>CM052277.1:2269994-2381982 GCA_028455795.1 Lasioglossum marginatum
AAACTATAGTAAATTTCAACTTGAAATTTTACAGAGATGTTCCTGATGAGTCAATCTACAAGATCCAGTAAATAAATATTGCATCTCTTTACCTTCTCAGTCAATGAACCCTGAAAAGTTCCAGAAGCTCAGAGCAATTCTTGAAAACAGCGAATATTCTTCACTGGGAACCTCGCTCACTATTTTGGCAATAATATGGAAACTATAGTAAATTTCAACTTGAAATTTTACAGAGATGTTCCTGATGAGTCAATCTACAAGATCCAGTAAATAAATATTGCATCTCTTCACTTTCTCAGTCAATGAACCCTGAAAAGCCCGACAAGGTCAGAGCAATTCTAAAAAACAGCGAATATTCTTCGCTGGAAACATTGCTCTCTATTTTGACAATAACACATGAAAACTATAGTAAATTCCAACTTGAAATTTTTACTGTGATGTTGCTGAAGAGTCAATTTACAAAATCTAGTAAAAAAATTTCGATCTCTCCGCTCCAAATTTACCAAATTAAATCACAATCGTCTACCAGCGACTCCAACAATATTCGCACAATATTAATCAATTTATTTAGTACTGCCCCGAGGTGTACTTTCAATAATAAATGCGAGTAGGGGACGGAGAAGGGTTGACGCTGCACCCCGGAACAAGAGGGAACGAAGGGACTACTAGAGAAGAATTATTAGAATGAAAAATAAGTGATATGGGGGAGCAATACAAGGACACGGGAATATGAAAACGAGGAGGGGCGTGGGCAGAGGGGCGGAAGAGGCAAAACGAAATAACCGAGCGCCGGGGAACGAAACGAGAAATAACAGAAGCGAGAGAGCATTGCGGGTTGTGACAACATAGAGGGAAAACCGGGAAATATAATTTTATTGAAGAATATTTGCCGACGGTATACAAGGTGGTTTTCTCGCATCGACGTTTCTGTTACTTCGAACGATGCCCGGGGAACGTCCAAAACATACCACGATCGAGGAGAGACTGTCGTGCCGGACGATTTTCGAAATTGCATGATTTCCTTGTAGGCAAGCATGTGGTTTTATTGGCGATCGATTGCTCTGACGGGAAATCGATTCCGGGGCACTGCACTTCTCGTGTTTGACTCTTTACAAAAGAATGCACTATGTTGTCGAGTACACGTCATTTTAACAACATGGAAATGGGTTCGGTTGTCGGGTAAATGTTGTTCGAACTTTTAACAATTATTTGGAAAATATTGTATATTCAAACTTGAAATTTTACAGAGATGCTGCTGAAGAGGTCATCGACAAGATCCCTAAAAAAATATTTAACTTTCTTAACTTTTCAGTCAATAACCCCTGAAGGGTGCCGCAAGGTCAAAGCAATTTACAGAAATAGCAAATATTCTACCCATTGGAAACCTTGCTCGCTATTTTAACAATAATTTGGAAAATATTGGATTGGCAAGAAAATAATTTCGGTATTTTAAGGTGAAATAAAACCGAATTTCTTCATTCAAACTAAAATATTTTCTTATTTATTCTTTTTTGCAAAAGATCATCGAACAAAAGGGAAAATATCTTATTCATTACAGTTCATTTGCTTGAGTAAAAAGAATTGGGTTCTATTTCACATTAAAATACCGAAATCACTTTCTTGCCAACCCAATAATTTGAAATTTTACAGAGATGTTCCTGAAAAGTTCATCTACAAGATCCACTAAAAATATTTTAAAATCGTCGACGCGCACCGGTGACTCCAATAATTCGGACGCAGCGCATTAATTAATTGATTATTACCGGGGGGTGTATTTGCGATAATAAGATTGATGCTATACCATACAAGAAGAAACGAAGGGAGAAAAATGATCAGAACAACAAATAAGTGACGTTTAAGTACACACGTGTACTGTTCGACTGAATTTGTTTAAAAAATTGGAGCAACGGCGATTCGAAGTGGAGCCGGTTTTTCGAGCGGCGAGGTAGAAAAGGGGGACAAGTTACAAATCCGTGTGTTTAATTGTAAGCAAACAAGCGGGAGTCGGTATATGCGCGAAAATTGCAAATATTTAAACCGGTTAAACAAACCGTCGGAGCGACGGGGAATATTTTCTGCTGGCGAATGAAAATTTCACGAGCGGCCCTCTTTAATTTATTTCGAAAAGAACGCGACAGCCGGGATTGAAACGCGGAAAAATTTTGCGCGCGTGCTAATATCGGAAAATGGGGGAATACATCGGTCGCCGGACGTATTAATTCTTTGGAAAACGCGTGTTATACTGGAGATTTATCAACGCCATAACGAGCCGGCCGCGTCCGCTGTAATTTTCCCCAAGGTATCATCGAACGTGCGTGAATAATTAATTCTTATTACCGGGTCGCGCAACAAATGACAAGGAACCGGTCGCGTTACGTTTCACTTCTAACGAGGAAATAATAACCGGCCATTCGACCCGCCATTATCGTTTATTAATTCACGGGCCCGAAAAATGCCGTACTGCACACGTCGATGCGAAAAATTTGCGAGCATGAAAAGAAATAAATAATTTTATTTTGTTAGTCTTTCCATAATTTTAGATTGGAAGGCAAAGATGATATGGACTGTAGCAACAAAGAAATTATTTGCACCTGTATGTGTTATCGAATCGAGATGAAAAATTTTTTACACATCATTAAAACTGCCCTAAACACTCACACAAAATTCCAGATTAGTCGCACCATTCAATTTTCTTTTAAAAATCATTCTTCACGGAAAGAAACAGTTCGTCACCTTTTATGCATAGGATCTTAACAATCTAGTACTTCTATTAATCACAAAATAATTTTATTTTGTTAGTCTTTCTATATTTTTAGATTGGAAGGCAAAGATGATGTGGGCTATAGCAACGAAGAAATTATTTGTACCTGTATACGTGATCGAATCGAACTGAAAAATTTTTTACAGACCATTAAAACTGCCCTAAACACTCACAAAATTCCAGATTAGTCGCACTGCTCAATTTCTTTTTAAAAAATCATTTTTCACGAAAAGGAAACTCCCGGTAGAGAAATAGTTCGTCACCCTTGATGTATAGGATCTTAACAATCTACTACTTCTGTTAATCACAAAATAATTTTATTTTGTTAATCTTTCCATAATTTTAGATTGGAAGGCAAAAATGATGTGGACTATAGCAACAAAGAAATTATTTATACTTGTATACGTGATCGAATAGAGTTGAAAATTTTTTACAGATCATTAAAACTGCCTTAAACACTCACACAAAATTTCAGATTAGTCGCACCATTCAATTTTAACAAAAAAAATCATTCTTCACGAAAAAAAAAATTCCCGGCGGAGAAATTTGTCACCCTCGATACATAGGATCTTAACAATTTTTGCAAAAAAAATTCCACTGAAAATACATCGCCACCGACCCTCCAGGGGCGTACAAGAAATTCCCCTGCAAAAATCGAAGTCGATTTAAAACATTGGATTACAAGCACGTTTAGCATAAAATGGCGCACTATACTGTTTTTAAATCGAGTCTCCGCGGAACAGGTTTTAGCCTAAGCGTCCCGAGAGCTTCGGGGCTGGCAGAATTTCTTAAATAGGCATCGAAACACGGCTGCTGGTCTCAGGTGCGGCGCAGTTACACGTGTATACGCGACGCTTTCCGATCGAGCTGGCTCGTTAATTAAATCTCCAGGTACATCCCGCGGTTGTAGACTGTAATCCCGGAAGCGACACGTGCGGCCACCGATCCAGACGAGTACCCTAACAGGCGGTAATTGAAATATCACGGCCAACTTAGGCGAATCCGCGCGGATTTTACAGGTGTTCCGCGGCCTCCGCAGGAAACGATTCCCCCTCGCGCGACACATTCCTCTCGCTTCTCTCTGCGCGGAAAAACTGCGAGCGTGCTCGTTAAATTCTTTGATCTTAACTCCGGCTTCCATATCGAAAGCTGCACGTGCGAATTTCCCTGGAAATTTTGCAACTCCGAAGGAATCACTAAAATCATCGAACATTTAAATCTAAAGAAATGTGGGAAAGTGAAGATAAATTATAGAAATAATTACAAATCATTTACCTAAATGTTGAAAGAAAATTTACTGGCTTTTTGTTTTTCAATATGATGTTATTATAGATTCATTAAGAAATCGTTTATCTCGAGATTTTTAGATTTTCAATTAATTGAATTTAACGCTAAACCTATCACGAGGGGTCAAATGACCCATTTTCGATTTTTCATTTGACAATTATTGACATTGTAAAAGTGTTTTCACATGGGAATTTATTGAATATATTTTTTGACTCTAGTATATAATATATCTAGTATATATTATAGTAAAAATCGCTCAAAATATAAATAAATTTAATCTTGTTATTTTTATAATAGCATACACATCAGTCACTTTTGATGGTCGGTAGGTTTAGTGTTAACTGAAATGCAAAAAAATTGTTTGTACGTATTAATAGATATCAATAAAATTTTTATTTTATTTTGATTATAGTGTAAATTATTTTATTTAGTGGAAAATGACAGTGATAGAATGATAGAGTTGGGTGGGAAGAATTTTGTAACGATGGAAATTCCTCGGGGGTCGAATTGGATTCGTTAAAAATTGATTAATCATGGCCGACACCTTCGCGGCCGAGATCAAAGGGACACACGGTCGACACACGTGGACTTTTCCGTGGAACAGGCCACTCTGGTCGCAAAGGATAATTACATTAGGCGGCGGCTTTCACGAAAGTCGGAAAAATAATGAGGAAAGTCGGTTGACAAGCGGTACATTGTGGCCAGCACGCCGCCATCATCGTTAACCTCTTTGACGACGCGCTGCGAGTATTAAGACGAAAGACAGGCCCGATTAACCAGTACTTGCTTTTCCGTTTTTAATCACGTTGATGTAACCTTTTACTACGAATGTGTACCGTAGCACAATCTGAATTAATCATTCGCTCCTTTATTTGTTAATTACGCAAATGTTATTCCGTAATCGCGCTACCTTTGCATTTCCTACGTGGGCAGAAAAAGTATTGTAGATTTTTATAATGATTGTGTACTGTTGAAAATTAATGTTTTAATATTAAAGGAACGTATAATGTTTTAGATTCGCGTGGGAAAGAAATTTTTAATTTTTAAAAACGAGGTAGCGATGGGTACGAATGAACAAGAAAAAAAGAGTTGTGATATTGTGAAGCACAATATTTTAGACTGACGTGTGAAAGAGGTTTTTAGTTTTTAAATGAGTCTAGCGAGGTAGTGATGGGTGAGAGTGAACAAGAAAGAAAAGTTTCAAAGTGTACTACCAAATAGGTTTAGAATATAAGATTGAAGAAAATAAACAATATTAGTGAGTCAAAATGAAGAACAAAAAAGAAGAAAAAGGACGGAATTGAATGGAACGTATAATTATGGGGGTTTGTTAGCCAGCTAAATCGCAACAATTCCATACGGTGATGGTAGTAGGCGAGATAATTTAAGATGAAGTCGGATACCATGCTGTGTACCGTAATGCGTGTTACTCCAATTTTACAGAAAGTTCCGCGGTATTTTACACTTTTCCCCATAAAGTCGCCCGTTTGCGGGACTTTCTAGAGTCCAGGGCCCGCACAATGTAAACGAGAATTAATGGGCACACTTTACACAACGGATTCCAGTGCGCGCGACCGAGTGAAAACAAATTCACACGCGGAAATTTAATAACGCGGTTAAACGGGCGACAACGGGGGGTGGAAAACAAAAAGCTGGATAGCTCTCGCCTTCAAAAGGACTGCAATGTGGACGACTTTGCAATTTTGGGCTATGGACGTGCGAAATTAGGCCTTCGTCTATGCAACGAACGTGTCATTATGTTTATAAAAAGATGCAGTTTGCTATCAGTGAAATAAAATGATTCTAACTCGTCCCTAAAAATTTAACAATTTTTTAAATATATAAAAAATTCTGTTTCTTTGAAAAATCAATTTTTAATAAAAGTTACAGGTCTTTGAACTCGATTGACGATCATAGTCATAATAGATGTCCACCCTGTCCGTATATTACAAGCCTGAAGTAATGGGAATCGTATGGACAGCTATTATGACTACGATGCCTACCTTTGAATGAGGTTGAGAAATAAGGGATATTCGATATTTTTAATATATAAAATTATGTATCTTTAAACAGTATTTGCTTAAAAATTGTGCTGAATACGTGAAACCAGAAGCACTTGATTGTTATATTTTCACATTAGCAATTAATAATTCCTCCAGGGCAAACGCCGATATTAAAAATGGCAAGTATAAAATTGATTTTTGCAAACATTGTGACTGCAATCACATTCGCAGATGTTGTTTTAGTCGTCCATAATAGAGGAACGTTTTCCCTAACAACACAGGCGATACAGAAATGGCGTTCCTCGTTTATACTGCATCGGGAATGCAAAAGAAAACACGCTAAACGAGAAAACATTCTGTGCACTCTATAAACAGTTCAAGATTCCTGGACCCGGTGCATTTCATATGATTTTCAGTCTACTCGGAGACTGATAAGACAATGTTTCTTTAAAAAGGTAGAATTCTCTCTCAATATTATTCAATAATTTCCATATAAAATATTTATAACAAAAATCGAAGTATCGGTGCCTTTAATTCTTTAGTGGAAATAAATGATCGATTTTGTCTGTCTACATAAATGAAACATTAATTTACTTCTGCCGTTCTAACGTATCTAAAGTACGAAAATAATATCCACTAAAAATTCGTTTAGAAAATCGAATGGATTTTCGAGATTGCTCTACGATTTTACGCGTTCGGTGAAAAACGTTGAAAAACGTTCGCTAAAAAAGGAAACGTGTGGCCACGGCCTAAACAAGGTAGAAGAGCAACACGGGCCGGTATTCGAACCGGGTCGTGTCAAAGGGATTTTTAATAAATAACCCGGGCCACCCCGGGTCGCCCCCATTTTCGCGGCCCTGGCCGAGAACACGCGTGTTCCTCTCGCATGTGTGTACGTGTGGATCCATGAAAAATTGATTGTGCGGCGCGGGATCAAAGCTCGTGAATTACGAATTATATGCGGGCCTTTACGACCGCGTTGCAAAAGGCGAACATAGTTTTCTCCACTGACCTCCACGAGGGTGATGAGGATGATGAAGAGGGGCGGCGGGCAACAAGTGTAGTGATCGGCATAGTACTTCCGGTCCCTCTCCTCTGTCAGGAACTCGTCGCCGATCATGCGGACCATCCTGCAAAAAACCATAATTTGTTCAATATCTTTCTTTGATAAATTGAGGCAAATTCACCAATTTTTCTATACATAAAATTACTCTTTTTAAAAAAATCAATATCATCCTAGGCCAAACCAATTCGGGAAAAATTAATTTCCAAAAAATGTTACAGCTCTTTGAACCTAAAGAACGCTCGAGTCATAATAGATGTCCACCCCGTTCCTATTAATTCAGGCTTGCAGCATAGGAAGCGGACGGACAGCTATTATGACTTCGAGTGTCTTCGAAAGAGGAGACATTGATTAACAGATTTTTCGAGAAGCTCGTCAAGGTACGCGACAAAGGGGGACTTTTATCTGCAGACCAGTCGGATATACGTTTCGAAATTAATCCATCGGCTGGTCCAGCAGATATTCTCGAACTAATCATCGGCCCGGAGCGATTCTCGTGCGCGAAGAGATAACCGGGCGTCCTCGTTAATCGTCGCCAGAGGTAGCGAAATAACGAGGAATTAACTTCGCCAATTCGCCGGGGAAGAAAAGGAGAAACACGCTTTCGCGCAATTACGGCCGACTTCTGGCGTCTATAGTTCCTCATTATCCCGGCCTGTCAATATCTGGCAGTCGCCACGCGCCCCGTCCCGTCACCTGCGATATTAATTATCGTTAATTCATCGCACGACCCTGGGACACTGTCAAAAATCCCTGTCAATTTACTATTGTCGATGACGATCGTTTCGTTGAATGGACAAGTATTCTCCAATATAGAAAAATTTAGGTTTCTGCTATACAAAAATACTCTACCCCCGTAAGAGCGCACTGTTTCTTAAAGGAGGCTCCAATGAGATCTAGATATGATCACCAACTCATACGTATTGAAAACAAATTAACCTACGTCATTTGGCCACGCTAAGAGGGGAAGGTGTAGAAAGTGCAAGAAAGTAATAAGAGAGGAAAAGTTTCGCCTCAGAAAAAACCTTATCTCCACAAAAATATTCGGTATCCCCATAAAAGCACTCTGTTTTCTAAAGGGGGTTCCAAAGAGATCGGAACATGATCACCAACTCATACGAATTAAAAACAAATTAATCTACGTCATTTGGTCTCGCGAGACGCTAAGGAGGGAAGGTGTAGAAAGTGCAAGAAAAAACATTTCCTCCACAAAAATACTCTGTGCCCCATAAGAGCACTCTGCGCTAACCTTGCCAGATTTTAACGAGTCACGCTCGTCGCGAAGATTTTAAACGAAGCATAATAAATATGAATACATATTACGCCTTTCTTTTTAAATGAAATAAAATTTGATTCGTTTGTAATCAATATTTAAACATTAAAATAAACGTAGCCATACAAAAAAATATAAATTTTCTTTTCTAGGACATTTTTCGGGATAAACACGTTTCAATCGCTGTAACTGTAAAGAAAATGATGCGGCAATACGGTTAACGGCGGCTTTGGCCACATTCACACTTCCTAATTTTCGACTTGAAAGGACGTCTAACCAAACCCTTTACCCAATTCGCGCACCATCGACTTGTTAATTTTTCATCCTGGGAGCTTATCGCGCTCGTTCCCGTGGTGCTCGAGGAATTAGCGTCGCTCTTCAACGCCCCCGTCGGCTAATAATGAAGGTCGGACATATAGGTAGTCGCCGCAATTAATCAGTATCCATCCCCCGAGCGGATATTTCTCAGTCGCTCTTGTTCTTGACAGACGTCGCGCCACCTGCGCTCGCGGGAGACACGAGCCTCTGCTGGGAACGAGAGAGCAAAGAGGGAGAGAGAGAGGAAGGTGCTAGAGGGGAACAGGCACGACCCCTTTCCCGTTTCCTTGAACCCGGGTATATCAGTCACATCGCTAATTGGAAATCGCTCGTGCGATCTACGGTGTCTCGAGGCGCGCACTGGCAATTAGGTGCGCGACTACGCCGAGCTGGCTCGCCAACCCACTCTGCATTCGGGATATTCACCCTTTCCTTCTTCCTTTCAGACCCGAGAGCGCGACCATATCTCTCGCGGCTCTGACCGCGTCTTCATTTTCACTGATTCGCCAACCTCGGGCTTAGTTTTCCATTTCATGGATGCTTGGACATACCACTCTCTTCCTCCTACACGTCGTGGAGAAATCAACTGGCTTAACAGTTTTATCGCTTTTTGTTTCACTTTTGCCTCCAGGAATCGTTCCCAGCCGCCTCTCCGACTTGTACTTTCTGCAACTTGCCCCCCCGTAACGTCCCGCGGGAGCACATGGCGTTTAGCAATCGATTTCTGTTTCGTTTTGTCCGCCACGAACTCGTTTAGCCTTTGAACTTTTTTAAATCTTGTTTTCAATTTGTACGGGTTTTTTTGACTATGCTTCGAGCCCCCCTTTAGAGCTCAGATGGGAGTGCTCTTATGGGAGTATAGACTATTCTTGTGGAGAGGGAACTAGTGTTTCTCATGTAGAGTATATTATATTTTATTATTTTTTTCGTATATTATTTACAGCCCCCCTTCTTAACGTCTCGTTTATCTAAATTTATGATGAAATGTATTAAATTAAGGGTACCGTGATGGATATAGGATTTTATTCAGTCTGGAATTGTTCTAGCTTCATGTTTAGTTTAAGAGTACATATTAACCGCGGAATTGTATTATGGTCGCGTTTATGTTGAGGTTAGGATTATAGGGGAGCCAGGATTAAGTATAGGGTCCGGGATTAGATATAGAAGCTAGGATTACACATGGAGGCTGAGATTGAGGTTAGGATTACGTGTGTATAGATCAGGTTACCGTATAGAGGTTATGGTTAATCTAAATTTAGTATCACAGTAAAACTATTATCTGACAATAAGTTTAAAATTATATCCAGTCTAAAGTCAAGTATTTTTAATTATAGTGATTTCAGCGAAAAAGCTTATTAACGAGCTCCTGGTAGCAAAAATGCCCCGAGGGGCACTTTTGGCATTATCTAACAGTAAGTTGAAATAATCTGTCTAACAATGAATATCTAACAATAAGTTAAAATTATATCCAGTCTAAAATTATTAATAAGCTCCTGGTAACAAAAGTGCCCCAAGGGGCATTTCCCTGGCTCCGACAAACTGCATGAGCATCAATCCAAAAAATAGATCAAAATAAACACACCGTTCTACATGTCCTACACTTCACCAAACCTGCAGAGAAGCTCCACACACTCCAACATCATTAGCTCCGAACTCTTGGCCCCCAGGGGCAACCTCCGCGCTCCCAGGGCCAACATCTCGCGATTACGCACGGTAAGCAAAATTTCCAGGGATCTTGACTCTGTGGGGGACGAAACTAATCTTCGAAGGATTATTTGCCAAGGGCAAACGTAAGTGCGCGCACACAGAGCTCCGTGGGGCAAAGCTGCGCTCGGCAACACGAGCCTGCCACTTCAAGTTCAGAAGGGCGAACTTCGCGAAGGGATCGTTGGCGAAGGGTCAGAACCGTGTAATTAAAGGAGATATAGGGTGACACGGTAGTTAAAGCAGTTATGGTAGCTTTACTTAACGGTGCTCCTTACTTTCCACCCGGTGGCCCCTGAGGGCCAATTTGATTACCGGGACCCCTTTTTTCGAGGCAGATAGGAGAATCGTGTTAAATTATATTCAACTTCCGTAACCGGAAGTTGCCGAGACCTTGATGACCTTGTACTTCAATCAGATGTTAAGTTATGTTCATTCTGTTGTTCAGTAAAATTTAATTTTTCAACGACAGAAAGTTCATTTTTATATTGAAAATATTGCGGAAATTTAGAAAGAACTTGGAAATCGCTCCCTGTCATAATAGACGTCCACCCCACTCCCACTATTCCCAGCCTGCAGCATATACTGCGGCGGACAGTTGTTATGACAATGAGCGTCCAGGTCTCTTCTGTGTCGAAAAACAAAAGTAACTTGTCCGATGAAGAATGGACCTGGCTTTTTTCAATGGAAAGGTTACGAATGGATGTTCGAGCTTCCATGCACCGCGTCGCTATAGCCGACAAGCGTAACTCAAGAGAAATGCTGAAGTATCAATCATAGAACAATAGAGGAGCCAGTCTTTCATTTCTTTTTCTGTAGAACGTGAATACAATGAATAATAAAATATTTGGTGGGCTGCTATGGATAGCGAGAAAGTTCTCAAGTGCTCGAAACTTCGGTTGTGCAGGGGCGTGCCGAGCCGTTAGGGAGCCAGGGACGTACTATGTATGTATACCCGATTTTGCCGGCCCCACTTTTCCCGTATAATCACGATTAAAAATTCCGAAAAAAATCTGACTCATTCCGAGTACCTGGCCCCGCATTAGAAAATTTTTTCCGATATTTCCGCTGCAAGCTCTGGTCGTAAAAAATGAAGACGACGAAAAATGTTTGTCAAAATGTAGATTTCATACGGAAGTTTAAGAGTAACCCGAACGGAATTAATTCAGCAGTGAGATATTGCGTCGTAGTTGTAAAAAAAACAAATAACAGTTTTTTCGAGTGTTTTCGAATGTTGCGAGCGTGGTTCAAAGGGTTGAAAGTCCAAAAAGAGCTTGCCCGTTTAATAAAATCGAGCTGGTAAAATTCAGGCGCATTCACGTGAGCGTCTTCTGCATTTCTTGACGGCCAGATGCTAGATAGCCCCTTTGTGGAGGATCTCGTCCAAAGACGGAAGGCTCCCGATCAAATTACCTGAAATTCGCGAAAAATCCAGCGGATCTGTGGAACGATGTCATCCCGTGCACGGGGGATTACGCCTCCTTACAAATTTACCGACAAGAGGACACGATATATATATCGGCGAACATAATGCCTGCTGCAAGAATCGTCGGACGTCTTATCCTGCAGACTGCGTCCTGGCAAGGAGTCCTTCGGGGATAAGTAGTCCTTAAATCCGATTTTACCCGTCCGCGATCAAAGCCGCCAGGAAATCGAATCTTTCGATGATCGGCCGGTGCAGATTGGGAGCCGATCGACGGAACAGGATATGCGATGCAATACCTGTGCGATGGCCGCATACGTGTGCCGGTGCAAAGTGCATAAAGCCGATCATAGAAAACGGACGATCGTTAAACCCGACACAACCGTTCGCTGTTTTATACCGAGCGCCTTAAACTACGTCCGATATGAAAAGAATAAGGAATCCGACGATTTCGCGGGTACAAAACCGTTCATCACGATCCGGGAACCGTTCCGAGTTAAACGCTTGTTAGAGTCACCGTTTTGGACGCGATTGTGCAGCGAGAGTGGCTTGACAAATTGGGTTCGTGATTTCAGAAGAGGATTCTTGATGGAACCGAGAATTGGCTCTGCTTGGCTTTAGAAAACTTCAAGCGGAGCTACTTCGAAGATACAGCTTGGTAACTGCAGAGGATTTCGACTAAATGTTTCAGCTGGGATATCAAGTGATTCTTTGTATCGGGGACATTCTGCTGATTAAAATGAGTACCCACACGACATACTTCGGAGCACATTTACCTGTTCGATTCACGAAGTTGGTAGCACTGCTCGGTGGGACGCGAGTGTTCGGATAGGCGAGGTTCTATTTAATCGTGGATTACTCGGACACGCGCGAACCAAATGGTGTCGTGTTGGGTATCGTTTTACGCAGAAAAGTGTCACGCTTGTGTTAGTAAAAGTTTTATAAATAAATAATTAAAAACAAAAAAGTTGTGCCGATAATATCGAGACTGTATTCTACTGTCTCAAATGTTTTATACACTTGTAGGCATCTAATATTCATATTAAGGAAAAGTACTGTAAAAGGGGGTCTCTGCAACTGCCGTCTGCAATTTATTTAGTAAATTCGTCCGGAGTTACGGTTGCAGACCTCAGGAAGCGGCTAGTATATTCCATTTAGGGGATAGCTAAGCAGACAGAGGAGGGTGAAACGGAGATCGAGAACGCGCGGGAGGAAAGCGGAGGGGGTGGGAAGAACGTTTGATCGCGACGGTAAGGGGTATTGAGCAGATATGGGAGGACACAGGGTGCACGGCATGCCCGAGAAAGCATGAAATTGCGCTCAGGTCGCGGCGTATTAGATTATTAGGACTCCGCACGCGCATATCCGGACGGCGTCGTCCCGCTGTATTCCCCATGAGAGGCCAGGGGAAATTTCGCGATAAATCAAACGTGGCCGGGCCACAGCTATGTCCGTCGGGGAAACAAGATGCTTTTCCTGATCCTGTAGCAACTTTGGCAATCCCGAAATTCCGACCATTTTCTCGACGCTTTGCTACGTTGTTCTTGGTTCTTAAAAATGGTCACTTTCGACAATTTATTGCGGAAGGACTAAACAACATACGACCAAAAAACTTTTTGCAGTATGTTCAGCCATGAGTCAACACTGCACACAAAATTTTATGTTACTGTACGTTTGACTATTATTGCACAATAAATTTCTAAACAGGTCACGTTTTCCTGCAATACGATCAAAGAATATTTACATTCAAAGTAATCTCTAAAAATTTATTCCAGGAGAACTGAAAAAGATGTGACCAAAAAACTTGTTGGAATATGTTCAGCCATGATTCAACGCTGCACACAAAATTTTATGTTACTGTACGTTTGACTATTATTGCACAATAAATTTCTAAACAGGTCACGTTTTCCTGCAATACGATCAAAGAATATTTACATTCAAAGTAATCTCTAAAAATTTATTCCAGGAGAACTGAAAAAGATGCGACCAAAAAACTTGTTGGAATATGTTCAGCCATGAGTCAACACTGCACACAAAATTTTACGTTACTTTGCATTTAACTATTATTGCGCAATAAATTTCTAGAGACGGCCTGTGCATTGTAGTCTGGCTTATCCTTCTTCGAGCGCCATTTTTCTGGGCTCAACGGGAGGGAACATCCCTATAACAAAGAGCCCGATATACTACATACTACACAATTCCAAAATTCGAAATAATAGATCACGCAACTCCTGCATCGCTGGTGATATTTAACAAAACAGAGCGGCGATCGATCAGAGGGATGTCGGTATAAACAGCTCAGCATCGACGGCCGCGTTCACAATTAACTTAACGAAGCAATTACAAACAGCCATCGAGCACCGGCCTTGTCCCCAGGGGGGAATAAGAGAAAGGATTACGTCCACTCGAGGATTCAATTCTCTGACCGACGGCAATATCTCCTCTCACGGCTGCCAGGACAACAAAGCTTGACCGGAAGTTACCGGGGTGGGCCTGGTGTGTGGAGGATGGCCTACGACATTAGGGTGTCAAAGGTAGGAGGGGGTGATACGTGATAGAGTGTCGGGAGATCGGGAAACGGAAAAAAGGCGTCGGAACAGAGGGAAACCGACGGGGAAACTGCTTTCCTGGGAAAAGGAAATTGACTTCTGGCAGCTGAGGACACGTGCCCGGACTACGCGCAGCTGTCTGCGCCGTTATCCACGTCCCCATAAACTCGTAAACGTAGTTCTCTCGTAAAAAAGCTCTGTCTCGTCGCCTGTTCGTCTGTGTTTCCCCGTTGTGTGTACACGCGACCGTATAGATGCGAGACGCTAAGGAGGAACGACACCGACAATCCCGCTCTTCTTCGAGGGACCTCGCCTCCAATCATTCCGTCTACGACAAATGACTGTCTGCCGGACGATGTGGATCAAACACGCGTTCGCACCCTCCGTGTTTTTTCTACATTGTGTCTGGATGCTCGTGGAATATAGATTTTTTTCATGGCACGTTGTTATGTGAAAGAAATCGACGATTTTTTGTGGGGGCTTTTCGATTAATGCTGTCTTTGGGAATTTATTGTGCTGTAATAGTTAAATAAAGAATATTGTTAGGTCGTTGCATACGAAATGTCCGATTTTTAACAGTAACGTTAAACAACCACAATTATTTCTTATTGATCAAAGAATCACACATTTTTTGATTGTATTGGGTTGGAACGAAAGTTCGTTCTTGAAAGCTAAAATTCAGATATTTATTCATAGATTTATTCAGTAACATATTTTCTATTCTGTTCTATTACTTTTTCCATTTTCGAGGTAACTTCTCGTGTTGTTAAGTAAACATATTAATGAATACCTTAATTGTATCTTCGATTCTTAATTTGAAAACGCTACAAACTTTCTTTCCAACCCAATATTGTGGTAGGAATTGAATTTTTTGGTCACCCACAGGCTTCATTTACAAGATTGTTATGTCCACTTTGTAGTTCTTTTTACTATCAACGAATAGTGCGTTGATTAGTAGACTGGAGAGGCAGATAAACAGTTTATTCTTATTTTAATCATTTTAACAAGCTGAGAAAAATAGATTAGCACTTTTAAATCGTTGTAACCTTTCTACTATTTTAAATTGCACCCAATCATCTTTGTCATAAATGCATAAAATTCGCAGTCTATTGATTAGTCACATTTTCACTAAACATCACATAATGCTATAGATACAAAAAGAGAACGCGAAATCAAATCTATTTAAAAGGAAATTTATATGTGTAAATTCAAATTGAAGATAGGACGTCGAAGTGACGTACAATGAAATCGGACATTTCATATGCAACAACCTAATAGAAAATTTTGGGTATAGTGTTGAATCAGGGCTGGATATATTCCAAAAAGTTTTTTAGTCGTATCTTGTTTAGTTCGGCCGAAATAAATTTTTAAAAATTAATTTTGATGTAGATACTCTTTAATCATACTGCAGGAAAACACGACGTCTTTGTATCACTGAATCATGGATATATTCCAGAATATTTTTTAGCCGTATGCTGTTTGGTTTACCTGGAATAACTTTTTAATAAGCGCAACCTTCATTTCTGTTTTTAGTCCGATGTCTCAGAAGTTCTGATCTCTTAAAAACTTCGTCATGTTTTCGTCGACGAGCGATGGAACTGAAAGACGAGTTAAAATTGAGAAAAGAGTGACAGGCGTATCTGGATTGAGAGAATTAAGAACAGCGTGGTGTAATCATGTTATTCGTAGACCACGGGGATGACGACAACGAACTTTTTTGCTTTCAATAAATTCAGTTGGCTATCTAAAAAAAACTGGCGCAGCAGATAGCGTTCTATTTAATTCTATAATAGCTATCGCTACATTTTTTAAAATAGAGTGTATAAAAGTAGATGTTACGTTCAATCTAAATCGATCCATATACAAAGTTTTACGATTTCGTGATTAAACAAGCAGACATGGTTCAAATTGCATTGTGTTCGGGCTCATTTTATTCAGAATAGTTTAACGAATAAGAAGATATAAATGCAATCTTTTTAAATAATTTTTTGATCATGTAAAAATCATTTTTGACTATCCACCGTTAATACGTCGCTTTCTACTGAAGTGGTGTCCGGCCAATTTCAGACCGTTTCCACTGGGAAGATCAGGCAAGATCAGAGAATGTTAGGTGAAATTAATCTCGCGTTTTGCGGATACAACGATAGAGGGGAATTGTTCTCGATTTTCCCCGGTCTAGCGTCGTAGAGTGCTGTTGTGTGCGTGGACAGTACGTGCGCGGAGAAATATGCCTGCGCGTGTAGGTGTGTGCCTGCGCGGTGACCACGGCACTTGAATCATTCTGACTTGCTCACCATGCTCGGATAACCGGCGCAACTGGCGGTAAGGGTGGTTAAACCGACGCAAACCAGCCGATGATGTACGACCATACGGTAAACCACGCATGCACTAACTGAACCAGCCTCTGCCTCGGTAATGGCGTCTTCTTTTACAAGCGTTCGCGTTCATGGTTGCGCGTTCCAGCACCCTTGTACGTTATTAAGGAAACTGCCTAACCGGGCGCAAAACATTCCGCTTTTGCCACTCGCCAATGTTAAGTACTAGACTGGATCGGATATGGTGCGTTCATTGGGTCTTCTTTGACCCGCAAATATTTTTATTTTTGTTGTGGATCTAGGAAGTACTAACAGTATTTTAGCAGAATAATTTGTTAAGATATTTAGCAGTTTTTATGAGGCGACTGTTTTAGATTATTTTAGAAAAGTAACTTATTCACATTTTTCTAGCGATCTAAAAACATTCCGCTTTTGCCACTCGCCAATGTTAAGTACTAGACTGGATCGAATATGGTGCGTTCGTTGGGTCTTCTCTGACCCGCAAATATTTTTATTTTTGTTGTAGATCTAGGAAGTACTAACAGTATTTTAGCGGAATAATTTGTTAAGATATTTAGCAGTTTTTATGAGGCGACTGTTTTAGATTATTTTAGAAAAGTAACTTATTCACATTTTTCTAGCGATCTAAAAACATTCCGCTTTTGCCACTCGCCAATGTTAAGTATTAGACTGGATCGAATATGGTGCGTTCGTTGGGTCTTCCCTGACCCGCAAATATTTTTATTTTTGTTGTGGATCTGGGAAGTACTAACACTATTTCACAGTATTTTAGGGGAACAGTTTTAGATTAGTTTAGAAAAATAAATTGTTAAGATATTTTGCAATTTTCATGAAGCGACTGTTTTAGATTATTTTTTAAACACGATTTGTTAAGATATTTAGCAGTTTTTAGGAAGCGACTGTTTTAGATTATTTCATAAAAATAATTTATTCACATTTCTGGCGAATATTGCAAAGAATGGCGGAAAGTCATTTACGCAGATCGTATATTGATAATGATACGCGGATACGATATAGCCAATAAGCGCCGAGATAAACGATCTTTGATACAGGCTATTGGACATTGCGCAATCAAACGCAATCAATCAAATGACCAAGTCGCCGTGCAAAACCATATATTACGGCCATGCAAGTCGTCTTGATGGCCTACAGAGACTGTACAGAGGCGCATCACCCTAATTTACTGATCCTCGGCCGTGGCATCGGATATTATCGTTCTCACTACTTTATTCTCGCTTTTTATCTGTCTTAGCATTCTAGCATTAAATTACGCCTATTCTTCAAAAAATTCTTCTCGCCCTTAAGGGCACGATATAGAAAAATCACGGTAAAATTGTCTAATTTCTTAGATTGCTCCTTTCATTAATAAACCACAAGTGTCTTCAATATTATTTCCAAAATGAGGGTGAATTGCTCGCAGCCCCCTTAAGGGCTCGACATAGAAAAACCACGGTAAAATTGTCTAATTTCTTAGATTGATCATTTTATTAATAAAAAGCTTCTTGCTTCAATATTAAAATTTCCATAGTGGAGTATTCGCAGTCCCCTTAACGGCTCGATACAGGAAAACCGCGATAAAATTGTCTAATTTCTTAGATTGCTCCTATTAATAAAAAAGTTCTGACTTCAATATTATTTCCAAAATAACAGAACAGGCCCAGAAGAATTAACTGAAAATCTAATCTCCGAAACAAGGGTGAATCGTTGGTGGCTCTTCGAAGAAGGAGGCAGGGATACTCGAGATATTCCGGGGGGATGGGGATGCGATCGTGAAAGCAACGCCGATATCTCGGATCCTATGGTACGATTAATTGGTCACGGCATAGTACGAGTCGACCGTCGAAATTTCCAAAATTATCGGGATGACACGCCACGAAATAGCTCGCGTCGAGAGGTTCGGATGCTGGAGAGAGAGTGGGGGTTCGGGCGTGCGGGGGTGGAGAAACACTTCGTCGCGAGGAACAATAGCTCGTTTGGGGTCGCGTAGCTATGCAACGTATGACGTATAGCCCAATATCCTTGGTATACGCCAGCCGTATGGTCTTGTCCTTTCTCCCCTTTACGATTTGCTCCTCCCTCTCTCTCTCTTTCTAGCCTGGAACCCCGTTCCCCCCTTTTCATCACACCCTACTCGAATTCACATTCCTCTTGTCCTTACACCGGGATCTTCGTCGTTCCCTAATCTCTCTCCCCCTGTACCTCCTTCCACAACGAGAAAGAGCTCGAGCACGCGTGTAAATCCCTATCAGGGTGAACGTGTAATTACGTACAGGGTGGCTAATTAATTCGACGAATATTCCGACCGCCGCGGGAAAAACGAGACCGAGCTCCGTCGAGCTGCATCGAGGCAATGCTGCGAGGAATGCACTCCGAGATTGACGAATCAGATGTGCAATTTGCATCTCGTGCTGGCTCGAATCACGAATTTTCCAAAAATTCAATCTTGATTATAGTTAACGATATTATTATGTTTTCAGCGCACTGGTTCGATCAATTGCTATTCAGAACACTATTTGCAAATTATCACAATAATTTTTTCCGACGTTTCGATCTGACTTTAGATTATTTTCAAGAAAAATAGAAGAATTGCGTGTGTAATTTAATAACCGTTATTATATTTTGTTTCCCATAGATATAAAGATAAGGAGAAAATTGTTACCTACTTGCTTAGTGCAAAAGAAAATTTTAGCTTTATTGAAAATTATATATGTTGATTATAGTAGTGCGCGCAAAAATTACTTAACAGTTTATTTAAATTTGAGTTTAATGAAAGCGAATTATCTTTTTCAGAAATGAAAAAAAATCGATTTCTCGGAAACATATAAATTTGACTTTATAGAAGCGAAGATAAAATTTGATTTTTTGCAGATAGAAATAATTTTCGAAAATAGCGATAGAAATTGCCTTTTCGAAATGAATATAAAAATTGGCTTTATGGAAGCGGAGATAAAAATTGATTTTTTGCGAATAGAAATAGAAATTTACTTTTTGGAAATGGAAAGAAAAATTGACTTTTCGAAAATAGAGATAGAAATTGACTTTTTCGAAATGAATATAAAAATTGACTTTATGGAAGCAGAGATAAAAGAGATTGATATTTTGAAAATAGAAATAGAAATGACTTTTCGGAGATAAAAATATAAATTGTCTTTTTTACTTTTTAAATAATTTGTTTAGTAAGCATGGTATGGTCGACTAAAAGGAATATTGACTTGAGAACGTGTTGCATCGGATCAAGAAATTGTAATTGAATCTGGAATACGATTACCTGAATAGTCGATTCCAAGTAGTAAGTTCTATAAACAGTCAGACGCCTGTACAAGTAGAGAATGCCGTTAACGGGGTCAACATTGCTGCAGTACACTTTCTGCAGTACAGTTCTTTCATTTTTGTAGTCCAGCCAGGATGAATGAAAGTATAGGTCTCTTCAAAAGATCGGAATCAAATCAAATTCAAAAAAATTTGAAAAAAATCATTTGAAATAATTTTTTGTTTGCCGACGCTAGAATTTTTCACAGCGCTATAGGCTATATTAGAGGCCATATTCGACGGCGGGTTTTAGAAGTATCGACTAGGCAACAAAGCAATTCGGCCAGCGACGGATATTGGGGCCGGTGTATTTCGAAGAAACTTTCCCAGAACATTGGTTTCGAAATCAGTTTCGAAATCAGTTTCGAAACTTCCGTTTCGATGCGGCCGATTCGAAAAAACTTTTTTTCGAAAACACTAAAAACCTATGACTATATTGCAGCCGAGGAAGGCAGACAACCGTGTACAACGAATCGTGTTCTATTAGATCATCCCATAAGTTCGTGCCGTTTTTCGAGCGGTTGCATATGTTAATTTCGTAAACAATACCTTTAAGTTTGTTTTAGGTATTTTCAGAACATCTGACATCTTCTCAGCTGATAATTTCTGTACAAGGTCTCGAATTTTATCTTCGCCACAAAAACCTTCTCTAGACTATTCCCGAGCAGCTACGCTTAAGTGCATTGGTCCCTTATCGCCGTAAAGTTTATAAATCGACGCGTGAAATGTATACACAAAAGTCGGCACGAACTCATGGGATGACCTAATACAGTAAACGCCCCTTTACTGTCCGTGGGCACGATCACTGTTCAGTGCCTACCCACTCCACTGCTCTTCTATCCTTCTCTATGTTGGACAGCCATAAATCAAAAATAGTGTCCGGCAAACGATCACTGTCCGTGCAAAACATGGCTGTTCGACAGTAAAGGGGCGTTTACTGTAGATCGAAGAACTTTTTTCGCAGAGTTCAGCAAAATTGCGATAGAGACCCAGATGCATGCGAAAGAGGGAGATGGTGAAGTGTTAAAAATGAAGAGGGCACAATGGAAGAAGAGAAGCCTCGAGGACACTCATCGTTGATAAAGGCCAAGGCCAGAGAGGCCGTCAACGAGCGTTCGAATCCAGGCGATGGGTCTCCGAGCGTTTTCGAGCCAAAACTCGGGCCGGAAGTGCGAGCTGCTTGAAACTCGAGCCTGCTCGGGTTCCGGCAAACAAGAGTCAGCTTCGGCAACTCGAAGGCGCCGGGGTTCATTGTTTGGATCGTCTCGGAAGCTACCCCTGTCCTCCCAAAGTTTCTAGCAGTTCTATACTCTAGAACCACGTTGATAGGTTCTCATAATCCCATAAGTCGAATGCCCCGGAGAGTCCCCGGCGCAAAACGAGTCTGCCTGGCCTAATGAACTCGTTAACACGTCGACTGACGACTGTCATCGACGCCTACTTCTTGGAATCATACTAGTATATTCAGAAACTTCTGTACTGCTTCTAACATTGACTGGTAAAGAGTGACGTAACTTTTTTGTTTATGAAACTTTTACTAGCACATGCGTGATACTTTCCTGGTTAAAATGAACCCAAACACGATACAGCTAGCGTCATATTTTCCCGAATAATCCACGTTTAAGTAGAACCTCTGATTCCGCCATGATTGATACTAAGTTCGATAATTGAGCAGGAAAATGTACTCCGAACTATGGCATGTTGGTACTCGTTTCAATCAGAAAAATGTCAGGAATATGTTGGTAACAATGAATTTGCTTGTGGCGAGAAAATGGCGGAATGAGGCTTGTTTTAATCTGTCTGTTACTTCCTTTTTCATACGAAATTTCTTCAAAAACTTTGCCAGAGTTTCTGCCAAAACGTCTTCTTCAACAGTTCTTCCTTTTGTTACTACATACATATAAATTGATGGCATCTCGAAATAGAAGTGATCTTGCAAAATTAAATTTCCTTCAAGTCTTCTACTGCTTCTATATTGAACGAATTGAAAATTTGAAGAAATGCTTGAATGATTATTTGCAACGATCCCATTTGCATAAATGTCATAATAATAATTCTGTCGCCAAGACCGAATCGATACCCGCGAGCCTATTAATGGTATCGGAATGATTTTTCGAAAGTTCGCGACGTGAACAGCACTTTTATAATATCCGAACAAAAGGGATTCAGTCCAGTGAAAGCTGTTCGAACTTTTCATACGCGCTCAAGTTTGGATAACTTTTTCGAGCGAAAGTCACTCACTTTAGCGAAGGCTACGTGACTGCATGAACATTTACTCTACATTCAATCTGAAACATTGAAGTTATTCCCCCGTCTCCCACGGTTCGAGTTACCGTGAATTTTTCGTTCTCAATTTATTAAAAACCCTTCGGTCCAATTTATGGAAACGTTCGAGGAAAAAAGTTTATTTCGAAATGTCGTTAAATGATATTAAAAAAATTCGACGAAAACCGTGGATGAAGCTTGAAGAACGTGTAGAAATATCCATTATTTAATTTATGGACGTTAATAGCACAGCAAATAATATCGCTGTTCCATTTAAGTGTCGTACAACGGTCCCACTAGTCTTAGCGCTTATCTTATTAAACAAGAAAATATTATTAATTAATACTCGTCACGTGGATAGAAAATCTCGTACTGCACCACTAACAATCCAAACACACTCGGAAACAGCTTGCTCCCAACAGTCACTTGCCAACAATTACCAGCGCCAGTTCTATTGTCAAAAATCGCGGAAAATGAGGTCGTCCAACCTGAGAGGCGAGTTCTTGGAGTTTCCGCGAAAATTTCCTCTCGAGAAAAAAAAGTGGAACGGTGAGTTTCCACCCTCGATTGACCACCTCGAGTCGATCTAAGGTTGGTCAGTTTGAAAGAGCGAGAGATGGGGATGCGGAGGGTACGGGGGTGGAAAGAATAGCAAAGAGGGTGGTATGGGGGCGTGGGCGTGTGGGAGGGTAAATAGAAGGACTTGTCAACAAGAGGCTTTCGGTCGAGGTTTCGGCCGGTGAAGCGCTTTTGAAAAAGCTCTCTGGCCTCGGCCGCGGGCTCCTTTCGAGTGGCCGGAGGATGGTTGACGCAAAACTGGGGATTACCGGCCAGAGGACAACCTGCCACCTAACAAGTGACAATTACCGGCGCTAACGAGCGCCGGCCCCGCCTGCTGTGACTTGCTTCCTGCTTGGTTGTCTGCTTGCTGTATGACCGCTAGCGATGGCTAGTCGAGTCGAGTGTGTTCGAACAGAACGGTTGTCTTCGAATCACTTCGGACCCACTTCAGATTGTAGGATTCAGAATGGCTTCATAGAGAGAATAGGTTAGATATGATGTGCTATGTTCAGCTAGGAGAGGCTGTTATGTATCAATTATGTTATTGTGCTTGGTCAAGTGGGACTATAGCGCGACAATTAAATAAAACAACAATACCCTGAGCTATGATGTGCTATGATGTGCTATGATGAGCAGTGATGTACTCGGTTGAACGAGAAGAGAATTGAGAATTGAAATTGGCCAAGCAAAGACTGTGCTGAGCTAAGTGGGATTATTGTGCGACAGTTAAATGGAGCAGCACTGTATATGTTAGGGTACAATGTACTATGATAAACTGGAAAAAGTAGATTGTAGGATTCAGGATGGCTTGATAGAGAGGATAGGTTAGATATGATGTGCTACGTTCAGCTAGGAGAGGTTGTTATGCATCACTTATATTGAATAGGACGATTGAGTGAGGCAAGATTTTGCTTGGCTAAATGGGACTATAGCGCGACAGTTAAATAAGACAACAATACCCTGGACTATGATGTGATATGATGCGCTGTGATGGATTCGGTGGAGCGAGAAGAGGCTGTATCAATTTTTGAGTGGGAAAATTGAAATTGGCCGAGCAAAGACTGTGCTGAGCTAAGCGGGACTATTGTGCGACAGTTAAATAGGACAGCACTATATGCTAGGGTACAATGTACTATGATAAACTGTGGAAGATAGATTGTAGCATTGAGGATAGCTTGATAGAGAGGATAGGTTAAATATGACGTGCTATGTTCAGCTGGAACTATGAATTAGTACTATGATAAACTGTGGAAGATAGGCTGGCACAGTTCAGACTGGATAAGGCAAGACTAGATTTAACCAGACCTTTCTGGTAATCATTTTTTCGAAAACGAAATTTCAATTTTCGGTGAGAGTAAAATTGGAAAATGGAAGAAATGTGAGTTCGTTCAAGGTTAGAGGAACTTCCTTAAAGGACAAAATCGATCGAAGCAAACTATGTTCAAGAGGCCAGACTGCATCCATGCACTCGAAATAGATTTCGTATGCACCTGACGCCCTCGGAAAAGCCAGAACGTCGAGGCGCCTTGTTCCTCCACCCGAAGAAATATCATCGAACACCTATAAAGACGTATCTAAATTTTATTGTCGCCTATATCTCATTTATGACAGTCTGTAAAATCTGCTGCGACTTCCATGCGCGCTGAAATATGACGTTTTTGTAACTGACAGGGGAAAAAGGCTCTCTAGAGGAGCAAAAGAGATTTGTATGCATCCACAAATTTCCGCAAGAGATTGCTAAAATACTGACCCCGAGCTTAATGCATATGTTCAACATTTTATGCTTGTTCATTCTTTCAAAAATTGCAGTAATTTTTTTAATAATAATGTTGACAACGAATTTTTTACTGAAAAAGAATATAAATGGATGAAATGGTTAAATTACAATACAACTTTAAATAAATAAATTAAACTTACCGTTTTCTGTTGATATTCTTATAGAGCATGGAAAGACAAATCCAACGAGTACCATGATCATACCTTCCTGATCAACTAATCTCGAGATACTCATGTTCGAAAAAACAATTTTCAGTGCTTTCGAGCACGAATGTCTCGAGTTTGAATGATCAGAAAGGTATGATCATGGTACTCGTTGGATTCGTCTTTCCATGCTCTATAAGATTATCAAAAAAAATTTACACGATCCTATTTTTAAAAAATGAATTTTGTAAAAAGATATATATTTCCCCATATAAAAAACATGTATAAATATTCTACACTGTTACGTAACAAAAAAAGGAAACAATGTAAAACGCATCGAAGCGTCATTGTTTGTTGAAAGTGTAACATACCCGTTAATTGGCAACGCGAATTTTCCTTTTTCTCGGATTCGCGTTTCGGAAAACTGCAATGGCGGAAGCTGAAGTCGCGGAACCCAGGCGAAACGTTGTTTCGGATAATTTTTAATTGACAAGC
The DNA here is from genome assembly GCA_028455795.1 of Lasioglossum marginatum. NCBI lineage: Eukaryota > Metazoa > Arthropoda > Insecta > Hymenoptera > Halictidae > Lasioglossum > Lasioglossum marginatum. Next base: position 2,295,262 of record CM052277.1, read on the forward strand.
ATTGATCGCCCGGCTCTCTCGCTCCTTCCTTTTTCACCAGGAAAAAAATGTCCAAACGTTTTGTTTACGAAATTTATTGTGTTCGCTCTGCAGACGTTAACTCGTTATTTGTTTGGCGCACGACTTCTGCTCGGATGGACTTTTGCCGGCCGTATAGTACGACTCCAAAAACCGGAACCTTTTTGTGTATTACTTAAAACGCATAGTTTCACGATTAATCTCCCTTTGTTCGATGCGGCTGAAATTATCCACATTCTTTATTTAGTTGACCATTTTAAAAATATCGTACTCCATTTTTCCCGGAGCAAATTGGCGGGAAAAGCCGTAGATTCAAACGAAATTCCACGATCATCAAAGAATTACGTCGAAAATAATCGTTTAAAGCAGAGCGAAACCGATAAAATATTTTTCCAAACTCGATTTATCACAGTTTCGAAACTTGTTAATAAAATTGCCTTTCAAAATGGCGAATCGCTTCGCCATGATACGGCAGAGAGGCGGTCATAAGAAATTGATTAAATTTTAATCGTTTTAAACAGAGATTATCCGATCGAACATTTTTTAAAATATGGCCGTTTTGATGGGCCTTTGCTCGCAAAATTCGTTAACAAAATGGCTTTCAATACTGCATCAATATGGTAATATAATGAATTATTCGCGTGTGAAGCTGATGGCGTTTAAACGCGCATGGTTGCTCAACGATTCCGTTTTTGACGATATTAAGGGGTCATAGCTGGTTAACAATATCAAAGCAGCGTGGTTTTTATCAATTTTATCTGACAAAATTATACAACTTGTGGTATTTTCTGCTGAAAAATTATAAAATTTTCTCATTACCTTAATTTTTACTTTACGCAACGATCGACCATAACTTCTCAATAGCTAAACATTTTGAGATAAAAAAAATTGTGATGTACTCTCCAAAAAGTGCTCTTTTAGCCACAATGAGATTGTTTGCATAAAATTTAGCGGTTCTCGAGAAAAAAATTGTGGAAGATCTTTTTTGATCGAAACTGTTCAGCACGTTGCAGCAGACTTGTGATTGTCGAGCGAGGTGTTAGGAAAAAATGGCGTTTGATCAGCTTTCGATAATATTTGCAGTGCGCTCGAGGTTGTCGTCGATCACCCAAAAATCGACGTGTAAAAAATTCCGCTGTCGGTATAAGTAGAACGACGAAGGTCCCTTCCGAAGTCGATTTTTTCGCCGACCCGAGCTTGCACACCCTTTCTCTCTCACCCTTCGTTTTCTTTTTCTTCTCCACGATTTTACCCACGGCGTGGTTCCGATAAAATTAAAATCAATTTACCCGCGGGACCGTGTAATTTGGTCGTGAATACCCATTAACGCTTCTCATTTCTTCGCTGAAATAGTCTGTAAACATCAACTTTCGAGTTCTTCGTTTTCCGGACGCGACGGCACGAGAGCTCTCGCCTAACTAGAAGTAACGATTAAAATTCATGAGGTTATCGATCTCCGGGAAATCTAGATTAAAAGCATTTTTTTTAGCGCTGGAGATGGTCTTTTGAACGCTGAACATTTATTTCGATGAAAGCCCGTCCTCAAATAATTCACATTTGTGGAAGGTGAAACGACGAAATTGTTTAATGGGTTTTCTACATACGATTTGATTGTGTCACTTGTTTTTCTATGGCAGAAAAAGTTTTTAAGATAATAACAAAAATACTAAAATATTTAATATTTTCAGATAAATTTTTTTAGTCGAAACCTACCGTTTTCTGTGGATATTCTTGTAGAGCTTGGAAAGACGGTTCCAACGACCTATATAACTATACCACTCCGATTATGTAATCCCGAGATATTCGTGTCTGAAAGCGCTAAAATTTTATCTTTCAGATACGAATATCTCGAAATTAAATTGACGGAATGGCATAGTCATGGAGGTCGTTGGATTCGTCTTTTCATGCTCTACAAGATTACAAAAAATGATTTGCACGATCCCGTTAAAAAAGATATTGATGGTATTAGAAATTTCATCAGTGTTCCAGAGCGACGAATTAAATTGATTTGCATCGGGAATATAGATACCGGGGACCGACGACTTTTTCGTTGCCGCGTAATAATTTCATCGTTGCCACTTTGCAAACTACGCGGCGCGACAGGGATTTGCAAATTGAATACACTTCGGCCGCCGTATTTACTTGGTTTCCGTCAGTGGTGGTAGTCTGTCGGGTATTCTATTTGGACGGCGAGCCGTTATGGGATGTAGTCTCGAAGAAAATGTGAAACTTTATCCGGAGTTGCGGCCGAGACGGCGAAGAATACGGAGAAATGGGGGTTGAAAAATAGTTCTTTTCGTTACTCGAACAAATCCATAATTTCTACCTTTACTAGAGCCCCTCTTTTTTCGCTTATACTCTCGCGAAAACGGAGCTTTATCCACTAAATTTATTATTCACGTTCGCCACAAAACAGACCATTCAATTTCATCAAATTTTTACTAAAGTCAATTTTTAAGGGTTTAGAAGAATCTCAATCAATTGGAATAATACAGAATTTTATTAGATATAGTGCAATTTCAAATTTTCAAATATAATATTCTGCGTCCTCTTTGCAAAATCCACCAAAGCCATTTGTGCGTTTTCTGTCTCCAGATAAAGATCGCGTGGCTGTTTACCTTGTTACAGATTTTATTTCGATTAAATTCACTGCGGAGCCGAGCGCGCTCCGCATCTGCTGTTTTTCATTTTGGCGAGCAGATTTCGCAATGAAACTGTAATCGAGTTTCAAACACAGATAATAAATAACACGACCAACTTTCGGGTCTCGAAAAACGCATCTCGAACATCGCGATACAGGACGTGTGTTTTCAACAGATGCAATTATTATTTTACTAAATATTTTCATTGGTTTGACACGTGTGTGCACACGATCGCGAGTTTCACGTAGATCCGACGTTTTGCGGAATATTTATTGCAAAAATATTCGTTCGCGAGTCGACGGCTACAGTAGGTGACGTCTTTTATTGCTAATTTATTGTATTAGAAGAATGCGTAACAATTAATTAGAAACCCAAGATTTTTTTTATCAAACTATATTCAAACGGATCATTTTCGGCAAATTTATCTCCATTAGAATTGCAAGATTTATTTCAATATTGAACAAAATCTAAACTGGTAATTTTCGAAATAATTTTCTCCCAGATTTTTAGAGGGTTGTAAAAATTAATTCTATTTTATTAGAAGCGTAAAATTTACCTTAATTTACCTTAATTTACCTTAACTGCAAGATTTATTTTAATGTCAAACAAAATCCAAGCTGGTGATTTTCGAAATAATTTCCTCCCAGATTTTTAGAGGGGTGTAAAAATTAATTGTATTTTATTATAAGCATAAAATTTACCTTAATTAGAATTAATTGGAACTGCAAGATTTATTTTAATGTCAAACAAAATCCAAACTGGTAATTTTCGAAATAATTTCCTTCGAGATTTAAAGGGGGGGGATGTAAAAATTCGCGACGATATTTTGCCGTTGTCACTGTATCGAGATCACCGCTATTTCGGGGGCCTGTCGGATTTATCGTTATTACGTTAACAACGATCGCGGATAACGAAAAGCCTGTTTATCGTTCGCGTTCGCTCGCGCGGCCTGTTAGAATAGATAATTAAATACGAGAGGCTTAACACTTCGGTGCGTGGGTGGGGTGGGGGATGACCGTTTAACGATGCAAATTATTAGGCAGATTAACCCGGCCCGATGATCGAAACCGGAACTGCAAACAGTCGGCTGCTCTATTCAAATTTCCATTCTAGAGTTTCTGAACGAAAAAGCGGGGGAAAAAATTTTTTGAAAATGATTTTTGCAATTGAAAATTCGTGAAAAATTCATGGAAAATTAGTAGGCGTCGTTTGGTATAGAAATTGATACTGAATGGCTCTTAATCTTGGAAAAGAAAAATATTCAGAAAAAGTAAAAAATTTTGTCGAGGTTTTTAAGGGCTGCAAAATTGTTCTAGACTTGTATAGGAGTTAGAAACCAAGAATTTGATGCGATTTTGAAAGCCGCGAAATGAAACAATTTCTCCATGTCACTAGATTTATTTTAATTATTAGATTTAATATAGTTTTTCGAACTACAATTTTCAAAAAATATGTCTAACTATTTCTACACATATACGATGCAATTTTATTCGTTTAACTAATAAACATCAGTCACTGTCGAGCCCAAAGCTCTCGTATATTGCCAAAACTCACCCCGGTGTTCCAACACCAACAGCTGTCGCGACTGCCACCGCACTAAGCATAATTAGGCGACTCGTTCTACCCACGGACAGTGATTCTACATGAAAATCGGCCCGTCAAAATGCTCATTTCTAAAACGAATGGCACGAATCACGCGTCATTTCGTTCTCGTTTCGAAATTCACCGATCTCCCGGGGTTGTTCCGCAACGCGCGGGGAGGCTGGCACAACTCGAAACCGAAAATGTCGATGTCGTTGTAACGATGGATGTAGGTGGCCGCAATAATTTCTGACCTGTTTCGCATGTTGTGCCGATACCACTGCCGTATTGTCGGCGAATAGACGACAAATCGTCCCCGGCGCATAAACACAATAGATTATTACTGTCTACCGATTGTCAACGACTTTGTCGTGCACCGTTGATATTACAGCAAATATCCCAGAACCCCAGCTGCGCCGATAAAACACTGCAAGTCGTGTGCAATCGACTCGTCGACATCGTCCGAGCGCGCGATGTTCCGCCCTCTATAAACACGATCCTCGATATCTCCTATAATTGCGACAGTATGGTCGCCGCGATACTACGAGAACCACTCCTAACACCGCGAATTAGTATATCCCGCTTGTCCCGCAAAAACACGATTTCTGATTTTTCTATAAATTTGGTATTAGAAGGACCAAGATGGCAATTTTATTATTTTGTTAATTTTGCATTAAGCTAGACAATATGAGCTAATACTTGCCCAAACCGATTTCGGTAATATCAATTTTCAAAAGAGTTACAGCTCTTTGAAGTCGGTGAACGATCACAATCATAATAACTGTCCACCCTCCACGTATATTGCAAGCCTGAAGCAATAGGAATGGGTGGATGGACAGCTATTCTGACTACGGTGTCTACCTCTATCTCTACCGATGTTTAACAATTTTTTAAATACATAGAATTATGTTCCTTTGATAAATGAAGATATAAATCTTATTGTATGGAGTTTGAACGATATTTGTTGAAAATTTTAGTCGTGTATCTTGAACCGGAAGGACGTGATGGTTTTGCAGAAGTTTGTGAATTTTGTATCGAAATTGTTTCATCTTTGTATGTAAAAATGAAAAAAAAATGTATGAATTGGATGTTGGTTTTAAGAATGTCATTGCAAATTTTTATCGAAATTGGTCCATGGTTTTATTTATTGTTAGTTGTATTTCGTGTTCGTATTTCGTTTCTGCCTCGAGCGATTTTTTGGTGGGCCGAAATTTGATTTTGGAAAAATAGAACTAGAAAAAATGGGAGTTTATATGAAAATCTGCGATGAATTGACAACGTGAATCTGCGTTGAATCGTTTGGCGTTGTTGTACAAAAAACCCTTCCGCATAAAACTGATAGCTTCCAGAATGAATTTAAATATTAGTGCTTGAGAGAATAGTTAACCAAGTTTGTTAAAATTTTGTGTAGCTGCTATGCATCTTTAAAAAATTGATCGTTGGAGGTGAAAAATGGCTAAAAATGCAGTCTTTATGAGATAGCATATTTTCTTCAAACGCAACAGGTGTCCTAATAGTTACGGACAGGAATGTGCTGTATACATACATAATATGTACTCATAAATATAATAGCGGATATCTGTGAAACAACCATTACATTATGATCGAACGAATTTCTAATAATTTTTTTCGATAATATTTTTTAAGGGATCATACCCCTCAAAATCAAATTATAGCACCACCAAAAAATAGAGTTGCATTGTAGACGTACAGTTTTAATATTTTTTTAACTTTTGAAGTTGTCGATTACGTTATAATCGAATGAATTTTAAATTATTTTTAAGGGATGATAGCACCTCTCAAAATCGAATAGTGGCACCACCAAAAAATTTTTTTAATTTTTGAAGTTGTTTAATGTTCTTTTGTAGTTAATGGTGTTATGTAAATGATGTGAGTTGAAGACAGAAGGACTTTGTTCTTGCTCGTGAGACGTTCAGACTGGAAGCTCATCAGGAGCAGTTAGGATGATATTCGCCGTCAGGTGGATACTCATTTGTCCACTATGAACGACGACACCAGGAAACAGTACCATTTACGTCCGACAACCGTGCACGTTTCTCAACTATTCTAATGAATTGTCTCTGAGCTTTGAAGCTAATGACACTTCAGGAATTATTGATAGTTTTACACCGTTCCCTCTGTTTGCTAACTGCTGGGGCTAGGGCGAAATTGTCACATGCGCACGGATCACCCTAATCGTTCCCTAGAAAATTAATTTACAACTAGAAACTGCAGATCGTTATCCGAAATAAATACTTTCGAAATGGATTCCAGAAAAATTTCAGGAAAATGTTAAATATAATTTTAATATTATATATTTATACCTACATAATTTCGAACATAATTTAGACACATTTTATATAATTACCTATTCCTAGCTTATATAAAATACACAAGCATATATCTAAATTTGTGAATCAAAGAATTAATATTTGTATATTGTCTATAATTGAACAATAAATTGCTGATTAACTTAAGGTTCGCGTAATTAAATGATTGATTTAGAGCTTACGTTAACGCTCAAATTTGTGATCTCGAGAATATAAATCCATGTGTATAGAATAAACAAAAAGAAATTCGATACGTGAGAGTAAAAACAGCGAACACGACATCACTCTGATGGAATATCACTTCCATCGAATCAAAATAATATCGTGTTCACGGTACATATTAATTTCAAGTATTTTTCTACTCCTTCCATCATTCTCATCGCATGCACTCATTTTTGTTTCATATATTTGTGTAATGTATTTTTATAGTCACGCTTTGTTTAAGTCGCTCACTATTGTTCATAGATTGACAGAATGAGAAATAGGGTTTATTTTATAAATTTTAACTAAACCAATTTTTAAAAATTCCCAAATCAATTATTTTCAATTTATTAGAATTAGAGATGAATATATTTATTTAATTCCTGCTTCGTGCAATTTATGCAAACAATGTTTGTATTATAAAAATGATGCAATTATTAATAGACTGCAGATTGTGTGCAATATTTGTCCAGACGTGTTAATTTGTTGAAATACGTGGAAATAAATTCTAAAAACCGCTGGTTCCCCAGAATAGTTCTTACATTGTCTTCACTCTGCATCGTTCCAAGAAAAATAAATAAAGTCGAGTACACTAGGGCACGAAAGAGACCCCAACGTATAGATGTATATGTTTTTGTCCGAATCATTTGGCTCGAATGAAACGAAAACACTCTGCTGGCTGAGGTACGGCGTCCCAACGTAAACAATACAATCTAACCATGTCGATATCCTCATTTTCATAGAGGACTCTCAACTAAGATAACCAACAGACTTCCAAAGTTGTAAAAGTCGTCAATTTTTTAAAATGAAAAATGTGGAATTAATTTTCACTTTTTGAGTACAATATTGTACATTTCTGGTTTTAATAATCTATTAAAGTTATGAAAATGTGTGAGACAATTATATTTTCTCTTTGACGAAGGTCTAAAAGTAATGATTGAATTTTGCAACTGATAAAGAAGTTCCATAACGACACAACAGATTTTTATGCAATATAAAAATTGTCTACATCAATTATAGGAAATAATTTTTAAATTCTCTCCTAATTTTCTAATTGTTTGCATTAATTTCAAGGTACAAGGGCTACATTCCCTGTTTTAAACATTTTCATGTGTTACAAATACATATCTGAAAATATTATCCACGTATTTCTTTGCTGGAAACATAAAATATTCAGCAAAAAACTAGAATAATAATGTCCTTTGTAAATAATTACATTTCAGGTACACAGTTCGACTGTGAAATTGGTCGAAATACTGCAAAATGGCGGCGAAATGAATGATATCCTGGTGCACACTGTGTCAGAGGAAAATATTAAATTGGCAATATTGTTTTCAGTCTGTCACTAGTTAAAAGTTATTTGCGAGGGAAATATAATTAGAACGGAGCGCTAAATCCTGATAAAGTTAATCCGACATACACATTTTTCACTTTTTCCTTCTCCCGTTGTATTAAAAAATAAACAGTCCGGACCATAAGAAAGAATATTCTCAAAGCCTAATTAAATTTACAAATAAAATCACCGGCAACAATAATCAGAATTATTACGACAATTCGAAAGAAAGCATTTATTTATTCGCGGATTATTATTAAAACTCGCTACAGTAAATAATTAAAAAATATTTCGCGATAAAGTGTTTAATATTTTAAATAAATTTCTATGGAATTTCGGCTCACTAAAATTGGTCCAAAAAGATTTATATTCGCATAAAGATCAACAATGTGATTGCTATGTTTCGCAGCCGTTTTCGCTAAATTTTCGCAAAAAGAAAATTTACAAGTTCCAACTGGAAATTGTAGAGCCCCCCTCCTGGCATTTAATTTCCTCTTTAATTATTTTAAATCGTGCACATTTAAATTACAACATTTCGCCAGGAGAATTATGTGCAAACTAACTTCAGCAATGTGCGAAAGCAACCCGGGGTATCCAGTCCCGTTACAATGTTCAATAGTTGCACGGATAATAATAATTACAGTGCCGGCGGTTGTTGATATTATTGTAACTATGCAAGCAGATCGGTTTATTAGGTTTGGAACCGGTGTATCTTCTCAATTAGCTGTACACGTACGATTGGTTGATTCCAAGGCCAGAGGATTCCCATGGTAAATTACAAAGGAATTAAAGGGTTTCTTATATACGGTGATTAGCCTCCCGATTTCATAGAAATCTCTATAATAAAGTTTAATTATCAAGATCAGGATTCCGTTAGGCCTTGATGAAGTGCTAAGAGGCTGTACTAAAATAATTAATTTTTTTTATTGTGTTCTTAATTTTAATTTACATTATATCAGCTGCACAAACAAGAAAACTGTAGCTGAAAGAAATTACAAACAAAAATGTGCAACTCGTAAAATATTAAGAATTTTGACCCGAAAAAATTATGTTATATGCTCCGCACGATGGCAAATAAGTATGCAAAATTTCATCGCGAAATTCTTCACCGAATCCGCAAGAAAAATTCCCAAAGTTAGCCTCTAAATGATATTCTAGAGCAAATCAGCACGATTTCTCGTAGTGTTTTCAGAATCGACCTATGGTCGCAGTCGGCAGAACCGAGGAGAAGCTGATTGGGGGGGGGGGGGGATTTATTTTGTTCGATTTCACGAAATACAATGCGCGGCACTATTGTTCACGATCTTGTTCTGCACAATCTCCGGCAAATTGGTCCAGCTATCGGACGATGACACTGCAAATACAGGTTTATTGCAACATGTGCAATTGGATGAAATAAAGTTCTCGAGGAGCCCTCTCTGTCTCGCACTTGAGCTCTGCGCAGTCCCCATACTCGAAGGATCAATGGGACACTAATGGACACGCTGGATCGTTGCGGCAAAAAATATTTCCGTTGCACTTTGTGTCGATCCCCCCTTCGTTGCGGATCGAATATTTTTAGAAATTCTAATTGGTCGTTTCTCATGCAAATTATTTTTGTTACACAATCCGAGTATCGTTAACACTTCGGGTTACTTGATATGTTGCAGTTTTGTGCATTTTTTATGCACTCTGTGGCAGACTTTATTTTACAAATTGAATATTTTTAGAAATGATGATCGATCATTTTAGCTATAGAAATGATTTATATTATACAGGGTGTCTCAGCTGAAGGAGGCCACCTACATATCTCCTTTATTTTTAATGGCACAAAAAACATTTATCATAGAATAACAATTTTGAACAATAATTTCAAATATAATCCTAATATTATCCTAAAATTTTATCGCATTTTTTGGTACTCAAGGTCACCTGAAGGTGATTTAGCATATTCAAATGTATTTTTTCAGCCGCTACAAGATGGAATAAAAAAAAAGTTTTCCCGATAAAAAATAACAATGACCTTGAAAAAACTATAAAAAAATAACCGGACAAAAAGATTGTTCTTCTATGATATTTCTCTTTCGATACCATTTAAATTATGCCATAAATATTTTTTGTGCCATTCAAAATCAGAGAAATTTAGGGGCCTCCTTCAGCTGAGACACCCTGTATATTATATAATAAATGTATGCAGATATAGCGATATAAAATAGTAATAAAATTTTTATACCTCCTTTATATCTCCAAACGTCAAAAATTAAAAAAAAAGAAATAGAAGGAACGTTACCCGATTATAAAAACTGAAATGTCAGAGTGATCCTTTTAAGAAGGACGTCCCCAAAGCAGTAAGAGGATCTATAAATACGCGGATTAAAAAAGTCGATGTTTTAAAAGTATGTTTAAAACGTCTCCTCTAAAAAAAACTTTATTGAAAAATTCGTGAAAATGACGACTTTTACGTGAGCGCATAAAAAGAAGTATTACATAGTAAGTATGAAGTGCACTCTGGCAGACGTGTTTTTCTCGGGACAGTGTTTGCCAAAATGGCAGCGGGAATATTTCGCTAACTTATTTAAATAAATAAAGTTTGAAAACTGTCGAACACTACGTTCGATTTTTCTACTTTAAAGAAACAAAATTTTTTACTTAAAATTCTTATTTAGTTAAAAATCAGAATGGAGGAAGATTTACTTGCCTCCACTAAAATAATATTTACAGCACAAAACTGGCAATGTGAACAATTCTCATATTTATCAAAGTGAGAGCCATAATAAACGCAAAAATAATAAAATATTAATAAATCCTAATAAAAGCTCAGTACCAACACAAAATCAATCTCAGCATATAAATTAAACAAAGAAGTGTCAGGAGAAAGGGCCATAAATAAAGTTATTTAAAACATAAAATCGTCACGGTGGTGACAACAATTGCCCGACAGAACGCAAAAAATCTCCTCGAAACACTTCGCCCTTTTATTCCATCGCCTCAGCTTATGCAATTTCTAGGATCCGATGCACAGTCGTTGCATCTGCATAAAACCCCGCGACACTGTTGCTCGACAATAACCAAAACGGTGAGATGCAAATTAAGAACGAATCAAAGGAGAACACGATCGGATACGGAGGAAGAACAGAATGATGGCCGAGTTTGATCTCCGATCAGCCGATAATGGAATTTTTCCCGTGCATCTGGAATCGCCGAGACAATATTCATCATCCGCCAGGGGCCCCCGGCGCTGTTTATTCACCGTAGAAAGGCTTGCATAACACGCAACTAATGGGACGAGCCCCATAAAACGGGAAATGCGATTGGAAATCAGAGAGAGAGCACGATGGGAGCCTTTGTTACGGATGCTTCTCAACAGAGAGATGCATTGGGGCCTGTTATTGTTATCAAATTGTTTATTGCTCGTGTAAAAACACTGTTTTTCAAGCCATGGTCCATTACAATATCTTGTTACGAATTTTTTATATATTTTCGTTTTAACGAAAATGACAGTGAGATCATTTTTTGTCAACGTAGATCTGTTTTTAGAATATCTGAGATTATTTCTCTAAAATATTGTTCCTTTCAAACAAAAAATAAAAAAGTTACAGCTAATTTTCCTCGGCACCAACCTGAAGCTCCTCTAGCTGCCAAGCCAATTGAGTCACGTCTTTTTTAATTTTTTAACATAGATAACAGTAAAATTATTGCTTTTTGCACATACGTATCTCTTCCTAGAACATGTAAGATTGTTCTACTAAAATATTGTCCCCTTTGGACAAGAAATAAGCAAGTTCTGCTTAGTTATCTTTAGAACATTTCCTGAAAGTCATCTATCTCCCAAACCAATTTAGTCACGACTTTTTAATTTTTTAACAAAGATAACAGTAAAATTATTGCTTTTTGCACACACATATCTCTTCCTAGAACATATAAGACTGTTCTACTAAAATATTGTTCCCTTTGAACAAAAAATAAACAAGTTCTGCTTAGTTATCTTTAGAACATTTCCTGAAAGTCGTCTAGCTTCCAAGCCAATTGAGTCACGACTTTTTAATTTTTTAACAAAGATAACAGTAAAATTATTACTTTCTGCACACAATCCGTAACATTGCTCCCCTAAAACATCAACCACTCTGATGCAAAAATAAGAGAGTTACGCCTAATTTTTCCCAGACCATCCCCTAACTTCTAGCATCGAGGCTCAAATCCTTTCGCCTTTGAATTTCCCTGAAAAATAGTCAAAAAAAAACGCGATAAAAAGAGGAAAGAATAAATGTTTGTTCGGAAGCAAATCAAAGAATTTTCGGGTGGCCAATAGTCCTTTCAGAGAGTTCGTTTCCAAGGTTCATCGACGCGTGTCGCGTCCGATCATGTTCGGACGGACGTTCTATCAAAGCTCTGCCGCGAGACGTCGGCACAAGCAATTATCGAAAAAATAATTACCGTGAAACACTCGAGCAATTAACGCGACCGCGGAACACGGCACTCGTAATGTCGAGAGCCTCTGCGTCGCGTTTTTCGGCAAATTAACTCCCGCGCGATGCTGATACAATTAATCGTGCTCCATCGTCAACACCTGGTTTCGATGGTCCCGACACACACCGATCCCGAGACACGGGGTGAACATTTTCGAAATTTCCTTCGGCCGATAAATAAGGATTTTGTTTTCCGTGTCGACAGATCGATTTCTCCGTACTAAGCTGACCGCCATTTTAATGTGAATAAAATTGTTAGAGTGGTTAATTATTATATTTATGTATTGTCGCAAAATGCAAGGATTTCCTTGTATTAGTCAACACAGTAATTTTTAATTTTTTTTTATCCTAAGAACGATTTTAGTGTCCAAAATAAATTTCTATTTTATTTTGATAGATGCGAGTGTGAGATAAATGTTTGTTATTTTATTCAGTGAAATTAATGTGTCTTTTATAGTATCCAGTCAAATTATTTCTTTTATATAGATAACATTTAATAATTTAGGATTTATATCGAATATAAATATTTAGATAGAATTTATATAGAAAATATTTAATAATTTAGAATTTATATCGAATATAAATATTTAGATAGAATTTATATAGAATATATTTAATACTTGTTTGCCAATTTTTTTTTCACCCTCTCCTCAAATGTAAAACGCATTTATATTGAATAAAAATAAAGAAACGTCAAAAAGACATTCAACACTTGTGTTACACTATGCAGAAAAAAAATGAAAAACAGAAAACACAAGCAAGTTCAAAGAAGTGCACCGCAGCTAACATTTCAGATAAGCTAATCGCCGAGGACATAGTTTGTAATGAACTAAACGTGACATTTCCATAAAATGTAACACAAGGTAACATAAATACAGCTAGCGGATGTGTAAAATTACAATTATCCGCGATCACCAAAAACTAGCAAAGTAAGGGGACATTAACCTTGCCTGATAGAAAGACATTAAAACTTTACTGTCGATCAAATTGGAAACAAAGTTTGCCAAGACTGTAAATGTCATCCTAAATATGCAAGTTTCTCTACACTGTTCCGAGTACTGAGCGTGTTTTATTTCGATGCTGAGGGGAATCACTTTTGATAATCATCTTTTTTACAAGGTGTGAGAATATTGCAAGAATTATTGTCTTTTCTATCCTTGCATTATTAATAGCGAACTTTATGCATTTATGACAAGAACGAGTAACTTGAAATAGTAAAAACTTTAGAATAATTTAAAAGTACCATTATATATTTTTTTTAAACCTATTAATCCTTGCTCGATGCTATTCTAACTTGAAAATTAAACATGTTTTCCGATCTGGAATAGTTCCATTATATATAACTTTATTCATTTCATGAATAAAATATGAAATTGATATAATACTTAAATGTATGTAAACAATATTGTGAATAATGGTACAGCAATTTCTAGTGGTGACTCTGAGTGACCGCTAAGGTCAAATCCATTAAGAAAGAAAATAAATTTCTATTTCACTCCAGTGTGTTGCAATTTGTATAGAAAATGTTTATTTTTCCTAAAGATCTAATTATTAAATAAGTATGTTTGTTATGGAACCAAATACGAGTCCTCATATATCAGGTCGTTAACACTAACACTAAACCTACCGCGGTCAAATTGACCGGTTTTCTGATCCATAGTTACTGAAATTATAAAAACGCTTTCAATAGGAAATTACTGAATTGACTTCTTTATTTCAGCACATAGAATGATGAAAACCGTACAAAGTTTAAGTAAATTCAATCTTCTCAGTTTAATAAGACGTTTCACTTTTATATGTTTTGAGCTTGATAGGTTTCGTGTCAAGTATAAAACTTGACAAATGTGCTCGAAATTTGTGTGTCATTTATCAAGTTCCATCCTTAACGACCTGATACATATACATTTCACCTAGGCTGCCGAAACGACCGAAGCAAAGCTCCGCCAACGTTGCTCAAGAAGAACTAATAAATGAATCGGAACAAGTGATATTTACATGATCGACGTGTGCTGTGGTCTGTCGGCGTCACCGGCATTGTTTTGTGCCGGCGTGAATCCTTGCACCTGTACGTTGTTGGCGATGCTAGTCCTTGCCGGGTGTCTCGCGCTATCCTTGAGTATTTTGGTCGCGCTGAGCGGCGTGGCTGTCACGCACATTGTCTTGCGCGGTATCACGGTCACCTTGGCAGCACGCACTTTGACGGGTGGCGTAGAGAGAGAGAGCGAGAGAGAGATCTTGACCGCTCTGCACACACTCCCCTCGCGAAACACCGGTTTCGTAGAGACGCGAGAAACAAAACAAAATCGGTCGACGCACCACCACCACAACGACGACTACGACAACAAACAACAATAACGGTCACGATTGAGGGTCGCGCGAGTACAGAGGAGAGAGGGGGCGGTTACGTTTGACGGTTATCATGCGTGCGAAGAATGGCGTAGACTTATGGTTCGAGATCCGAGGCCTAGCTTATAGTGGACCGTGTGCACCGGCGTGGATGCTCGACTGGTCGGGTCGCACGGGTACGCATATCAAAAGACTGGCTGTGTGTCACGCACTGGTTGACAACGCGATAAAGGCCCGCGCAGGATATGGTGGCGCAAAATTATAATAAAAAAACAACATACACGCACACACACAACGTGGCTCGTTCACAGATCCCACCTCATAGCGCACCGCGGGCCTACCGAGTGACTGACTGACTGACTGAGTGACTGCCGCGAGCTTCGAGCCACGAGCCACGAGCCACGAGCCACCCTGCGTGGGTGCACACGCGGTCCAGCGTAACAGAGGGGCATCGCCAACGCTCATTGGCTCAACGACCTCCCTGCCGCTCGAGTGGGGAGCGCCACAGCCAATCAACTGCCACCGCGCACCACCGCGCCTCCGAGCGAACCCTACTCGCCGATCCCCCAGCATTCTATCGCGAGTCGCCGCGCCGTGCGTGTCGCCTTTCTTTGTTCGCGTTCGTTTTAGTCAGTTCATCCGTTCCATTCGTTGGTTTCTAATTCTGTGGTCGCCAGGAAAAACGCTTCACGTCGGAATCTCAAAAAAATTTCAGTTTACGCAGTAATCCTTGTCTAGTCGACCCATTTACTGTATTTCTTTCAACAATTTGGTTATGTTCCTCTGAAAAATGTTACAACATTTCTCTGAATATTCTTTACTCGATAATATATTAATTTATAGTCTTATATTGATGCGGACATGTTTTAAATACAGAAAGGTTTTAAATAATCTATACATTCTGGTTGCCTATACAAGGGTTTATTGAGCTTTATAATATAGGATTTACGGTTTTACCAGAAGAAAAGTCATCAAAATAGATTCGCCAGGCTGAAAATGCTATGTCAAAGCATTAGTGATGAAAACTTGAAACGGCAATATCTCGAAAGTGAAAGTATGTGATATGCGACGTTCTTCCCAACAGAATTTGTCGCGTTCGAAAATTATTGTGTCCTCCAGTGGTTTTGTTTATTGTTCCGTTCTCTGTGGTTCTGGACGTTCGGAACGAGTGATGGTGAGCCCGCGAATTTTCTTCGATGTAAGTGAACTTTCTAGGTCTTATTTCTATGGTGCAATTCTGCGTTTTATTTCTACGACGGCGAGGTCGCTCTAGAGGACGTGGTTCGTGCGCGAACGTTACGCTAGAGAAGCGTGTTTCTGTAAACACGGGATCAGTGAAGAAAACAGTGGTTCGATGGGACGGTTGTTTTGGTTTGTTTCGGGATTTTGTAAGGACAGTGAATGAGAATTGTTACAAAGTTGTGGCGTCGGTGTGCGTGATCGACACGGCGTGTTTATGTACGAGTGAATATGTCGATTACCGTTCTGCGAGTCTGGGACTGTTTTGTAAGAATTTTTACGTTTTCGTTGTACGAGCGCGGGAAATATTTCCGTTTTCAAAAGAGCCATTCGACGTTGTAGAAGTTCTGAACTTCGTGATTTCAACTTTTTGCGTATTTTTTGTTCTGACTGCCTTGTTCGTTTCAAATTGATTTTAGTATATTGTTTCTTCGTTTGATATAAGGAGTCGGGAAATGTAGAAATTCTTTATTTTGTTTTTATATGAACTTTTTCATACAAACTGAGCTATTGTTGAGTTCGCGTAACTATTTTTGCATTATTCTTGCCATTACGTTTAAAGTTTGGATTGTGTAATGCTCGAAAATATTTTCTTTTGTTACGGAGGGGTTTTACGCGGTGGTTGCGGTGCGGCGAGCGGTTATTATGAAAGGGCATAACTGCCGACTATTTACTCGACAGTCGACTGTTCTAACCTTCTTTTTGTTCTTCCGGCACGCGTGCCTCTAATATGCGGGGAAAAAGTAATATAAACTTTTTAGGGTTTATCACTGCTGTCGCTGTTAGTCGGTGATTTACTGCGTACCGTGGAGTGCGAAAATTCATTATGAAACTTTGGTTTTTCGTAAAATGTTGTACAGAACGGTTGGAATAATTTCTGGAAATTGTTTTCATCTTAAATTGATGGAGATCCGTACTCTCTGAATTCATTGGATAATATAAATAATTGTTTGGAAAATTCTTATAACGCGAGTAATTTTTTTTTAAACGATGGGATTGTAATTTTACATCTAATATAATATTTGGTAAATTATTCAGAATATATGCATGAAGATGTCAGAATCATTGGCCCGTGAGATTTTTAAGACAATTATTTATTGCATATGTGGAACTTTTTGAAAAATGCGACCGACAGTGTGTTCTACACTTCACATTCATCTCTGCCGAGGTTACTGCACCCAAGACGCCAATTGGCGTCGGCGGTATTTGAACAGTTAATGCGCACTCGGATGGTCGGGGATTTTAACATGTTTTTTTTTAAATAAACGGAAATGCGTCTAATATTAGCGTTCGTCGTTATCGTTTAGTCTTTCATAAGTGGATTTTGTAGTATTAGTAAATTATGTGACGTTGGCAGGAGCGTAAAGTTATTAATAACTTGACTAACTTCAGATATTAATAACTTTATATCATTAATATGTTTCAAAGCAGCACATGCGTTGCTCCATGCCCTTTGTGCAATATAATATTTTAATTTAGAGAGCCATAAATATCGTAGGCGACCTTGAACACAGAAAATATTCGAGATGCTGAAAAATGAAGAATTGTACAATATATAAATCTTAAAAATGTTCAAAATGTTAGCCCCAACAAAATTTGATATAATTTGGTTTTGCTTAACAATTTTTTAGAAGCATTGAATAGTTTTCTAAAATCACGTATAAAGGGAAAATTAAATGAACTTGGAATCGAACGATATAGAAATGTTAAAAACGTTTCAAATAGTAGCGAAATTTCGTAATTTTGGTCGGAAGTAATAATCCAGAAGTTGCAGCGGTAAATAACCATGCTACTGTCCGTGGCACGTATTTCGACTATAATTTACGATGGGTAGTAACACGCGTAATTTTTCTGTGGACAGTGTCGCGCAGGTACAGATGCTGGCAGGTTCCGGACAGGTCCCGACAGGTCCCAAACGGTTAGCAGCCGCTTTGGAAAAAGTAAATTGCCCGGCAGCGTGCACGATGAAACGTGTACCTGTGAAACGTGCTCTCGGCGAAATTTTCTCGCTCTCTCTCTCGCCTCTCTGGCCTGCAAATCGTTCGGCAGTGACCAGGTGTGCCGCGGGACAGGGCCCCAAATGCGGCCCCTAAATGTTTTTCACGAGCCGGTAGTTCGCAACGGCCCCTTTATGTCCTTTATTAACTTCCACCGCTACGTGACTGGCTCGAGTTTCCTCGGATTTGGAGTCCGAGACCGGAACCCTTATCTTCCCCCCCTTTCAAACTGCTATAGAATTAACGAGGTTATACTTTGTTGAATTTCGGGAACTTAGGGTTGTTGTAGGGAATGGATAGATTTGTTGGGAATTCTGTGAATATTTTGATTTGTGTTTGGGCTTGTTTCCTGACTTTGTTTGGCATACACCGCCGTCCTTTTCTTTTTTCTTTTCTAGAAAGATAGTTTCTGTTTTGGGAATTTTGGTAAATTCAACTTCATGTTATATAGAGATTTCTAAATTTATTTAGTCTCCAATCAGAATCTAATAATAATAATTTTTAGATTTTCGTTATTTTTATACAAATAAAACTTAGCGAACCAAGTTAAAGGAAATCCATATTTACAATTATTGGGACGTTCCATCTGTTGTATCACATTTATAAATATCTGTCTTTTTTCCATTTATTATCCTCGTTTTTTTTACAACTTTTCACACATAACGTTTTGTTGGAACTTTTGTTGGTTATTTTGTAGATTTTAGATTTATTTTTAATTCACTATATGACGATGCTGCAAAATTTGAAGTTTCTTTCGAGCATACTTTTGTGCAACTTTATCGCTTCTGGATGGGATAAGAAAAATATCCGTAACTTATAAAAATAGCCGAAGCGAATTTTTTAGCCTGCAAACAGAAAAAACATTTTTCCTTAGTAACGAAGGATCCAGATAAGCGATCAAGTATAAAAAAGCGATTTTGTGTGTGTCATTTGGTGTGTGGGACTCGCCGCAAGTGGGCGGGATGAGTCATGGGATGAAATTTATGAGATGATGAATTTTAAATGTATCTTAATGTTAACATAATATAAGTATTGCCTTATTTCTTCCGTCGCATCTTTGTAAAAATAGAATTAATATTTAATTTCAATATATAATAATCATCGATTTAAACCATTAAACACTGAATTAAACATTAATTTTTCAAAAATTTGCCGAGAATCTTTCTGCTTTTTTTTTAACCTTTTTCTTAAGAAAAAGGATAGTCGAGACATTTTCTACTTAGTTACATAATTTCCATTGTTGTCAATTCTCTTTGTTTTCTGCCACGATTGAAACTTCTCTGCGACAAAACGTAGGAGAACAATCTTTTTTAAACACGAGGCAAGAAATTTATTTACCACTTGATAGCATAATTATAAAAGTATGGCCTTCCTAATCGTGAGAAGCTTTGAACTGTGAGCTAAGGTCTTTCTTCCACAGTTCGCCAAGCGTGAAAGCCTACAAAACTATGACAATCACCGTAGTTAACGGATTGAATAACAAATAATTGAAGTTGACTCACTCTACAATAATAATCTATCTGAAATCTAAAATAATTATTGTTATCAAGTGGCAAGCTAAATTCATTAATAATTAATTCTAGCTTCTAACTATGTATGCATTGCTATAATATTCGTAGTTATATTATTATTTTTATTTATTCTATTCTACACACTCGGTGTTCCATTTATAGTCTTATAGATTCGATGAGAACAGCAAGGTTGAGCTTAATAACAACAAGTTGTTAATAATAACATTCTTTAATGTTAAACGTCAGCGGACATGCTTGACATGTTAATTATAAGCAACACACTTTTTATATTACTGTGTGAGAATTATTATTATTGCATGAGGACAGCGCAACGATGAGATTAATATTTCACTAAACGTTTGTTGTAAAACAGTTGATGGCTACCGGCGGTCGTATGGAAATTGGATTCGGTAATTCATGTAAACCGTGTTTACATGTTAAACGAGGTCTATGTAATCTCTCACAGATTAATTCACGTATAATCGGTCACGGTTTCAGGTTGATCTTGCAATTTTCACGCGATAATCAGCTCTAGCATTAACATGTTACACAGAGTTTATATTAAACGCGAAATCTACCAGACACAAACGCACGCGCAACGACGAACATTCTACAATTCATTACACACTACTAGCATAAGTAGAAATAATAAATTCTGTACGAATGGAATATAAATAAATGTGTCTTGCAAAAAAGCGTGTATCGTTCTGTTATCCAAATTGTGGTTGCAGAAAGCAGAAACCTTTCTTACATTCTTGTAGAGCGTGAAAAGGCGAATCCAACGAGTACCATGATCATACCATTCGGGTCATTCACTCTCGAGGTACTTGCGTTTGAAAGGTAAGCTAGCTAGATATACCTAAGGTGCGTTTAGTTTGCATGGAACCCTATAGTTTTCTTTCGATATTCCTACAGAGCGTGAAAAGACGAATCCAACGAGTACCATAATCGTACCATTAGGATAATTTAATCTCGAGATACTTGTTACGTAGATCACATTTCGGTTACAAATATCTCGAGATTGAACGATCAGAAAAGTATGATCATGGTACTCGTTGGATTCGTCTTTTCATGCTCCATAAGAATACTGAAGAAACCATATAGGGTGTCGTTGAAAAAAATTCCGATGTCCTTGAAAATTGGCAAGAAGTGACGATTAAATAAATGTTCGTCCATCTAATGGACTGTAGCGCTGAGAACAATGCGAGCTGATTGGTTTTCCCTAGAAAATCGAAAACGTGGTAAAATTGATATGTAGCACCCTGTACATCGATGTGCACTTCAAGCAGCATAATAAATGGCAGCGAAACAAGACGGGCTCGAAAGGTATCGGAATAATTCGCGAGCAGCTCTTTCAGTAGAAATCCCGCCTGCGCCTGCTAACACGGCTGTATATCAAAGAGCTGAGAATTTCATTTTCGTTATCCTTTTGCTTCGGCCAGCTCGTTATTTCTATAAAGTGCGGGGCTGCGGTGTGAAAATGAAGCCCCCGGAAACTCTAGTCGCATTCGCGAAAGAGTAAACTTCAACGCCCATCCTCCGTCCTCCCCCCACCCGCGTTCGTACTCCCGCCCACTTTACTCCCACCCACCGCGTTTGTCCACCGCGGCGTGCAATCCTCTGCGGCGCGGGAAATTCAATTACATTCGACGCGTGATGTATTCCATGTCAAAAGGAATTGTAATAAACTGCCCGGGGAAACTTCGCGTTGCCCGACCGGGAAACAATAAGGAAGCAAATCTATTTTTATGGCCGGATTCGGCCACCGAGAGACGTGTTTCTTTCGATTAGGTTCGAACCAGTGAAACCACCCACTGTTCGAACGGGAAAAACGTTCTGCCGCGGTTTTACATCGTGCATCACAATTACAAGGTACAGTCAAATTTATTTCTTCCATTAATCATTTCAATAAGTTGGTAGTAACTAGACTGCGGATTTTATGCGTTTATAACAAAAATTGGTACGTACAATTTAAAGCAGACATATTTAAAAAATTTATGAACATCAACGTATCGGTTTCAGTTTAATAAAATAATTAATACAAAGAAAGAAATTTTTATTTAACCTCTTAGAATCGACGTAGACATTTTTATTTTGCAGAAAGATCTGCAGTCTAGTGATAATATATCGGTAATTTAACTTGCTTTTAGCTTTCTATTTCATGTCTCATCTATTCATTTTCAAAAAATAGAAAAATCTTAAATAAACTGGAGCATTCGGTTCAGACAAAAATCGTGCAATCCCGTTTCCAAGGGATGGAAAACTGGCGTCCAATGGTAACTTTATCATTGACGATCTATAGAGTCCTCTATTCATTGTCGGATCACAAAGAGTCCTCTCCACAGTAATGTCAAAGATCGGCCGAGAACCGGGAAGTAGCAACGGCAAATTAGAGACCGGAGACGACAATGCGGTTTGTGCTTCTTTGCAAACGCTCGGCCCAGTTCTCCATGCGTTCCAACCCCCTTACACTCGCTTTTTCTCTCTCTCTCGATAACGTTCCCGTGAAAAGAGACAGCCCTTGATGGAGCAGAAACCTCTGAGCGTTATTCCTCTTTCAGCCACGACTAAGCTAATCAAGCTATTTGCCTTTTATTCGATGTTCTTTCTAACGGCCGCACCCTGGATCTTCCGTACTATTTCGCGTCTCTGTTTGCTGGATTTAATCCCGCCATTTTGTGTTTCAGTGTCAATTAATTGGAACAAGAAATAGAGCAGAATTTATTAAAATATTACTACAATCGAGCAATTTTAAGATACCGAAATTTTTTAAAAATCGATGTTGCGACGAAAAATTCGGAAAAAATTCGTGGTCACGAGTTCTGCTGGGTAGAACATTCACGAATTTTTTTGTAATTTTTTTACGTGCAGAACAGAAGAAATGAAACATTAGAACTGTATTCACCATATATGTAGCTGCCGTTACTACAATCGAGGAATTTTAATGTTTTGGAATTTTAAAAAAATCGATGTTGCGACGAAAAATTCGGAAAAAATTCGTGGTCACGAGTCCTGCTGGGTAGAACGTTCACGAATTTTTTTTGTAATTTTTTTACGTGCAGAACAAAAGAAATAAAACATTAGAACTGTATTCACCATATAGCTGCCGTTACTACAATCGAGGAATTTTAATGTTTTGGAATTTTTAAAAAATCGATGTCGCGACGAAAAATTCGGAAAAAATTCGTGGTCACGAGTCCTGCTAGGTAGAGTGTTCAAATAATTTTAACCGGGTCAGAATAGATCCAGGACACCAAGCCACAGTTCTTGAGAGGCGATCCGCGTATTTATCGGGGGCTTTTGTTGATATGTTTAAACGTTCGAATACGAACGCGTTTACGGCCGGTACAATTAATTTAACGGCGTTATTTACGCGTATAACGTACCGGGTCCGCACTTGTTTCACGTTTATTACGCTTCTGTCGGTAATAAGTGGGTTATTAAGCGTACACAGGTGAAGGAAAACACGCGGACAGAGGGACGTAGGGCATTCAGCGGTAAAACGCGGCAAACGAGGTTACATTCTTTATTGCGCTCTCCTCGGCCACGATTCTGAAACGAAAGGACCCGGGGATCGTAATGCCACAAAATTATAACGACGCGAAATTAATTCAGTTCCGCGGAGCGCGACTGGCTGCTAGTTAATTATCGGAAATTCGCCTTTGTTCCTAATTAGCTGATATTGCTACCCCTTTGCTTTCGGTGAAATTGTCGGAAGGATGCGATTACCAGAAAAGAGAGAGAGAAAGGAAGCATGCCTTGCGAGAGTTTAATGATATCAACTTAATTCGACGCGGAAACACAGAAATCGCCGGCAAAGATCCACCTTTGCATATCGAGTTGTGCGATGCTTTTTTTTTGCTTTTGGAAGACCCTTTGATGGTTTGTTTATTGGAAACTGGCTTTTCGTGGCGTCGTTTCACGAACTGTTTTAATGGAGAATGTATTATCATAATCTACAGGTTTATTATACAGGCTGTCCCAAAAATGTACTTTTTTGGAAAGATGATTCCTGAGGTAATTTGAAGCAACTTTTTCCTCTGCGAAAATGTTCTCCGCGGCGTTGTTGAGGATTTATTAACGAAAAACACGGACCAATCAGGGGACTGGTCCCGTGTAGCCGCGTCCCGATTGGTCCGTATTTTTCGTTCATAATTCTTTAATCAAGCCGCGAAGAATATTTTCGCAAAGGAAAAAGTTGCTTCAAATGATCTCAGGAATCACTCATTATTTTCTCATTTGCAGAGAATCTTTGAATGTAAATCAATTTTTAGTGCAATCGAATGTTGCTCATTTGCGAAGTGATGTCTACCGACAACTATGAATAGATTGTTGTAATGGTATTGATTGGACGTTAGGAATATTGTTATTAATCAGCTTCGGTTCTCCGCAATGCGGCAGAAGCGATCCGGAATTCGGTGGTTTGCGATTCTTTTGAATCTTTGATGGACCCCCGCGTGCAAAAGTCTCCGCGATGTCAATTTGCGTCAATCGATCGGAAAATGTATTCGCCGCGACGTCAATTTGCGTCAGTTGTGCTTTCCGACGATGATTTTAATGCCCGGGAGACGCTCGACATTCGACGGGATTTAAATTCCTCGCGGATGATGTGATTTCCCGCCGGATCGTGAAACAAACAATTAGTTGTTCCTCTGAATATTGTTCGGCGCAAAAATTGGGTAATGTACCGATTTATCTTTTTATTGATAATGTTAATTCGATACTCATTTGCGTGTTCTTCCGTTTACATTGTTGTCATTCAGATATCGGTAATGATATCTTTATGAAACTGTTATTAACATACTCGTGGCGTTTTTCTGATTAAAATGAGCCCAAACACGAGATAGTTCGGAGCACCTTTGTTAATACTGATCACTAACGCGAGCGTTCGTATAATAGAGGTTATATTCGATCGTGGATTAAACGAGTATACATGATGCGAATCGTATAGTGTTTGGTATCATTTTAATCGGGAAAATATCACGACTATGATGGTATATGTTTCAGAAAAATCTCATTATAAACAAAAGAATTTTTTTTAAGATATTGGCAGATTAGTTCTTCGATTTTTCTCAGTTTTAAAGTGTAAAATTTCCGAGGAAAGATATAATAAAGGTGCTCGCGTTTTTGACAGTCCAAGGGAAACTAAGAATGCTTTATCGCCGACGATTCCTCTTTCGGCGGGAGCAATCGTGGACCAACAGCGGTGAATTCATGATAGCGAGCAGCACAGCCATGCGTTGATTTGTCATGCGTACGTGAGAATGGATCCGCTGGTGTCAAGGATGGCTCCTGTGGTTTGTCACCGTGGCAGGGTAATCGAAATTGCAGGAGCAGGATCAAAATCCTGGTTCAAATAGAACTAAGAAAATCCAGATAAATCTTCTCTTATCAATATCATACATTTACAGAACAATGAGAAATTCAGAACCTATTTTAATTAATATTTCTGCACAAACAAAAGGGTTGAACGACTCCGACAATCAATGTTCGAACAAACAATCATCGTGCCAGCTGTATTTCTAAGTGGATGGAGCTGAAAAAATTCAAGTACCTCTACCAAAGCACACTAAAAATATATGCGAAGTTTCAGATCGATTCGTTTTGCAGATATTTTCCTAAAAAATGATGAAGTCAAACGGTGAAGAGCGCGAGGCTCCCCCTTTAGCGTCGCAGAATTTAATCCGCGAATGGAGCGGCCGGATGGATCGTCCCTTATCACACGTCGGGGCTTTTTGCGGGCTTAAAAAGGATCATGGCCGCAAGGG
Organism: Lasioglossum marginatum; assembly: GCA_028455795.1. Lineage (NCBI taxonomy): Eukaryota > Metazoa > Arthropoda > Insecta > Hymenoptera > Halictidae > Lasioglossum > Lasioglossum marginatum. The sequence continues at coordinate 2,320,673 of CM052277.1, forward strand.
TGCGAAAATCCCGGGCGGGTGAAAGAAGAATGAAATCGGTCGCGTTAACGTGCGGCGTGTTTCAGCGGAAGTTGAGCGTCGCAAAGGGGGGCCCGGGATCTTTGTTTTCGCGGCTCCGTTGCGGATTATGCTATTCGAGGACGGTCTGTGTCCCGGGACTCACGCAGAAAACCCTGTTTCCACGGCGAGAAAGTCGAGACTCTATGAGGGTTCAGCATAAAACTCTCTTGCCGACGCGTCGGGATTTGTAAAGCGGGACGACGACGCCGGGAACAGAAAGGAATCCGCGTTTAATAGCCATGTTTCTCGTCGAAATTTTCCGGTTGATGCACGCCCCGCGGAAACCGCGATTAAAAACGTCCCTCGCGTGCCAAAGCTATGGGGGAGCTCGGAGAACGCGGACTAGAATTATTATGGGCCACGAAGCTGCCGGGAATCTACCGTCCAATTACGGTAATGTTGAAAAGATTGCAAAATAACTTGTATAATGTACAGACACTATTCTTCTTCAACATCGACTGTATGAAAAAAAATAGCGAGGACATAATGAATTAATCCTAGCTTATCGGTGAGACAATATGAATTCAGCGACGTGGCTCTTTTGTTTTTAATTGTTTTCTTATAAAAATGACAGCGGTACATTCCCGACACCCTCCCGATTAAAACGATATCAAACATGATGCATTTCGGTACAGTGGAACCTCGCTTATCCGAACTCGTTATTTAGATACGGAGATGGATGAAACCTTTTCTAAGCAGTACAATGGATCCATATGAAAGTAACGAGATTGTGAACGTGTGAAATTTCGATTCTTCTCAAGAGGAAAAACTGTATGGGGTCACTCGTGCCAAAGATTTTCCGCTAACGCACTCGTCGGAGACAAATGAAAAAGGGCCGTCGCGTGTCACAAAGGGTCCTCGAGCATCGCTCGGAATTCCATCAAAGCTGTTCGAAGTTCCCTTTGGCGTGATCGAGAAACTTGGAAAATGGGGAAACACGTCGAGAAGATTGAAAGCGGGAAGAGAAACGCGACTGAGAGGACGCCGGGAATAAAAACGTCGTCAAACCGTAGGCGGGCGTCGCGAATCAAATGCAAGAATAGAACAAAACGTGATTCACACCCCCGCCATGGTGCACCGACACCCCCATATCTCTTCTCTCTTTCTCCCTCTCTCTCTCTCTGGTTCATTCATCTATAGCATGAAATCTCTACGTTACCAAGGAGAAATTCCTGTGCACACAAGATAAGAAGCAAGCGGCAACCTGCAGGCTCTTTGCAAATAAAATATCGCTCAGGCGTCAAGCGGACAGGGGTGAGAAGAGAGAACCGGGGGGTGAGAAGGGGGTGGAAATATAACGAGAGGATATTCCAGGCAGGTAGCGCGAGCACGCTTGGAATTCGACGCGAGTAAAGCCCCTTAAGTCTCGCGGCGTTCTCTCCGTTTTGCACCGCGACGATTTCCCGGACGCACTATGCGCCGCGGATCGAAGATTTTGGGCACCTTTTACCAAAAAGTTAAATTTCTTCTGATCTATATCCATCGATTTGCACTGATTTCTAACGATTTAGTCACCCCAAACACGAGAGAATTATCATTTTCGCACCGCAAACGCTAAAGGTCTCGATATACATGCCAGTATAAAACATTACATAACTTTGTTGTTTATAATAATATTTATATCAATGTTTTACCAACATAATCGTCACTCTTTTCCGGTTAAAATGAGTCCAAACTCGATACAATTCGGCGTAGATTTACTCATTTAATCCACGATATAGCGGAACCTCGATTATCCGAACTAATCTGTAGACGAGTATATAGCTATGCAGAACTTTGTTGTTTTTAGAGATTCTCTTATGGAACTTTTACCAACGTATTTGGTGATCTAATGATTTTCGATTCACTTAATATGTAAATTGTAGTGAAAATTGATTTTCAAGTTTGTTAAAAAGATCGTGCACTGTTCATGTATGATCAAAGTGGCAGTCAAAGCGTTAATTCTACCACGAGCCACGAAAACCAGCATAAAGACTTGACCGCACGTTCCGCCATTTGTTTTCCTTTGGATCTCGTTCTTTGATCTCCCTCCCTCCCAATCTCGTTCTCTGCGTACGTACACGTTATTTCCCTCGTTTCGTGGCTTCTTGTCTGCAATTTCCTCTTTATTTTCCCCCTTTGCTTCGCCCCCCTCTTTGGCATCGCGTGCGCATTTATCGCATATTTCCTCGGTAACGTCGCGTTCTCGCTCGCTCTTCCCCACCATCCCACCCAGTTTCTTCTTTCTGTTCTATTTTTTCTGCGATTCGGCCACGCGATGAATTATTTATGAACGGTGGCACGAAACAAGTCAAATTGATCACGGTCGAGGCACCTTTCCGATGTTTGATACACGCAGCCTGGACGATTAATCGACGCAAAATGCGACGGTTAGGCTGCGGTTACGGTGAATGTATTTTTACAAATCGGTAAAGTCGTTTCTGCTAGCAATGGTTACGGAGATGTATTTATTTATTAAAATATCGCACTGGGTCTGCTGTTGAAATATTAGGACGAAAATTTACCGGTTATTTTTTAGACAGTTTAATTTTTTTAATTTGCAAAATACAGTAGGACCACGATTAACCGGCTTGGTCAGCCAAGGATAAAGGCGATAAAGGCCAGACCAACAGCCCGGATAAATTAAGGTCCGATGGATAATCGGTATCCGAGGGAAATAATTAAAAAAATTATATTCCAAAACAAATTTTTTACTTTTGAAAATTTATTTTCCTTCATAATATAATCATATTTAAACGCATATTTGTTTATAATCGGGATCCGGTTAATCGAGGTCCTACTGCACTTTGTAAACCTGACAAGAATTCATATAAAAATTCTGTTTCGTATAAAAATTGTTCGAATGCAAATTCGTCGATTCATGCAGACGGTCTTGTAAAAATGTCTTCTTGCAGCATATTGATTCAGACAGAAATTGCATCCAATGTAACCGCAGCCTAATATCGGCGACGCAGCCCGGAATCTGGATCGGAATGTACCCCGGTTATGATGCAAACGTTCCTTTTTTTTAAATTCCGTGGCGGAATGCTCGATTATGGAATAGCTGAGAGCAGATCGTCGAAGTGTACACGCTCCGGATAACGGAATCCGCGAGTCGTGGCCGACGAGACCGAGGAAAGAAAAGATTATGGAAAATGCTTGCACGCCAGTAGACAAAATTATCGGACATTGTGAAAATTTGAAGGAAACGAAGGTGATCTCAGTTCGAATGATCTTACCTGCGGAAGAACGGAGGCTCGTGCACGAGTAGATGAAAATCGTTCTCCGAGCAGACCTCACGGTCACGATGGTGAACCGCGCACTTGAAGCTCCTGGTTCGTTTGCCACTCATCTGGAACAATTGATTTTTGAAATAATTAATTTTCGTTTAATGGAATCTTGTATTTTTTCTTCAATATCTTTGTAGAGCATGAGGAGACGAATCCGACGAGTACCATGATCGCACTATTCGGATCATTCGATCTCGAGATATTAGTGTCTGAAAGAATTAGAAAAAATCTTTCGGATACAAATATCTCGAGATGGAGACATCGCAATGGTATGTTTATGGTAGTCGTTGGATTCGTCTTTTTGTGCTCTACAAGAGTATCGAAGAAAAAATAGAGGATTATGTGTAAAAAGAAAATTTCCATAAAAATCAACAAAAACCTGTCTAGACGTGAACATAAGGGCTCACAAATCCCTAAAGCAGGAGGTTCGACTGTTATCCCAAAGGATCTCGCAAGCGCCTCCGGAGATTTCGAAAAAATTTTCTGAAAAACCGAAGACTGGGAACGAAGAAGAGGAGAAGGGGATATGGTATGGAGCGAGTATGGTTGCCATTTCTTGGCACGATCCTTGGCTGAGAAGGCTCTGCTGAAGGGTGTTCGAGGCACGGGCGGCTGATATTTGGATCAGGATCCGTTAACGCGGTTAGGCAAATGCAAGCAAGAACGCTATAGCAAACTCTCCTCTCCTCTTCGGAGCTAAGTCGTGTACATAGAGTCTATACCGCCGGTGACACAGACAAACATCGGCGAACACGCCGTCTTACGACCTGCAGTTTCTATCAGCATAGTGTACAGCCGCGTAAGAGCCTCGGATGCATCACTATACCTCTTGAAGTAGGGGATCGCTCCCTATTATATTTACCGTGGTTGCGGCCTTGAGTCTTTGATGCGATTAGACGATGTGTGTTCGTTTCTTGAAACGTTGCCATTCGAAACCAGAATGCTTAAAGAATTTCTGCGGCGGTGGGTTAAGCGAGACACTTAAACGCGACAACTTGAATGCATCGGCGCAGCGTCTTGCAGCATTATGTGGTGCACTTTTGGGCGTCAGAGTGTATCGTGGAAGCTCGGAAGAGCATCGGCAGTCTATTAACGAGCAGCGTCGAGTCCCCGACGAATTTCCCCGGCGATTACGGCAGCGGGCCCGCGGGATAAAGTTTCTTAGGAGCAAGTTCTGGCCAGGGGGGACCAGCTGCCGGAAGCCGCAGCGTTCCTTGCTCGTTTGATTGCCAAAAGGCAGCCCGGAAGAGAGTAAGGGTACACCATCGAAGAATCCGGAGGAGGGACTTCCGTCTAGTTGACGGAGAAAATTAAATTTACTGCCACTCCGGAATCGTGAGTTTCGCTCGGTATGCGAGCATCCTATGCGTCTTCGACTTCGTCTTCGTCGCTTCTATCATCCTCCGGAACAGATTTCCTGGCCGCTTAAAGACCGATAAACCACCACGTGTGTGTCCATAATGTCTTCAGACTCGTCGTTCTTCGAAATTTCAAGGTCACCTTAGTCCTCTAATTAGAGCACATAGATCGTCATCGTTAAACTGATGGGACTGTTTTCTATTTAATTATTTAGTAGTTGTCACCCAACTTAAAAATCGTGTTGAACAGGTGAGAGGTTGATAGAAGTCCCCGGATCCCTGATTCTATCGATCCCTGGCCGCAGGTCGGTGCTGCGCGGATCCAAGCCTCGACGGGATCGTAAATTCCCGTTGAAGATTTAGTTTACTTAGACCTGGACAGTGGCTGGCAACGAATGCAATCCGGTCCCCGTCGCTGTTAAAACCGTGGCCAAGGAATATTTAAAGTTAAACGCGGCACGTTCGCCCGTTTACGAGTGGACCAAGATGGAGGGTGAGACATTGTGCACCGATTCTCTGCGGTTTCGATTAACGGAAGCGTAACGCTACAGCCTCGAGATCCAGTGGAACGGAAATTCGTTTAGCCGGTGCTCCTGGAAGGGCTGTAGCTATAGTTTAGATTCGGCGGAGCTTGAACGAACGGTAAACATGTGTACTCGGTTAATCTATAACATAGAACCTTCATTATCTGAACGGTAAAAGACGAGTTTTTACAATGAACCTTCTTGTATATAGATCGCTTTCGATTGAACTGTTTCAAGTACGTGTTTGAATAATAAAAGCGCTCGGGTATCGTCGGTTCGGATGGTACAGGTTCCACTAAATCGTGGATTAAACGAACAGATAAGCTTCGAAATGTATCGTGTTCGGGCTCATTTGAATCGGGAAAGTGTCGCGGATATATTGGCGAAGATTGCACAAAGAAATCATTAGAAACAAAACAGTTATAACGCTTTAAATGGAACCGATGAAAGAATCGAATATCTACGAACACCTCTATAACACGGTTCCGCCAAAATCCGTACCGAATAACCAAAGACTGGTCAAGGGAAACGGTTCCGTGTCGAGAGAGGATGGTTTCCGATGGAGCAAAGGGAGAGAGAGAGGGGGGCGAACGCGTGTGCGGCCATTATCGCGCTCACGCTGCAAATCCAAACCGACGAGTCAGCCCGTCGTAAACACGACTACAACCGGCCAGTTTAATTCGATTAGGGCTCGATCATCGGATTGCTCGATCATCCGGCAGCGAAATCCCCCCGGCCTCTCATACTCCGGCGCGCCTAACTTCGCGCTGTTGCGCGCACTGCAAATCTAATCGGCGGCCCCACGGAACACCGATCGGTCAACGAAGTGGGACGCACCACCGTTGATGAACGCACTCGCGCCCGAAATTACCGAGGAATCAAAGCGGCAGAACGCAAAGGGAATCCGGAATTCCGCGGGGGAGAGCGCGCGAGCCCTGTGAAACCCGAGCTCCTTCCGCGATCCTGTTTTTCCCGTGGATCCCCTTCATCCCGCTAATTAAATCGCTGGCGGAAGTCTTTGGCCAATCAAGCTTATTCGACCGCCACAGGATCGCTGAGAAGCAATATATGTTTTTTAGAAATTTATTCTCTCGATTTTAAGACACGATAAGTTGATAAACGTTCCTGATTTTTCCCCTCATGATTTTTCAAGGTCACCTTTAATTTTTTGCAAATATGGTACACTTATAATCTCTTTACGCCTATTTGTTAGAGGATTTCAAGGCGAATTCGATAAGCATCAACATGAAAAAATTGCAAAAAAATTGTTTTTTAATTTTTTTTACAAAAAATTTGCTATAATCGCGTGAAAGCTCTCTTGAAACCATGCTATACCTGATAAAAACATTTTCGATCGGACTGCTAATAACAGAGTAATCTCTACTGGTCACGATTCGTGGTTCACCCTGTATAGATTCGGCTAATCAAGAAATTAAAAGAATTAGATTTAAAAGATTAAATCAAGAATTAAAAATTAAAATAAAAAATGTCAGAGATGCAAACGCTAGTCGTCTCCGTCAACAGGGTCGAGCCATTCCAGACCGGCCAATATTCTCCGGCGAGCAAATTTGCCACTGGTAACAGTTTTGCATTCGGAATCGTCGGCTAGAGGGCCGACGACTTGTCGCGCGTAATGTAGGCTCGCCGTCGTGTAAACCTGGCATAATGAAATCCGTGCCATTAGGCTGGCCAATGGGATAAATCCTGCAGCTCGGCCAAACGTCGGTTTCCCGCTCATCCAGTCCAAAACCTAACCCCAGACTCCCTTTACCTTCATCCGATTCGATTCGGAATCGAATAGAGCGACCGCTGCGCCGTGCTCCTCGACAATGCTCCAGAAAATTCAGCCCCACATGTATACGTGTTACTACACCGCCCCCCTCCCCCTCCCTCAATGAAACGAACACGTGACCGAGACCACTGGACTGCCCCCTTCTTTGCCCGCGCGCGTGACTGCAATTCGCTCCGGCACGATCCCGCACACCCGAGAACCAATGTATCGTTTGTCCCTCTCGCTTGTGATCCTTCCATCGATCGACGCGCGATTATTTTCACGACTGTTCCTTCAGGATTCGTCTCGAACCCTTCTTCTTGCGGTGTTCTCGCGTGAAAGGTTCATGAGAGAAAGGAGAATGTTGAGATTTATTGGATTGTTCGAAGGTGAATCGAAGAATTTTTATTTAGTGTGTTTGGAGTGTATCCGACATTTTTAATTTTTATTTTACTTTCAATAAAATCCTATGTTTAGAGTGTATCCGACATTTTTAATTTTTATTTTACTTTCAATAAAATCGTGTGTTTAGAGTGTATCCGACATTTTTCATTTTTATTTTACTTTCAATAAAATCCTGTGTTTAGAGTGTATCCGACATTTTTCATTTTTATTTTACTTTCAATAAAATCCTGTGTTTAGAGTGTATCCGACATTTTTAATTTTTATTTTACTTTTGATAAAATCCTATAGTAGAATCTACTAAAATCCATATTTGTTTCTTAGTATTGTAGTCTATTGAATTTTTCGTTCTCAAGGTTATCCGTAGGTCATAGTATTATTTATTGACATATTCGCGATACTTTAACGATTAAAATGAATCCAAGCACGATATAATTTGCGTCATAGTTACTCGTTTAATGCATGATATAGTGGAGCCTCGATTATCCGAACTGATAAGTAACATATATCTCATAGTTTTGATAATGGATATTGTCTAGCTACGTTGTATTGGTTTGTACAATGAATCTTGATCGCTTTGGAATAAATCACAAGTGTTGAATAATTTTTAAAAAGTTGAAATTATATTTTTAAATTATATTTTTAAATTATAAGCTTGTATATTACAATATATTGAAAGTTAGATGTGACAATATTTTTGTCCGTGACTGTAGGCTTTCTTAGTATACGGGCGTTCTGTAGACATTGTCCATTCTCTGTTTATGATTCTTCTCCCAGTTTGAAAGCCTGTTTACATTATCCGCAGATTGGACAGGTGCTTTGGGATCACCTGGACAGGAAAGTTAGAGGATACTGGTCAAAGTCTAAAAATGAAGCCTGGGACCTTCTGCGAGATGCTTGGCAGGATGTCGAGAATGTCTCATAACCATAAACGAATGAATTACGAACAGTTTGCAAAAATCGTGAAAGTACAAACTTTTAATTATTTAATTCTAGACATCCTAATCTTATGAATACTACGAACGTAAAATACTAAGGATTTATATTACATACATTACATATTTCTTGCATAAGAATTTCGATATTTTTTCTTAAAAAATCGAGATTTATAAATAAATGTGACATTCATTAAATTGTTGTCTGAATAACATCTACTGGGAAGTATATTTCTGGCATAATGTAAAACGCGTTCGCACAATGTCCGTCGAAAGCATTATTTTCAAATTGAAATATTTTTTCCTGTCAACTATTATTCTGCCAATTTCTGTCCGGTTCCCACGAACAGGCAAAAATGTATGTTAATTAAAAGATAGCTTTAATTGGCTGACGTTTCGTTGAGAGGTAGGTGCACGCTTCCCTTGTCATAGTGAGCGTTGAAGCTTGCAGACAGTATAACACTGTATTGACGTCACTGCGCGTATATATTTTCAGCTGGAGGAACAAAAAATTGTTTCGAATAACGATTCGGAGGCTTCTATAAAACTGTAGAAATTGTCCTAACAAAAAATTTTCGAACGCAACCTATAGTTTTCTTTAGATATTCTTGTAGAGCGTGAAAAGACGAATCCAACGAGTACCATGATGACACCATTCGAATCATCCACTGCGTCTGAACATATTAAGTAGCTCACATTATTTACATAAATATCTCGAGATTGAATGATCGGAATGGTATGGTCATGGTACTCGTTGGACTCGACTTTTCACGCTCTACAACAACATTCAATAAAAATCCAATTTTCCTCGAAAAATAATAGATTCTTTCCATTGTTGTACGTTTCTAGAAAGTATAGTTTTTCCCTGGAAAGATGTGTAGTCGCGATTCCAATTAACCGAGACACCCGGTATTCAATTTAAAAATCCCGAAGCCAGCGATCCAATACAATTATCCCGTCCCACGAGCAGTTCCGTCAAAAAAGCTTCGGCTCTGACATTTCGCCGAAGTTTCCAGCAGGATTTGTCGGTATCACGGTTCGCTGGAGAACGAAAAACATTCGTATCGGACATTTCGAGTCGAAGGACTTTCGACGCCGCGCCGCGTTCCGTTTAATTCAAGCGGCTCGGAATTTTTTCCGCCCGGAGCCGAACACAGACGGGAAACGGCTCGCTTTGAGCGTCGAATATTTTTTCCTCGAGATAGAGCCCGAAAGGAGGCACATATTATTTTTCCGTTTTGAAATTAGATTTGGCGGGATTCCAGCGTATCGACGTGAGAACCTGCTCTCCTCGAGCGTGCACGTCCGCGCGCAAAAGTAATCCACTACTAGGCGATGCGCTTCAAGCTTTCACGATAATTGGACTGGTTTATGCGGGCATAAACAACTCGCGACAGATTTAACCCGTAAAATTTGATCAACATTTTCCCTTTTGCAACGGCGCGGCGCGGCCTATAAATCTGATTAAACCCCACCTCGATCTGTCGTGGAAATGTTCGCAAAAATTCGGAACTCGCAAGGTTTTCGCCATCGACGGACCACCGGAAAGTATAATTAACGAGCCTCGGGAATGATGGACACGGTATACTTATTTCGAGAACGTGTTTAAATGTGCAATAACGCGCGTAATTGAGTCCTGATTCAAAACCCGTCTAATAAATCATGGATTCGAGCGCGGATTAAAACGTTTAGCGCCGGAACTTTATTAACTTCACTTTATTGCAGGCAAGTGGATTCGGTTTTGCCAACTTTGGAACCTCGAAATGATGTTAACCGGACCAACTGCCAGCCGTTATGCGGACTATATTGCGGTTTAATCCGGTTTGCAGCAATCGAGACGGTTGATGTATTATTTGAACTGCTGGTAGAAGCTTCTAGTCATTTTTGACGGACTGTGTTAGTGCTTTGCTGTTTCATTATTCAGGGGATCTACAGTCACTGAACTTTATTTCTATTTAGGACTGTGTAGAAGACTGTGTGCTCCTTTTCTACGACTCCCTTTCTTCTCCCCACTTTTCCGCCACGCCCCGGTGGGGATAGGGTAACCTCTTCCCCTCAAAAAATGAACGATAGATTGAGAAAATTGTTGCACTATTTTTTCAACGAATATATAGCTGTTTAAAAAATGGGAAATTTTTGTAACTGATTTTCTTAAACAACAGTCCCAAAAGGGATCATTAAATTAGATTTTCGAGTTGTCTTCTTGAGTGACAGAAGGAATTTCTATTTTTATAATAAAAATTAGTTGAACAAACTCTTCAACAAACGATTCGATTTTTCATCCAGTTCTGCCATTTATAAAATCGTTTACAAAAGTACGTTCTTTTATAATCACTTGTGCAGTTTGGATAGAAAAATGATTAAATATTGTTCGGACTGGTGCAAATTTGTTTTGTTCTTTTGCCATTAGTCACCGAGTAACTCTTTGAAGCAATCGCAGACAGTGTTTACGTTAAAGCAAAATTATCCCGCGGAAAGGACGCCTCCGTTCCTCGGCAGGATTCTCAATTTCGTCGAATCAAACCGCTTTTCATCTTTTATTTATGAAATCTCCCGGCCGTTCGAGACAGAATCGTCGTCGACATTAAAGTACTTTCCCGTGTATCGGCAATAATCGTTGAATACGGTTACCAATTGAAATAAGGCAATTATTTATCCGGTGTAATGCAACGATTACTCGCAGAGAAGCATTCCCTGTGACTCCTTTCTCCCTCGCGTCCATTTCTGCCGGCGTTCTTTACATAATAATTCCTTTCTGTCTTCTAACGAACGTATTCCCCGATAACGCTTGCTGCCGTTCGATATAATATTATTCGAGATCGGTAATCTCCGGGGAAAGTGTATAAGAGAATCGAGGAAATGCTAATCTGAGAGTCGCAAGGGCTGTACGAGTGCAAGAAGAAGCTTCGTATTTTTATTGGAGATTGCGAGAGAAATAGATACACGAAGGAGCAAAAATAAAAAGTAAAAATGTTAATATAAATGCGGAAAAACCGTTTGTTATGCAGCACAAGCTCCATTTTTCAAGGAACTTTATAATTTTCTTTTGATATTCTTGTAGAGTAGTGAAAAGACCAATCCAACGAGTACCATGATCATATCATTCCGATCAGTCAATTTCGAGATATGTTCAATCGCAATGACTGATCCAAATGGTACCATCATGGCACTTGTTGGCTTTGTCCTGTTACGCTCTACAAGAATATCGAAAGGATCCATATAATTCGTTTAAAAAATGCACCTGTGACCTTGAGATTTTATGAAAAGTGACCTTCCAAAAATATTTTTTCCACCATCACCAATCGTAGCTTTTGAAATAGTTTAATTTTGTTCGCAAGATTATCTTCATCAGACCAAAAATAACGGAGATATGTGGCTCCGTTTAAGTGTCGCATCCTAGAACAAACCTACCTTACTGTATGTATCCATTTCTATCGCTGGCCTGGAACTTTTGCATTGCATATATAATTCCTAATTAATTTTTTAACGGTGGCATAGTGATCGAGTAATAGTTGGCCAGAATTACGCTTCCAGCAACAGCGTCCAGCGCTAGCGGGTGTCTCGTTATCGGGAACAAGCGAATGTTTCTAACCTGACAAAGTTGTCGCGTCACTTTCGAAAATTGGAGTATTCGCAATTAATATTCATTCGTAATTGTTAATCGAACAGCGGATAACCAGGCTACGGTAACCTCCGGGACTCTCCGCCGCGGTTGTCGAAGCCGCATTATAACGTCGCCTGGAGATTCGACCGCTTTACAATTACAATTAACGCGTCCAAACAGATCTCTCTTTCCCTCTCTCCCTTCCTCCCTCGCACTCTCTCTTTCTGCCAGTGCCATGTGCGTTTCCGGTTCCGCCGCCATGTTGCGCCCGAGCTCGTTCACCCTCGAGCGATTTTCTAAATTCACGGAAAAATTTCAACCACGAAGATTCACATTGTTAATAAAAAATTCAGACAGATTAAAATTAGAAGTGTCAGTCTATGACAGATTAAAATTATTACAATTTTCAATAAAAATTCGAATTCGTTTCGATATTCTTATAAAGCGTGGCAAGACGATTCCAACGAGTACTATGACCATACCAATCAAATCATTCAATCTCGAGATACGTATGTAAATAATTTAAGCTATTAAATATATTCAAACGCAATGGATGACGGGAAAGGTATGGTCATGGTACTCGTTGGATTCGTCTTTTCGAGCTCTACAAGAATCTGAAAACGCCATTGGTCAAAAAATGCCGACGACCTTGAAATCTCATGAAAAAGGATAACTACCTACAAGAAGTGAATGCAACTTGTTTTATCGACTCTGTACACGAAATTTAGTGCAATTTTAGAACACAATCGAACCTGAAATGGCCTCAGAGGTATGTAAACGAAGGAGGCGGGTAATGCAGGGAGCACGTGACCGCGGATAGGAACAGGAGGAGAAGGTTTCGGCGACAAATTCGCAGAGGCGGGCAACGTTGTTATCTGATTTCTATGATTTGCGGGGTTACCTACGTATGCCCGTGGCATACGTAGACGGCGCCCGCGTCCGGCACAATTGACGACCCTTTCTAACGACCATGAACGGCTACACTTGGACGCAAAGAGAGTCTGATTCGTGGAACTATATCCGCTGGCCTGAGAGCTCTCTTTCGAACTCGATGTAATGAACTCCAGACTAATTCCGTGTTACGATGCACTTACACCGAAAGACGCCGAGGAAAGTAGCGTTGTAAAACGAAATCTCTATAGCCAGCCTTGACACTGAAGCTACCGTGAAAACTCGCACCACAGGTTTCTTATTTTACAACATTGTTATTAACAGACTGCGGAACTTCACGCAAAATAAAATTTTTTAGCATCGACTGCAACAAACGGGGACCATATACTTTTTAATAACGTTCATGTGAACCACCGATGGTACACGCTGACGTATTTATTTTTAATGCGATAAAAACATATATTTTATAACAAGTTTAAGACTGTAGAATATATATTGTTTAATTGCTATATACATATACAATAATTAATAATTACATACAATGATTGAACTATTGAATTCCTAGGATTGAAACTTGGATTTCTACTCTCCCTTGGATTATATAAAAAATCTAACAAAAGTTTCTCTCAGAATGTGTTCCTTTAATATTGCTAAATAAATATATTAGGTTGTCCCAAAAGTTGGTTTTCGATTCATGCACATAATGCTATGTTCCGAAGTAAAACATTAACATAAATATTATCGGATTGTTTGTATTCATTTAGCAACATGGAAGGAACACGTTCCGAAAGGGACAATCTCTTTATGGATTGATGAGGTAATGAAATATTGTGTGTGATAATATATCAATCTCTAGTCAAAACATCAAATGGCCTGAATGAAAAGTCGAACAGAAACGGCTTGGCACGGAACATGTTAAATCTGTGTATTGTTTCAAATTGCAACTACTCATTTTTACCATAAATGCATGAAATCCGTAGTCTAGTTATTAATAACAATCGGTTGGAACGTTGTGTGAAATTTGACCCAGACCATCAAAATTATCGTAATAATTCGTCGGAATAGTGGAACCAGGAAATTTCCCAGCTGATCGAATCTGGGCCAATAAATAATTTCTTACATGGTTATAAGGGAGCCATACCGAGTCATTACCGTGCAGAAAGGAGCCAGCGACAGCCGTGACGGTGCCAGACGAGAAGGAACGCGGGAGAAGGTCCGAGGAGGCGTCGTGTCGCGTCTCTGAACGCTTCTAACCCCGAAGCTTATTTTCGCGGCGGTACGTGTTCACCACGAGTGGGTGAACACACGTGAGAACAGTTTCTAACGGTGCCATCCTGACTCCGGTCACGCATCGTGACGGGGAAAAGAGAAATAAAGGAAACGGCCCGGCCAGGGACCGGCAGAAAGAAAGAAACGGGAAGACGTCGTTAGAAGATAGAATCTCGAGTAGTTCGCCAGCCGTAAACGAACCTTTACCTAGGCCTCTCGAGGCTCCCTCCCGTTCTTTTCGCACCTGAGCAATCTCCTCCGCGAGATGTACTATGCAGCATGGCCGTGGAATCTTATTGAAATGTTCTCAGCCTTTCATTCTTCACCGTGTCGGCGGAGACGAAGAAACAATTATTTAATCCGACAATTTTTGAACCTGCAAATTTATTTAATCCAACAATTATTTAAGAACGTCCTTCCTGATTTAAGAACATTCTCATTTATTTTTGATTTCATGATGCTTAGAATACAATGCGATAAAAAAATTTGATCTTGAATTTTAGGTTAAGGACAATTTTCGCAGCAACTGTTTCTTGTAGATCTTCATCGATCCGAAAATGTTTCACGCGTTAAAATAGCCAACAATTGGAACATGAAGATCTCGTCGAAAATGAACGCCGAGGAGAATGAAAGTTTTCATGCTTTCATTCTGCAGCATGTTGGCTGAGACGAACAAAAAATTCTTTAATCCGACAATTTTCACATCTGCAAAATTATTCAATTTGTTTCCTGATTCAAGAACATTGTCATTTTTTTCATCTCATTATGGGTAGAACACAATGAAAAAAATTTGATCGAGAAATTCAAGGTCGAGGACAATTTTTGAGGCAACATTTTTTTATAGATGTCCGCGGCCCGAAGATGTAGAAATGTAGACTACGCCTATGGCAGCTGAACATTGTATACTATGTGCAAATTTCGCGCTTCAAAATAGCCAACAATTGCAACATGAAAATTTTGTCGAAAATGAACGCGGAGAAGAATGAAAGTTTCCATGCTTTCATTCTTCAGCATGTCGGCGGAGACGAAGAAAAAATTATTTGCTTTTTGATTCAAGAACATTCTCAAGTTTTTATCTCATGATGCGTAGAACACAATAAAAAGAGATTTGATCCAGAATGAACAGATGTTCATCGACCCGAAGATGTAGAAATGTAGACTACGCCTATGGCAGCTGAAGATTGTATACTCTGTGCAAATTTCGCGCTTCAAAATAGCCAACAATCGCAACATGAAAATTTTGTCGAAAATGAACGCGGAGAAGAATGAAAGTTTCCATGCTTTCATTCTTCAGCACGTCGGCGGAGACGAAGAAAAAATTATTTGCTTCCTGATTCAAGAACATTCTCAAGTTTTTATCTCATGATGCGTAGAACGCAATAAAAAAAGATTTGACCCTGAATGAACAGATGTTTATCGAGCTATGGCTTCTGAACATTGTACACCCTATGCAAATTTCGTTTTAGAATAGCGAACAATTGGAACATGAAAATCTTGTCGAAAATGAACGCGGAGAAGATTTAGCGATCGCTGAATGGCGGTAATTAGCATAAATATAAACAGCGGGAGTTTCGAATGGCGGCTCCGAGTGACAAATCGGCCGCAGCCCACGGAGGATTATAACCGATTCACTTATTCGGAGGATCAAGGAGTAATCAGCTCGTGACAAATTGGGTGAGCAGGTGCAACCGGTAGGATGCACTGTAACAGAAACTCGGCGAACAATATGGCGCATTCGAGTCGTTGGAACGGAGAGTGCATTAGCCGTATTCGCGGACAGAACGATCGAACGGATTCGAGCAGGACATCGCACCAATTAAACGTACTTATCGAGACAATTACACGGAATCTTGATAGCAAGTTGACGCCTGAACTACCTTAAGCTTACCGACGTTTCAGCGGCCATAATCCGTGCTAACAAAGGATTACGATAGTTTCGAATCCCTGCACTTCGAACATCCTCGCCTTAGCCTTCCTCGCGTTCTCGGCCGTTTTACACGTTGCCCTATCTTCGCTCTGCATGTCCGCCATTTTTATCGTTACGACTGCTCCGTTAAACCGATAACGTTCTGAAAAATATGCATACAATTTTCGTTGCATACACGCGATACTCCCGATTTAATGAAATATGGCAAACACCGGTTTTATACAGACTTGACCTTGACGGAGTTTATCGTCACGTTCAGTCACGTTGTAGTTTTTGCGAACGGTCAGTAGACGAAGCTGATTAGTAAGATTTTCGGTCGATAGGTGGTGCCGAAGCAACCCGAGAGTTTCCGAATCAAGTGGTTCGTGCTCAAGCGATAAGAGTATACACGTGTGCTGTGTCCCGTGTCGGGAAAAGTTCTTCAGAATATTGCCCTTGACGGCATATTATTATGTGAAGATGGTCATCGGAGCTCGGTCCGCTTTTGTCAACAAGATTATCGTTCGTCGTTTTTTCGTCCAGGTACAGTCATAATATTTACTTGAGCAATGCATCGTAGAATTTGCGAATACGTTTCTATACGTTCAAAAATGTTCACATTTTGGGCATTGAGCATTCCGATTAATAACTTGCTTGTCCATTAGATACAGTAATAGATCATTATAATCATATGTTAAATACAGAAATTCGTGAAATGCATTGCATTTGTAAAGAAAGTAAACTCTGTACGTATGAGAGGGACGCCGAAGCAACCCGAGAGTTTCCGAATCAAGCCGAAACGGTTCGTGGTCGCGTAATAAAATTGTACGCGTCTGCTGTATCCCGCGCATATAAAGGGAACCGTAATACATATTAAAATAGCATAGTTAACCACTTAATAGTTCTTATAATAAACTCTATTCTATAAAATATGTTTACATTTTGGGCATTGAGAATTTCGATAAATAACTCGCTTGTTCATTAGATACTTGAACGTACGATGATTAGTAAGATTTTCGACCGATAGGTGGTGTAAAGAAAGTATTCTCTGTACGTATGAGAGGGATGCCGAGGAAACCCGAGAGTTTCCGAATCAAGCCGAAACGGTTCGTGGCCGTGTGTGCTGTGTCCCGTGTCAGGAAAAGTTCTTCAGAATGTTGCCCTTGACGGTATATTATTATGGGAAGATGGTCTTCGGAGTTCGGTCCCCTTTTGTCAACATGTTTTTCGTTCGTCGTCTTTTTCGTCCAGGTACAGTCTTATAATATTTACTTGAGCAATATCGTAAAATTTGCGAATACGTTTCTAATACGTTGTTACGAGGTGCCGTTTCTTATGCATTTTTCCTGTTTAAATAATTAATTAATCGACTAAAAATACACACCACCGCCTCTGCCACGTGTTCTGTCTATGTCAATGCAGAGCCACTTTTTCGATACGAACAATAAATTTCTCAATATTTACGAAAATCTGTCGGTCGCGGCCATCTTGTTACGTCATACTTGCTTCGGATGCCTCGTGACAGGCAGTATCTGCCGAATATTATAAATTACTCCAAGCTAACTTAAAAAT
Source organism: Lasioglossum marginatum (assembly GCA_028455795.1). Classification (NCBI taxonomy): domain Eukaryota; kingdom Metazoa; phylum Arthropoda; class Insecta; order Hymenoptera; family Halictidae; genus Lasioglossum; species Lasioglossum marginatum. Next base: position 2,338,234 of record CM052277.1, read on the forward strand.
ATGCATTTTGGGCTCTGGACAGACATAGATTGGATTTTTAGGAATCTAGCCAGTTTGCATAGAAAAAAACTCTTGTAATTTCGTATACGTATATGCGGATCTAGCGATGTGTGAGTCGAGCACTCTCGCTCGAGCACGGCGGCGGCCATGTTGGATATTTGAACTGCTCAGGAGAATTCTCGATAAACGCGTTTTGTTTATCTCTCGAACTGCAGCCGATTTTAGGGGAAATTTTGTTACACTGTTTCTTTCTTGTTAAACATTTTCAATATTTTTAAAAATATTATATATTTAAAATATTGAATTTCTAGGGTGATGGAGAAAAATGATTTCCAGAGTCACGTTCGGTGTATGATATCAAGAAATTGTTTACTGGTTATCGGAACGCAAAATTGCTGTTCGACAGTATAATCAATCTTATTTATTGGCACGCGCGTGCGCTGGATACAACGGGTTTTGTCATTGCATTTATCTTTGTCGTTAATATAAATATTTTCCACGCGAGAGAGACAAGAGTGAATTTATGAAAGTTGATATAAATTGGTTTTGTTGAAATCCTCCTTAGCAGAATATTAATTTATCGATACCGGTCATTAACTGGATTATTTATTTGATTGTTGTTGACGGTGCAGGTCGGAACGAGATACGAGTCGAATACGTGCAGGAATGGTGTCTGGAGGAATCATCGAATCGGAAGGCGGGCCAGGTTCGCCGGAAGTGGTCGTTTCTACAACTTCTTCTGAAAGGGATGAAAGCCTCACTTTCCACAGGTGGTTGAGAAACGAGATCGGGATTTGTCACGGATGAGATTCGTGGAATACGGGCGCCATGCCGCTGCCAGAAAACATCGTTACTTCCCCGGGCTCTAGAAGACGATCGGAAGCCATTTTCCAGAGAGAGACGTACGAAAAATCGGCAGCAAAAATATTTTCCAGGTAACACATAGCCGGCACTTGCCTTTTCTAAAATATCTCTGCATTGTAAAATCCGCAGGCTAATTTTCAAAACGTGTAAATTATTCGTTTTTGCGAAATATTTATTTTTAACTCATTAAAATTCTTGGACGAACAAATACATTTTTCTTGGACTTTTGGGTCTTACAATTTAATTTAACTTGTATAATTTTTTAGTTGAAAAGAGCTTCTTTGATGTGCAAAATGCTCTTTTGAGAGCATCTCTAATGTGTTATTTGAAAAATTGAAGCTTTTCATTAGATTCCACGTTTTTAGGGACCGATCGATGTAATTAGAGCAATTCAGATTGAAGCAATCAATTGATTTTTTGATAGATGGCTGTTAAAACCTCCACTCGATTTTATTGCAACGACTGTTACAATGAATTTTACGTCAATTTACGATTTTTCATTTAAATACATTATTTTTAAATGGATAGAAATTACGATGTCCTTAGGAGCGACGCGTTTCGATTTGTAGATTAGGTCGCCATTTGTCTTTCTTTAAATCTACAATTGATATTATGTACAGAGCGGCGGAAACAATGGAAACGTCTTTTTATTACTGTCATTACTGTTGCCCCCCTATTTCGTAACTACAATTTGATTCCCCCGGGGGCTCGGCAACACTATGAATCAGCGTAAGTTACGGCGGCCATGATTACGGTCGCCTCTCTAAACCTACAGCTGTATGCGGTTACATTCTGATCCCATTATCAATTTAATTAAATTCACCGCGATACAAATTGCCACCCGGTGCGTGTTTAGGAGGCGTATTCTTGCCTCCTTTGCCACTGTTTTTCTCGCAAAAATAGTGGAAACGCTTTCTTGCGTAGCAATTCTATTATCCCGTACACTGGAAGCCATTTTAATCACTTGGGAAATGTTTGAACATGATTACAGAATGTTTAGCTTGATCTGAAAATTATACACATTTTTTATCATCAACGATGAACATTTATTTCTAACGGAATTTAACATTATAATTATCATCACTCTTCGAGTTGTATTCGTTGATATCTTTTTTACAAATTAAATTGAACACAGTTGATTTCAGTGACCTTGAAATGTACCCTCAAGGTCAATCGTATAATGTTCATAGTTTATTTATAAAATTGTTTAGGATATTCATTTTAATTTTTACATAATTAGCAATAATAATTTTTCCGAGTTCGTTTACATACAAGAATTCGTTTGTGCAGTTTATTGAATGATATTGTCGATTTCAACTGTGGAAATAATTCACGGATTCTTGTATAATATTAATTCGTCGTATTTCAGAGGCGAAATGTCGGGAGCTTTAAATTACAATTAGTTCGCGTTTAAACAGCGTTGGAAAGCTTCGACAAAATCCTCTTATATAATAACGATACGGTCCGTATCGAATTCGACCGCAACCTAATCGTTTCAAGTAATTAAGTGGCACAATCCAATAAATCGTTAATATCGAACGAGATCCCGCGAAAATTTACAACTTTTCAACGGACTATTCTTGTCCCGGGTAATGAAGATTGATTTCAATAAATTATTCAAAAATGCCGGAAGGGTATTAATTTCCATCGTGAAATTTGATTCGTTCGATCGGCTACGAATGCAAGCCGCGAATTCTAATTTCACGATTACTGAACACCGTTAAATCAACAAAAATTTTTCACAATTTTTATCATCCCAACTTTTCTATATTTTCATAATTATCAATTATAACAATACTGTTTCGCTTTTGATCTATCCATTTTTATTTTACTCATATCATACTCTTTTTTATTCAAATTATATTACTTATAATTGATGCGGATAATTTTTTTAACACAATCTACAATATAAAAATTACCTACAAAATTTAATACATGAATTTCTCGTGAAACTCACATAAACCATGTATAATCCTAAATTGAAAGCCTTTCAAAGTGGCAAATAAAAAACGTCAAAAAATCCCTCCGGGGAAGCGAGAGGGCATAATTTCTCTGACGCCCCCAATCAGCTTAATCGAGCCGTAAATAAACGAGATTAGTCAGTTTAAAAAGCTCGTTCCTCTCTCACTTAGATGCACCTCGAAAACTGATCACGGAAAACTGAGTTAGCACTGGAATCGAGTAACCCCCTCCCCCTAGGTAGAGGGGCGGGTCGGATGAGAGATAGAAAAATTAGGGGAAATCACGGTAAGTAAAGGTTGAAATATCACTTTTATCTGGTTCAAGGAGATAATTCGGCTTGCAACCGTGTTCCACTTTTTCCCCGTTTCTTCCCTTTGCACTTTCCCTCTCCTTCGAGGAGGTGGTCACGAGTTGGGGGTGGTTGAAGGAGGGGGGTAAAAGAGTTTGGATCAGGGGTGGGGGCCACCCTTCATGCTACACAGGCGAGAAAGAGTTCCTTGCGGATGTGAATTAAGTCGTAATGAAGTACGGAGTAAAAGCTTGGCGAGCTCTTCTCTCGAGCGATTCCGCTCCTCTCCTGCCACTTCTGTTCCTCTCTCTTGCTCTCTCTCTTATCCCTCTCTCTGTTTCACGAGCCAGACAAGGACGGCGGAACCCGCGACAGAGCCCGTGGGTTTTGCTCGACGCCTCTGTCGAGCGGCGGAAATAAAACGAGAACGCCGCGCGCGCGGAAAGTTTGTTAAGGCGATGACATTATTTCTTCGCGCCGAGTACCATTGATTCCGAGCTCTCGAGGAGAAAGACAGTCGACGGACCGACGATCCCCGAGCTGTCTGAAAACGGAAGCTCTGGGACGGATGTTTACCCCTAGTGAAGTTACGTGAGTCGGAATTGTTGTGCGGTAATGCCTCGATATGTGTAAAACTAGTTGGAACTTTTTTGTTTCTAATTATTTCTCCGTGACAGTTGCACTGATAAATTCCTCATGATTTCCCGGTCAAAACGAGTCCAAGCACGATACAACCCAGATTGGATTTGCTCGTTTAATCCATGGTTTACTGGAATCTCTCTTATCCGAACTAACCGGTTCTACACTGTTTTACATGTAAATAGTGAATCTAAAGCAGTCCAACTAGTACACGATTCACTGAACGAATCAGTTGAGCTTGAAACTGTAACTAGATTGAATTCGGATAGTGGAGGTTCCACTATGTCGTGGATTAAACGGGCAAATCTGAACCGAATCGCGTCGTGTTTGGTATCATTTTAATCGGGGAAGTGTGACGGATGTGGCAGTGAAAGTGTCACGAGGAAATAATGAAAAACAAAAAAGTTATTTAACAATTTTAGTGCTGTTTCACAGATAAACGCAATCTTTCGAGTCTTCAATCGTTCGCATAACTTCGAACATTAGTGTACACGTCGAAAATTAAGAAAAATCGTACAGTTTCTGGGAAAGAAAATTGACTCCTCTCCTCGAGGAACGCGCGGGAATCAAATATCGACGGAATCAGATGATTCGACGTTTCTCATGCTCTGACCCGTAGTAAAAAAGCGGCAGGGAGCACCGAAAATTGATTAGTCGATCGGTTGACCCGTGGCAGCGTGTACATAGCCGGATATTAGTAATTTCGACGATATGGCTTGGACCTCGGGCGCCTAAGAAATAAAATTGGCGGCCGGCCTCGCTCCTCGGAACGTAGACACGCGCTTTTGGTAATAAGATTACGCCACATCGAAGGAAAATATTACGATAGGAAATTGCTTATCGTTGGTAATTGAACCGTAGGAAATTATGAGGACAGGGGCGCGGGCGGCCGCATTAAAACGCGTAATTAAGGAAAACGAGACGCGAAGCAAATTGAAAAAATTTCAACAGAAAGTAACAGATCGAACAAACAGATAGTGGACGAACTAATTCGTCCCTGCTGCGAGCTCCTTCCTTAATTACTGAAACTAATGCGATTGCTTCTTTTCGGTTTTACGGTTCGACTAGTTCTCCTCGTCTCAAGCTTTTAGTGTGATGAAGATTATTAATAAATATTACAAAGTGGATTTTTGGAAAGTCCTCCTGTGACTCGGAGCTCACAATTAAATAAATATTCAATATTAAAAATAAATGATTAAAAAGTGGATTTTTGAAAAATCATTCTGCAACTCTCGGAGCTCAATTAAATAAATATTCACATTATTAAAAGCAAAATATTGAAAAGTGGATTTTTGAAAAATCGTTCTGCAACTCTTGGAGCTCGGTTAAATAAATATTTAGTATTAAAAATAAATAAATAAAATATTAGAAATAAATATTGAAAATTTATGGAAAATCATTCTGCAACTCTTAGAGATCAATGTCTGTTAGGTTAGGGGTTAACAAGCTGCGAGTGCATTAATATGTTAAAAAGGATAAAGCAACGGGAGAGTCAGGCTAATAATTAGCCGACTCGCGGGCACGAGACTGCGGGAACGTTATGGCGGGTCTCAGAAAGGAGCCACGGCAGCGGGATCGAGTTGTTTGCCAAGATTTATCCAGTTATGGCGAAACAAGCCGCAAACCAGGTTCCCGTTTCGAATAGTTGGTAGTTCGTTTAGCGGCGTTTTGAGGCTACGTTTGGACAACACGGAAAGTGGCAAATGCGCAGACGGGGACAAAGTAAACCCCTCAGGAAACTTCGGGCCAGACTCCGCCGAAAGTTTACGGCTGTGACTGCGCTCAAGTCGGCGACGAGTTTCAACGCGTGGACGACGAAATTTCGGCGCGACCCCTCTATCAGCGCGCAATCAGTCACCCGAAACAGGTTTACTTAACTTTCCACTATGACTAGACGCGATTTTCACCGCTCCCATAATCCGCGAATCCGCAGAATTAGCCTCCGCGCCTCGTTTTGCTCGATTTGCACACTGCTGCAATCTATATTGCGATTTTTATTGATAAATTACTGATACTAATGCATTTTTTAAAGTCTAATATTGTCTCAGCACTTGCGAAGGTTCTTAATTTGTTCGACATTTTCAGTTTCAGACCCTCCGACTTCGAATATTCATCAGTACATCGATGAGGCAATAACAATTTTGTGGTATAACTGCGTTATTTTTAATTATTTCTTTGTGCCACTCTTACTATCACATCCGCGACATTTTCCCGATTAAAACGATACCCAACACGATGCAATTCGGTTCAGATTTGCCTGTTTAATCCACGAAATAGTAGAGCCTCGACTATCCGAACTGATCCACGTTCTAGGAAACAGCTCCCGAGAGAGGAGCTGTCTCTCGGACGTTCGTTAACATTTCGAAACATAAAAATTACCACAAGTGGCACTCTATATGTACTATTTAATAATGTTCTTGTTGGGAGAAACACTTCACTAGTTCCTCCAGAAAAAAATTACTGAAGTTCTTTTCGTCGACAGAAGCGATCAGCAGCGATTTTTCATTTCCGATGGGGAATACTCTCCGGCCTTTGCAACGCGATGTATTAACTAAGACTGAAATTAATGCGGTAGAAAAGGATAAAAGCGTTCGAGAGCGTCTTAAGATCCCAGAAGTCTCCCCCCCCCCCCGGGTGGAAAACGGATAGTAAATGCGGAGCGGATAAATTAAATTGATGTCGGAGTTCGGTATCTTTTTCCGCTTCCGAAGAGCATAAACGATGCTCGGAACACGAATGAGAAGGCATTTAATTAAACATTAATTACCTGCCTGAATTATTCGAGGCGGTTTTAGCTCTCCGCGTCAAAGCATTTCGTTGAATATCTCTCTGCGATGTTTTACTAAACGCTCAATGCGGATCGAATCGATCAAATAAAATTATACCGATTATTTCCTGAATATTCAACGTGTAGAACGGGCAACTTCTTCTATCTCTTTCTCCCCCTCCTCGGTTGCTTCACGGCACGACTTCCTCTAAATACTAGTGTACCGGTTCCCCCACTATCAATTATTTCATATTGCCCCTCCATAGGAGTTTGGTGGGGAGGGGAGTCGTCCAAAAAATTTTTCAGTATATAATTAACACTAAACCTATCGAGCCTTAAAAATAACTGGTACATGTTCCCTTATACATAAAAATGACAAGATTAATTTTATTTAGACTTTGTTCGGCTCCTATTATAATGCGTGCTCTCCTAAAGATATTTATACAATCAATTCTTATAAAATAATTTTTCTTATTTCAATAATTGTAAGATAATAAATCTGGAACCGGTCATTTTGACCGGTGTTAATGTTTGAGTAAATTTACAGTTTGGCCGGAGTAAAAAAATCGGCAAAAATTTTCAACAATCAATTGATCAGTTCAAAAGAAAACCATTCGGTTCAGAGAACCATTCTTGCGAGGCCGGAAGCATCGAGCAACTCCAAAAGCAGACAGAGCGATCGGTATCGACTGCATGAAAAACAACAACAAAAATACACAGGCACAGGAAACCGAACAAAACACGAAAAGAAAACAAACAACAAGTGTTACAACAATAACAAGAGGAACAGAGGTATAATAAATGTGCGTGTGGAATTCGCGTAATTTTCGGTCAGGGCCGTTTCTTTACAATCGCTCGGATATCGAATCTCCGCGAGATTTCCGGCGCGACGCTATTTCAACGATTTCGCGGTTTTCCACCGGCGGATTTCAATGGCGGTCGAGCCCGTAAATTTTTCGCGACCCCCCCTTCCCCTCCCGCCATCGCCGCCGGCACAGTGCTATCCGACGACAGAATTTCGCGTTGAACTTTCTCCATTCGTTTTCGGTCCACGACGACACGGAAGGAAGTGGTGCGTTTCAGTACCTTCGAAAGCGCGTCACTTCCGCAAGAAGAACCCGACGAGATTCCACTGTTCACCGACGTGCTCCCGATCGAGAGATTTACAGACAAGCTCGCTGAAAAATCGATCTTCTCATACGCGGCGTCTCGCGTTAATATCCGAACGCCCTTTAAGAATTGAACTTTGGGTGAGAATAAATTTTTGGAAAAATTGTGCAATTGCATTTTCTCTTCGATAGTATTGTCGCCCGTGAAAAGACGAATCCAACGACCTATATAACTATGGGGTTACGATCATTCGATTCAGAGATATTTGAGTTTTCGAGGTAGGATGGCTTGCGGTTCGGATAATCGAGGTTCCACTATTTCGTGGATTAAAACAGGCAAATCTGAACCGAATCGCATCGTGTTTGGTATCGTTTTAACCGGGAAAGTGTGGCGGATGTGTTAGTAAAAGTGTCACGAAGAAATAATTATAAACCAAAAAGTTATTTAACCATTTCCTTACTGTCTCACCGATAAATCTTATCTTTCGGGTCTCTGAGGGGCTACACCCTGCGGTATTGGGGACACATTTTTCGCAGATCTCTTTCACACATCTCGAGATATTATTGTACACGTTCTGGGAGGGTGTTTGCAAGTGATAAATCGAATTTCACGGGAGAATTCGCGATTCCGTCGCGGAATCCGCGCGCGAGCGGGAAGAGGCTTTGGCCCTCGGAAAAGAGCCGGCCTTTTGGTTTCGTCCTAGTTAGGAGCTAACCAGCCGGCGGCTGGTAAATGCTAGGCAGCAAGACAAAGCCAGCCAGCTCGGTCGAGTAAACGAAGAATAAATTTTATGCTTTTCACGCGGACTCGGTGCTTTAAAATTGCTGCTTTGACTCGTTCCCGCCGCGCTTTTTTCTCTCCTTTGTTCCCGTCCGCGCGGGCTTAATTAAAATGAAACGCGTAATAAATGCATTAGACTAATGTGAACCGACCGCCATTATTATACACCTTCCACCATTGAAATTAACATGTTTTCCTTTTTCCTCTCTCTCTCTCTCTTTCTCTCTCAACTGACTCTGGTTCGTTTTTGTTTCTCACCGCCGCTGCGCTTCTTACATGTTAATTGATTCGAGGCACGAGGTTCCTTCCTTTTTTTCCCCAGCAAAATTCTCGCGCCTTTTAAATTATTTCAACCAGGGTCTCAACCACTGTCGTTTTATTATATACTCCGTGTGTCATTATTTTCGCTCCTGTATCTCGCTATCATGGATTTGCAAAACGCTGTGAAAATAATTTCGTGAAAATAATATTCGAACAATTGCGAAATTGCATTGTTGTTCGACGATGGTACTGCTTTCATTTTAATCATTTCTTTGTGAATCTCTGACCGACATATTCCTTACACCGCCACGGTTAGAATGATACCCAACAATGGTGCAATTCCGTTCACATTTACTTAAATCGAACAGTTCTCGGATCGGTTCGGATAGCCGAGGATCTACTGAATCGTGGATTAACGTGGATTAAACGAGTAAATATGAACCGAATCGCATCGTGTTGGGTGCCATTTTAATCGGCAGAGCATCGCGGGCGTGCTGGTAAATGTTTCATTAAAAACTCATTCGAAACAAGGCAGTTTTGTCATGAAATATATAAATAAAAATTAGTCTTCACGTAACAAGATAAAATTTCTCTCGACTGAAATTCGCGAGCGGAGCGCCGCAATGATACGGACCAACACGGCCACCATAATAATGAAACACGAAATTGCATTGGCATTCGGTGCGCGGCGCCCGGCCTCGGAAATTAATGGACGGACTATCGGTTTCGAAAAACTGGCATTCAAGGGGAGTGTGGAAAGCAAACGAGAATAACCCGGAAATAAGAAAACTCCCGTTCTTTGGCCCGTCGAGAGATCGAAGATGACACGGCAATGGATATAGCCGGCGCCCATCAAGCCTCGGGGATGAAAAATGCTTCGACGGGAGATGGATCCTCAGGTTCGTCCCGGGATGATGAGGAAATGGAGCGAGGATGGGTTAGCTACCTATCATAGACACCTTGTCTCTCTCTCTCTCCTTCTCTCTCTCTCTCTCTCTCTCTCTCCGTGTCTCTCTCTCTCCGTGTCTCTCTCTCTCTCTCTCTTTGTGTGTATTGTAACAGCAGCGAGAGGAAAAAAGTGCAAGCTGGCCGTTCGAACGCGGCGCGGCGTCTGAGCCACGTAACTCGTTCACCCGGATTATGGTAGTATAGTATTCCCTGCTTATAGACGCGTCACTTGGGACCCGGCAAACGGGATTACAGAGTTTGCCCGGTGGTAATATTCATGCCTTGTCGAAACAAACTTAAATGCTGCCTCCGAGGAGACAACGTGGAGAAAAATTCCCCTGCTCGTTAAACTTGTTAGTGGATCCGAGATGTTTATTGCAAAACGAACAGTTAAAATATATTGCGGCGGGTCGGGGATGACTCGACGAGAAGCAGCATGCTTTTGAAAAAATTAATTCAATAAGATTCTTCTGTAACAGCTGCGTGAATAAGTGATCTTTATCAATTTTTTTCAAGAAAACTGTCAACAATACGTAAATGAACTTTTATGGGATATATAGGTGCCTCCTTAGTCTAAAGGAAACATTTTTTTAAATCACATTTGTTCATTTATTTATTTCACGAAATGCAATTATGTTGACCATTGTGACTACTGCTCTTTAAACCTAAGAAAAGCTGCTCATAAACAAGTGATGTTCATGAATTTTTTTCTGGGAAGCTAGTAACAATACGGAAGTGAACTTTTACGGGACGTATAGGCGCATCCTTAATCTATGGAAACATGTTTTTTAAATTGCACTGTTTTATTTATTTGTTGCACAAAATGCAATCCTGTCGACACTTAACCTTTATAAACGAAGATAAATGCGTAGACATTGCTGCGAGCGAACAAGTGATCCTTATCAATTCTCACAGGTCCAAACATTGACATCACGCATAAAGCATCTTGTATGACACAGCTATCGGCCAGGTTAAAAATTGCGAAGCGTAAAGCAGAGTAGTAAACCAGGATGCAATCTGTGCACGGCCATTAACGTCGCCATATCCCGTTGCAAAATGGCAAAACGGGCGTTTCATCCGAGGGTAAACTGCACCAGGTATTTGGGAATCCTTGATAACGACGGTGGGGGTCCACTCGGATCGGCAACGGGCGCATTCTGATTAAGAGGTTACGTGTTCTTTCGCAAAACTGTCCGTTTCCCAGGCACTTAGGCTCTCCGTTCGCCTAAGGTTCTTGCTCAGGGGGAGCTGCAACCCGCGCCACCTGAGCCAAACGACTGTACCCGGGCTACCTACCAAATTAACTTTTACTACCATCTTCCCAATTAATTTACAGGCCCTCGCCGCCGCCTAATTGCGCGCATAAATTATCCGGCACCCTCGAGATTGTCCGTTCCCGAGCCACTCGGGAGACGTCCGACTCTGGCCTTGCGAACGCTCTCCTTTCCTCCTGTACACTCACCTCCCCTCGACCCCCTTTCGACAGTTTAGGGTATGCCGCGTCAGCTCTTCAAGTATACAATGTGCTCCAGCTGATTTGAAAATTTTATCTCGCGTTTTGATCTTTTTACAACCCTCTAAACGCGGAGGTGCTTTTCTCTTGATTTTATGGGGTAGCGGTTAAGGGGTAGCATGAGTGCCATTTGGGCTATAAATAAATGAACAAACGCAACTCTTTAAAAAATGTTATCTTGTAGGTTGAGGATGCACCTATACTTTCCATAAAAGTTCATTTCCATATTGTTAATAGTTCCCTCGAAAAAAATTGACAAAGATTACTTGTTTATGAGCAGCTTTTCTTGGTTTTATGGAGCACTGGTCAAGGGTCAATATGATCGCATTTTGTGAAATAAATAAATGAACAAATGTAATTTAAAAAAATGTTCTCTTGTAGATTAAGGATGCACCTATACTTTCCATAAAAGTTCATTTCCGTATCGTTAATAGTTCCCTCGAAAAAAATTGACAAAGATCACTTGTTTATGAGCAGCTTTTCTTGGGTTTAAAGAACAGTGGTCTCAATAATGGTCAACATGATTGCATTTTGTGAAATAAATAAATGAACAAATGTAATTTAAAAAAATGTTTTCTTGTAGATTAAGGATGCATCTATATTTTCCATAAAAGTTCATTTCCGTATTGTTGATAGTTTCCTGGGAAAAAATTGACAAAGATCGCCTGTTTATGAGCAGCTTTTTTGGGTTTTGTGGAGCAGTGTTTAAGGGTTGGCGAGATTGTTGCGCGCTAAATGAATAAAGCAGTGCGATATAAAAATACGTGTTGTACGCGAAGGATGTATCTATAGAATCAGGTATTTATGGGAATCCTAAAGGCAACGCATGTTTATTATTCCGCGCAGATGAGAGGGAATTTTCCACGTCGACATAACGCGACGAAGGATTAACAGGATTAGAGTAGAATGCGTCGCGAGTTCCTTCAGTCGAACATTATTTGATACAGTGGGTACGGTTCTGGGAGCAGGATGAACAAAATTAACCGTGGATTGCCTCGGGTGATCGGGAAAGTTTGACTCCGAATCTCGTCGCCATTCCGCGGCGGGAACTAATTACGTGCCACAGTTTCTGCTTTCGTCCCTCTATCCAAACGCAAATTAGTCTATATGACAAATCGTCCGCTTTCGCGTTACACAATTCCCTCTTATTGGTTTGCCTCGGCTCCGACGCAAACGCTTTGTCGACGGCTCCTCTCGCTAACAATACGAAGTAGTCGCTTTAATATTAGCGAAACGTTCACAAATTCACGCCGTCTCCTTACTCGTATTTTTTCCAATTTTTATTCCAGCTGGCTGTTCAGTTAAAAAATGATAAAGTCTGCTCTGGCGCCTTTCAAGTGGAAATATTAATTATTTTCAATATTAAATATGGATAAATCAACGTATTTTCTTGATGCTATTTTTACGAATTTCTATTCCGGTAGTAATCGAGTTGAAAAACAATAAATTGAATTGAATTTTCTAGATGTTTATTCTGGTTAATTGTTTGATCAAAAATATATGACAAAATGTGTCATGGTGCCTTCGTTGTATACAATATGAACGTGTACACTGCACTACAGTGTAATACAGTTAAAAGTTTCATGGGGGTTTTATACAGTAATCGATGTCACTGAATTTTCATTATATAACAATATGCCTTGGTTTTTATGTATTGCAGGTGAACACTGTAAAAGTATCCTGCAGTGCAGTATAATAGAATAAGCAATTTCATCGGACAGTTTCGTTGGTACTTGAATAATGGGGAAACACATTGACACATTTTCTAGTTTTATTGAATTCAACGAAAGATGAATATAGTATAAAAACCTTTCATTTACCGGAAGAATAGAAGTCGTTACAAAGTTTTGAGCAACGACGGTGTATACATCGTCGGATTAAAAAGCGCTTAGAAATATGCGATAAATCTTGGACGGGAAAATTGAAAATTTTTATCTTGATCAAATCTTTAACAGTAGAAATACCGACCAAGGGTGTCGCTCCCAACCCTTAACTGATCTCATGGTTTACTATGGATTCCAATTTCAATTTCAACGTTCCTCTACTAAAAGATAGATACGAACTAGTTTATACACATTTCCCATTAAACAAACAATACCATTAATATTTTATCCTCGAAAAACTGAATAGTACTATCATTTAAAAGATGCCTGGGGTGCTAGAATTTCTAGTGAAAAGCATAAGATAAATTTGATGAAATATTTTGCAATGAACCCTTACCAGTATATTTGTTACATTTCTGTGATTAAAATGAGTCCAAACACGATACAGTTCGAACCACATTTGCTCGTTCCATCCCCAATTGAGTAGAACCTCGATTAACCGAACCACAAAAATTCTGCAATCAATTTCATTCAATAAAGTATTCAATCTGATACAATTCATTGTACCAATCAGTAAAGAATTAATCCAACAAATTCACTAAATTACTGTTTCCATTACGTTATCCAAATACCAAGTCCAGCTGATCGGTTCGGAAAGTAGAGGTTCCACAAAATCGTGGATTAAACGGGGAAATGTGAGCCGAACTGCATCGTGCGAGGTATCATTTTATTCAGAAAAATGTCATCAAGCCGATCATAAACCTGTCATAAAAAAATAATAAAAAATAAACAAATATTGACAATTGTGGGGGTACGAAAGAATATAGAAGAGAGGAGGAAAAGGAAAGGAGCGTTTCGTCCTAGACGCGCTCATAGAGGACTCATCAGTAAGGCTAACTAGCGGGCCCTGCCTTAGACGGTGGGATATTGGCAGGCGATTGAGGACGGTATATATACAAATCGGTGAGAAAGCAGGTACTAGCGAGAAAGGATGACTTTGACTGTCTATCCATCTTGTGGCAAGCGTCGGAAGTTACGCGACGCCACACAATAAATATAACAATGGTGGAAGCAGTTCAATGAGTGTTACGGTACAAACGGACCGTCTGAAAGTGGTCGAACCAATTCTGCTCGTCAAAAATGGTCCTTGGACTTAGGTAACGTCAGTTTCCGGAGGAATCGCGAGGATTCCGCAGTAGGCGGTGGTTCGCGAGGCCGCTAAACAGGCCCGGGACGATGATTCATCGGCGGTGTGTTACCCGCGCGTACGGAATAAGTGCTACAACGATTTTCGTCGGTCTCTCGTCCGTTTACGTATTCATAAATGCGAATATATCGAGGCGGGCCCCGGGCAGGGACACACGTACAAGGGAGCCCGGAACGATTTCGCGACGCGTTCCCGCGATAATTCATTCGCAGAACCGTACTCGCGTTCTCTGCCGTTCTCCACCCCCGCGCCGGCCTCCGCACCGGCCAACGGATGTGTATTAATGACCGACGAGAGTTTAAAATACTCTCGGAAACGAAGCGATCGCGAGTCTCGTCGTGTTTCACGATAGAACGGACAGGCGAAACAGGCTGCTGCTCTCGCTAACGCTAACGCTGCGCTGGACAAAAATGTCTATGTCTACAGGGTGTCCCAAAAATGTACTTCCTCGAACGAGGCAATTCCTGAGGTCATTCGAAGCAACTCTCTCCTTTGCGAAAATGTTCTACCTTGATTCGTCGAGGAGTTATTAACACGTTTCGTGACAAGCTGTTTTTGCTCGAGTTTTCATTCAGGCCATTCAATGTTTTGACTAAAGATTGATATATTATCTCTAGACTGCGGATCTTTGTGCATTTATGAAAAAATTGGTTGGGTGAAATATAAAACAGTAAATTAAAAAAAATTCAAGAATATTTTAATATTGTTTTTAATGTAACAAAATCGTTAGGAGATAAAATCAATTCATTTTTTACTTCGATCAATGCAGACAATTTTTATTTTGCATACAGATCCGCAGTCTCTAATTATCACACAACATTTCATTACCTCATCATGCGGATCTTTATGCATTTATGAAAAAATTGATTGGGTGAAATATAAAAAATTTAAGAACATTGTAATATTGTTTTTAATGTAACAAAGTCGTTAGGAGATGAAATCAATTTTTGTTTTACTTCTGTTTCCCATGATCAATTCGGACAATTTTTATTTTGCATAAAGATCCGCAGTCTAATTATCTCACAATGTTTCAGTATCTGATCAATCCATAAGTAATTAGCTTGTATAGAGAAAGTTATCACGCATCGTGTACCATCCGTGGTACACGTAGCGCTGCAATCAATTTTAACTTTTCAGCAAAAGAAGGAATAGGTAAACATACGGAGATAACATTTTTTGTTTTTCAATTTCGTCTTTGTTGAAAAACAAATTCCTTTTATGTCCTTTTTTTACTTTTTTTACTTAATTTTTCACTTTTTTTATATAATCCTCTAGATTTTCCAAGTAGTAGATAGATAGTAGTAGAAATCCGAGTTTCAATCCTAGGAATTCAGTTCTCAATAGTTATGGATATTCAAATTTCAGCGATTTTCACCGTTTCCTTGCTTTAACAAAATGAATCATTGTAAACTTACACTGCTGTGCGAAAGAAAGAAGCACCCGGCCATATTTAATAGAAAAGCGTAAAAAATCAAATAAGAACACAGTAAGCTTTGAAAAAGGATTCCGCTGTTTAATTGAATAGTTCTCAGAATATATTATGTTCTATTGCGGATTATCTAATACTTTAAATGCAATAAATCGATCATTGTACAATATAATTTCTACATAAAGATATTGTTTGTCATTATTAGACTCCGGATGCTTATGCAAAATAAAAAGTTTGTGCATCAATTACAAGACACAGGAGCTAAATATAAATTTATATTCTTCATTAATAATTTTAATGTGGTGAAAATAATATATTAATACTCTTGAAGTCTTAATATTTTCACCGTTTTAAATTACGCTTGCTCATTTTTGTTATAAATGCATTAAATCCGGAGTCTAATCATTACGTTCCCATTCTTTTGGTAGAAATATATTCTACAGTGTTAAACTTGTTATAAAATATATGTTTTTATCGCATCAAATAAATACGTCAGTTTAGCGTGTACACCATCGGTGGTACACGTGGCACGGAACTTTAAATTAAATTTTACGGAACTATTTAAATGATAAATACGGGCCAATCAGGGCGCGGCTACAGCGGACAGACTCCGCCTCGGCGACACGTCACGCGGTGTCACTCCCGTTATAGTCTCGCGGTAACCCCCCCTCCGAAATTCTGACTCGAACCAGCACTTTCTCTTTCCCGATGTCCCGCGCAGCCCATTCTGCTTCCGCGGACGCCCGTTTTGTTTGCCGCGGCCTTCCGCGGGTGATAAATCCGCGGCTTATAAATCAGCGGCCATTTTTGGCCGGAACTTTTTGACAAGGCAATTGGGAATTGTTTGGTAAACGACGGCGCGGCGGGCTTGAAAAATCATGAGGTACGCGGTTTCCACCGGCCCGTACTCTCCCATTCAATCCATGTCCCCGGCCAGTCCCAGCCGTTTTTATTTATTGCGATTCCCGGAATTTCCAGCACGGAATTTGCTTGCAGCCTCCCGATCATGGACACCGATTTCTCTCCATCCCTGTCGCCCTCCGCCATTCTTTTTTTTATTTCGACCCGGGCCTTTTTTCACCTCGTCAACTGTCAAACACGGTGGAATCTTCCTCCCCCGCTCTCGTTCAACATTTCGTTGATGCATCTCTTTCGGTAACAATGAGCGAGATTGTTGCTGGACCGTTCTCGCAAAATGGGGAGTTATCGTTATCTACAAATTTGTTCCCGGTATCTTGCACCATTTGTACAAATTCGTTTCTGCAAATTTCATTCTTGCCTTTTGTGATTTTAAACACAAAATTAATCGATTATAAAAATTATCTTTTAAAAATCGAATTCAATATGTTTCTACTTTTTTACAACATTTCTCCAAGCTTCCTTACACAATATTTCCAAAAATTTTAGTGCTTGCTACACAGTAAATACACAGTTTAATTGCTCGATACACAGTGAATCCTTTATGAAATAACTTTTTAAATTAACGCTACATTATACAGAAATATCGCTGCCGTAACTGCTCCGCATATAATTCGGAAAACCCTGAAAAGAGTTTTTCCGGTCTCGAAATACGGTCGGCATTGAAAGTCGAGCGGTGGAAAATCTTTTCTCGCGGAACGAAGTTTCCTTCGAGGTTATACACACGGAAATTCAAACTCGAATTTTCATATTATAACAATGTTACGGTTTTTATTCGCAACGTTACGTTCGTTTCGCTTTTTGAACAAACGCGAATTTCCTGGATTTTATTTCGTAGTTATGATAATACCGACGCGAAATGTTCACGGCGCTGGAACAGGTTATGATGTCAACATTTTAAATGAGGCTGAAAGTATTTAATTATGGGGCTAATATTACTGGAAAATAGGGTGGCCTAAAATGGTGCTGTATGTTTTAAAAAAAATGTTTCGTTTGCAACTTACTGTGCTTTGCACAAAATTAATGATATTGTTATCCGTTATTTTAAACCAGTTAACATTAAGGAACAATCAGCTGGAATTTTCACAATAATGTAGATACCGTTTCAAAAGCTGGGGTAGGAAAGGAGTGAAAGAATTTAGACAAATATGTCAGAAAAATCAGAAAATCGTGCAGGAAAAAATTCTAAAAAAAAATCCGAAAAAAATGGCAACCGTGCAGCTAACGACCGTGATTTTATTCCTCGCGATTCCGGGTGCCGCCATTGGAATTCCATCTTCAATCATCGGACGCGCTATATGTATCCGGGAGAACGAAATTTTCAGCTGTTCTTTGTTTTAAAATCGAAGAATGCAAACAGATAACGATATTTTTAGAACTATCGGTCTCCGACAGGCGCCACCGATTTCTTTCGGAGCAATGCGAGAAACGGAAACGTAATTCTGCAGTACATAATTCGCTTTATGTATCTGTCACCATACTTTGTTTCATTGTCCGTCTTGTAAAAAAATCCCTTTTGTTTTTAACGATTTTTTCACGAAACGTGGGCCATTTTATTGGCGACACATTTACGATTAAAACGAGTCCAAACATGATACAGTTCGCGTCATAGTTACTCGTTTAATCCACCAGATAGTCGAAGCTCTACTATCCGAACTGATCAATGTAACATCTGATCCTCTCGATAATAGAACAATTATCCAGCTAAAGTTACCTGAATTCAAGCCGTATAAATGTGTATAATGAGATGGTCGGTTTTGTTCGGTTCGGATAATCGAGGTTCCACTAAACCGTGGATTCAACAAACAAATACGATGCAAATTGTACCGTGTTTGGACTCATTTCAACCAGAAAAAAGTTGCGGATACACTAGTAAAAGTTGCACAAATAAATAATTAAGAACAAAACAGTTACGTCACTTTTCCATACTATATCTCAGGAAAATAATTCCAGAAGAAGACGGCCTCCAGGAAAAAGACTTTATACGTCCCTGCAGGGTTGTTGACCCATCAACGTTGACGAAGTACGGCGAACGATAGGGTCACAGCGAAGGTCGGCAGATGTGGATTGTCCTTTAGAATTTGGAAGGGTCCGGCAGTATAGCAATTGCGGCGCCAAGTGACGGACCCCCTAAGTCGCTGCCAACGACGCTGGCGCTAACCCAAATCGTGTAGCTACCTATATAATCTTCGTTTTCCTTCCTTCCTCCTCTCCCGTCTCTGTCATCCGTGTCTCTCTTTCTTCATCCGTTCTTCCTGACAGTCTTTTCCTTTCTTCTTTTCTTTCTGGTCAACCTGCTTTCATCCGAGGAACGGATTACAGACTGTTGCCGAAGACACATTGAGTCGCTAATATCTTTCTGGCTGCCTCGACACTGTAGTAGACCCTCGAGAGTATGGCAAAGCCGGATGATACTGCGCGTCCTACATTTTCCGGGGTACAATAAGCGGGGACACGATGCTGAGGACGATGTGGTGGCATTGATGACGCTCGGGAATTTTCTGGGTTGTCTACTTTAGTACTAGGTTCGATAGTGGCTTCCATAAATAATAAATATGATTACTCTTCATGAATCTCGTTAGGAACTTCTTCAGGAACTTCTTCAGGAATTTCTTCAAATTGGAATATATTTATATTTACAACCGAATTACCGATATTACAATCTGATAACTAAAATTCAGTAAATTCCTAAAACCTCTACTTATGCGAGTCTGAGCGCGGTACTGGAGGTAGGGGATCGTCGGAGTGCGGTACTGGGGGTTAAACCGCGATAGTGGGAGAAGCAGCTCGTGCGAATCGGAGCATGGCGGTGAGGGAACGTTCGAGCTTCGAGAGCTCGAGCGTTGAAACCTCGTGCGAGCCAGAGCGCGACGGTGGGAGTATGCTCGAGCGTTAAGAGCTTGTGCGAGCCGGATCGCAGCGGTGGGGGTACACTCGAGCGTTGGTAGCTCGAGCGTTGGTAGCTCGAACGTTGGGAGCGTGGTGGTAGGAGTACGTTCAAGCGTCTGGAGCTCGTGCGAATTGGAGCACGGCGGTGGGGGTACACGCTCATGCGTCGGGAGCTCGTGCGTCGAGACCTCCTGCGAGCCAAAGCGCGACGGTGGGGTATACTCGAGCGTTGAAAGCTCGTGCTATCTGAATCGCGGCGGTGGGGGTAGGCTCGAGCGTTAAGAGCTTGTGCGAGCCGGATCGCAGCGGTGGAGGTACACTCGAGCGTTGCTAGCTCGAGCGTTGGTAGCTCGAGCGTTGGTAGCTCGAGCGTTGGTAGCTCGAGCGTTGGTAGCTCGAGCGTTGGGAGCGTGGTGGTAGGAGTACGCTCATGCGTCGGGAGCTCGTGCGTCGAGACCTCGTGCGAGCCAGAGCACGACGGTGGGGGTATACTCGAGCGTTGAGAGCTCGTGCGATCTGAATCGCGGCGGTGGGGGTAGGCTCGAGCGTCGGGAGCCACTATGGTGGAGGCACTATCTCGTGCCAATCAGTTTCTCAGTCCTAATTCTTTCTTGAACGCTGCTAGAATGAACGTGTAAACTGTGCAGAGCGCAACAGAAGTGCATAATCGGCCTAACGCCAGACGCCATTCGCTAATTGCGATCGTCTCGTCTCGAAGTCGAACGACAGTGGAGGGCTTGCCATTTTCCCAAGAGCGGTCCCATTGATTCATGAATTACCTGCGAGAAAAGGAACAATGCCGGGCGGTGTCCGTTTCAGCGAAATCTGTCGTATCGCTAATTTTAACGACGAGTCGCGCCGCGAGAAAAGCCTGGCCCAGTGAATTATCTCGGCATCTCGGCAGTGTCGGGACGCGCGGCGCCGCGCCGTTTCGACAAGGAACTCGAGAGCACATTTCACGAGATTACAGACACGCAGTCAGACGGGTTCGCACTATTTATAGTGGCGGATTTTCGCGAACGCCTCGTGCCCGTTGAGAAGACGGGAAGGAGAGGAGAGAGGAGACAAAGGACGGGGAGCACCTTCCGTTTGAATTAAGGCTAATTCACTATCGCTGACCGGAACCTTTGATCTCTTGCGTCTTTAATCGAACATTAAGCTAACGAACCTCCTACATCTAATTAAGCTCATTTTTACGTTCCGAGTGAGTGGGCTTGGGTCTCTTTTGACCCGCTGATGGTACAGTTTCTGTGGAGATTTTGATTTTGCAGAAGAATTATATGAAATTATCTCATAATTAAATTATCTCATAATTATATTAAAGAATTTAAATTACATTTATACAGCCAAATAGAATTATATTTATACAGTCAAAGAATTTACCATTATTGTGAAAGTTATATTAAAGAAATTTATTATTATCGCAAAAATTATATTTACGAAGTCAATTAGAATGGACTAAGTAGAATATATTAGCATTAATACATTAGCATTAATACATTAGCTAAGTAGAATATATATACTAGGCAATTATTGAACACATTTTATAAGATTTCTATAAAACTAATTAAATCTCCCAATTAATTAGAGTGCGCCCACAGTCTTTGAACTGGCTGTCTACCCATTATAGATGAGACAGGGCGTTATTACATACAATGATCGCGAGGAACCGAAGTTAGGGCTCTGCGTCCGGCTCATCAAAGGTTTGCTCGCGGTTCCACAGTGTCAAAGTGTAATCGACTAACTGTTTCTTATTATTGATGAGCGGCCAAACTTTGGTTTGGTCTTTCACCGATCAAAGATTTGTTTACTGCGTGTACATACGGAGTTCTGACGGTGGTGTAGCACCGCCAATTTACGGATTCTTGCTATTAATGAGAGACAGTCTGTGTGCACATCGAGGGTCCAAGATGGCGGCCTCGAATATCCAATTCTCTTAGTACTATAATTCTCAATTTATATACTTTATTGAACTAATGGTTTTTCGATATGAGAAGGTTAATAATTTTTTATGTGTAATGAAAAATATGTGATTCCATTAAAAAGGTTGAAGGTGACCTTCATGTGCTCTCTACGTCTCCATCTAAAAAAAGATGCTGCTATAGAATTGTGTCTTTTTAGATACCACGTAATTTTTATTGTAAATATTTTTCGTTATTGTTAGTAATTTCGGAGATATTCGAGGGGATTGCTCGAAATGGAACACCCTGTATAAATTGCAGTTTTATCGCATTTTCGACGCTCTTAATGCGGGAATATCCGACAGGAAAATTGAAGGAAAATACTTTCGTATCCCGGCCGAACGAGATGATTATCCACTAGATCTCTTCGGACACTTAAAGCTTATGGCGGGCGTAATTATCACGAGCCCCGCCATAGGCAATTTCCATCTGACAAGGTCATCCCCTGGTTCGATATCCCACGGATCCGAGGGGTTATCGACCAC
The DNA here is from genome assembly GCA_028455795.1 of Lasioglossum marginatum. Classification (NCBI taxonomy): domain Eukaryota; kingdom Metazoa; phylum Arthropoda; class Insecta; order Hymenoptera; family Halictidae; genus Lasioglossum; species Lasioglossum marginatum. The sequence continues at coordinate 2,360,079 of CM052277.1, forward strand.
TTAGAAAATATTCTCATTAACAGCAAACTTCTGTCTACCCGGCTCCTAGCCATCGGCTTAATTTAAGTTTTCGCATTCCGACTATACGCCGTACATTGTAATTTAATTACGGCAGCGCGCGACATAATTAAACTGGCCGAGCGAAACTTGATTAATTAAAATTATTGTCCTGTCAGTCGCTGTACCGAAAGGAAGATACTCTCGCATAACAGAGTGCCAATGGCCGTAATTTAAATGCATAATAATCTTGTTTAGAATTAATTTTGACAGATCCGACCGAAAATATAGTAACTTCTATTGCAAGACTGGTTACGAAAGATAACGTTATTAATTATGAAATAAAATTTAATTATTCTATTGTGAAACTTCTTGGTACTAAATATTTATTTTTCGAACATATACTTAATACATCTATGTATGTGTATATTTACTGAATAAATATTTTGAAGTACTAGTTAACATTTCATTTTGACAGATATTTTGACAACACTGGTTACAAAAGGAAACGTTATTAATTATGAAATAAAATTTAATTATTTTATTGTGAAACTTCTTGGTACTAAATATTTATTTTTCGAACGTATATTAAATACATTTGTGTATGTGTATATTTACTGAAAAATATTTTGAAGTACTAATTAACATAAAGATGTTCATGTAAAAGCTATGAAGCCATTCAAAGCTGGGAAGATAGACTTCCTTACGCCACTTAACTTTCTCTGTAGAACTTCTAGACGAATCTACAGCAAGAGCAGCAGAAGTAACGAAGACAAAGAAAAACAGGGTAGACGAAAAGCTATGTAGACGTTTGATGCTTCAACTTTCTCTTTCGAGGCAAAGACAGATGAATATATTTGCAACTTTCACGAATAAAATTACCCGAAGCAGTCCCTCGCCTTTAATTAAAATGCATAGACTATGCATTTCTTATTTACCGAGTTTTTGCAGGAGCATTACCGAGTCGATTTCGGAAAGAATAAATTTTCAGAGTTCCTCAATTACTTTTTTCCGATATAACAATTTAAATAAATTTTAGACGATACATTCGGATTTATCAATTCATTCGATCCAATCAAAGTCGATAGAAATTATTTAATTAAAAATGAAAGTTAGTGTCGTGTGTATAATACAAATTTTAGAAATATTTCTTTGCGCTATAATAAAATTAAAATTGCACTATATGAGCAGATACATGCAATGGTGGAAAGAATTTTTTCCCAAAGTCATTTTTTCACTGAGATCTCAAGATGATAAATATTTTTGTTAATGGAATTATGTATTTTTTTCTCGAAATTCTTGTAGAGCATAAAAAGACGAATCCAACGACTACCATAAGTATAGCATTTCGATTATTCACTTTCGAGATATTCGTGTCTGAAAATTATACTACTTAATATATTCAGACACAAATATCTCGAGACTAAATAACCATAACCATATACTTATTATAGTCATTAGATTCGTTTCTCGACGCTCTACAAGACCACCGGAAAGAAAACCCGATATTCTAAAAAATACCAACAACCTTGAAGTTTTTCTCATAAAACCAAAAATAACGTGATCATTTAGCTCCCTTAAATACAGTACTCTATATACAACGAGCTTTATCACTGAATTTACCTCTTCAGGTAAATTGGGCTTAATAAATTGGGAGCTAATCCGCTTAGGCAGCTCTCGATCCCCAGCGCGTTCGTTTTTAATCGAACAATATTTCCGAATTTCTGAAGTCTGGCACTTAGCTGCGAGATGCGTGTGTCCCGCCGGTAAACAGATAACGAGAGAAAGAGAAAGAGAAAGAGAGGGAGAGAGAGAGAGAGAGTAGTTTATGGACGTTTCGCGTTGACTTGCTAGCGTCACACACAAGCAGGAAGCACTTCCGAATGTTTGCCGGGGGCTGGTTCGTCGTTTGAGGTGTTTGTTAATTAATTCCGCTGGGGCGTGGTTTGTGCCTACATTTTAAGGGTCGCAGACTCCCTCGAACTCTAAATAGGGTTCGTAATCGAAACTCCCGAACGTCGATTCGCACGGCAGCTGAGCAAACTGGGTTGAAAAATTTCTTTTACTTTTTTGTTTTTAATTAGTTTTTTTAGAAGACTGTTGTCGTCATATTCGTGAACTTTCCCTGATTAAAACGAGCCCAAGCACGACCTCGTGCGACGTATATTTTCCTGTGTAATTCATGATTTAATAGATAGGTGACTTAGCGGTTCGGATAGTCGAGGTTCCTGTAAATCGCGGATTGAACGAGTATGCTTGATCCGAAAGGTATCGTGTTTGGTATCGTTTTAAGCAGAAAAGTGCCAGGAATATGATGGTAAGAACAATATCCGAGCACTTTGTTAATAACAATGAAAAACTACAACAAAAGCGTCCGATTGCCCGGCAAAGTAGGTAAAAATCGTCTGGTTGCGTCGTCTGGAAACTTATAATGGCTTGATTAGTAACAAACCGAACAAGTACTTCATACAAGACAAAATGTCCGACCACAAACATTTCTGAATCATTGAAAAATTGTGTTACGAAGCGTTGAACCAGAGAACACACTGTTTACTATTTGGAACAACATTTACGTCACGTCAGTCGGCACATAAGACAGACTGTCAGGTCTATCCAGGGGTGGGCCCCTCGTCCTTTATCGTGTCGCGGCAGTTAGGGGTAGGACGGCTCCAGGAGCGTAGCGCCGCGTCCTTCCCTCTCGTTTTGACGGGCCACCTAAAGTCAGCCCTCTTGTCGTTCCATCAACGCCAAACTCGTTCCGACCGCCAAGATTCGCTCTCCTACAAGGCCACGGGGAAACCCGTTGTTCCATCCGCCGTGAAAATTCTAATTTCCGCCGAGCCCTGGAATCCCGGAGCCGAGTTTTTCCCTCGGACACGTCCGAGACTTGTTCCATCGCGTCCCCATCGATTCCCAGCCGCTTTTATTTCCTGCCTTGTCAAACGGCCATCGCCTAACTCCTTTTCTTGTCACCTGACGTCGTGTACCGTGAGGCCCCGCACAGAGCTTTCATCGAATTTTATTTAATTATAGGCGACTCCCTCTGCGATCCACATTTTATCAATGTTGCACCTGTCGGTGTTCCATAATGCCGCAAATTTATTAGAAATGTGTTCATTTAATTAAATATATTTATATTATATAATTATATATTTATATATATTTATATTATACAATTTATTTATTATACATATATAAATGAATATATTTATATTATAATATATTTATATTATATATTCATTTATTATACATATAATTGAATATATTTATATTATATATTCATTTATTATTATTATATTATATATTTATTTATTATTTATTATTTATTATATATGTGTATAATTTAACCTCAACAAAGACTTTTGCTTTTGTGTATTCATTTTTCAGTTCATTTATGCATTTGCCGAGGCCGAAAATAAACTAACGGATAAACATGGAATAAATACATAACATCGTAAATTTATTGTTTAATTTATCTAGTTTAATTGAGAACAGTTTAAAATTTTTGTTTCCTCGCCCCGAACTATCTGGAATCCGTCAGAGGTTTAATTCCGCAACAAGGGACCGAAGTTTCCGAGTGTGCTCTATCCATCAAAGATTTGCCGGCCAAGTTTCTATCGAGTTTCGCAGAATCAATCTGTAACCAGCTAGCTGCTTTTTAATTATTAACTGGAGAAAGTGTGTATATGTACAGGCGAGCCTCGGGAACGAAAGACCGAACTTTTAAAGTTTGTCCACATAAAATATTTGTCCGTTGCTACTCGGTAGTGCTAAAATGTAAGTAGTCACCTGTTCCTTGTTATTAGACAGCGGATTCTGGGCATTTATGACAAAAATGGTGTAATTTGAAGCTTTACAAAACAGAGGAATTAAAAAACATTTTTTAAAATTAATTTTTGACTTTTCTACGGTCCATGGCTACAGACTTTCCAATGGATCCTTCCATTGGAACCATAATTTCAATTGCGAACAGTTTTTAGGCAGTTATGACAAAATAACTTAAAACTGTACAAAGCAGAATAATTAAAATAACAATTTTTTTAATTAATTCTTGGAGATCTGGAATTTTTCCAAAAAATTGATTTTTGCTCTTAACGCATTACCTACCGGTGATTACAATTTTAGAAACTCATGGTCCACGGTTAAAGATTTTTTAATCTATCCTGCCACAGCGACCACAATTTCAATTGTGAACCAACACATTGTCGCACCTAGTAACGTCGGTTAAGAATTTCTTAGCAAATTTTAGGCAGTTATAACAAAAATGGTGTAACTTAAAACTGTACAAGGCAGAATAGTTAAAACAACAATTTTTTTAGATTAATTTCAGGAGATTTGGAATTTTTACAAAAAGGTGATTTTCGCTATTAACGCATTACCTGTCGGTGATTATAATTTAAAAAACCCATGGTCCACGGTTAAGGATTTTTTAATGTATCCTTCCATTGGAACCATAATTTCAATTGTGAACCAACACGTGGTCGCACCTAGTAACTTCGTTTAAGAATTTCTTAGCAGATTTTAGGCAGTTATGACAAAAATGGTGTAACTTAAAACTGTACAAAGTAGAATAATCAAAAAAAAAATTTTTTTAAATTAATTTCAGGAGATTTGGAATTTTTCCAAAAAGTTGATTTTCGCTATTAACGCATTACCTATCGGTGATTACAATTTTAGAAACCCATAATCCACGGTTGAAGATTTTTTAATGTATCCTACCACAGGGACCACAATTTCAATCGCGAACCGACACGTCGCGCCACTAACGTCGCCAAAGAATTCCTCTTCAGACTACAATGAACTTCTTTCCCTGATGAATTTTCCAAAAAATGTATTCTCGACACAGAAGTTACCGTGACATATTTAATATTTCTAACATGCGCGTTCGGGCTCGTTTGAGAGTCCCTCAAGAATCTGAAGACGTGTGAATCGCTTTCTCCGAAAGCTCGGCGCGGCAATTTTCGCCGTGAGGAGGTCCTCTCTCTCTCTGTTCCGCAGAGAGACAGAGGCTCGGGGACAGTCGCTCTAAAACGAGTGTGACGAAGCGCTTATAGACGGCGCCGAGCCATAAATTCTTCCGTCATCTTTTCCCGGGGCGCATCTTCAGCAGCGCAAAAGCAAAAGCGTCTGGTCGCGGCGCGCCTAGTAACCGCGAATAAACGATCCGCACACATACAGAGAAGTAGAAAAACTCGTTCGGAGTGTTCCCCCTCTCCCAATGCTCCCGACACGCGTCATGGCACAATAGGCTCGTGTATGTAGTATTTGCATTCCGTGGCTCCTACGGCGGGCTCCCACGTGCTCATTTTATCGAGTTAAAACGATGACTGGCCGCGGAACGGTCGCCGATACCAAAACGCGGAAGGGACGGGGAAAACGACGATGAAAAATGTCGCCCGGTTTTTCGATACAGTCGACACAAAGGGGAATAAACGGCGCGGAGAGAGGGGCGGGGAGAGGGGAGAGGAAGGAAAGCACGCGGGCTAATAGCAAGTCGTAAATCAAGCTCGCGGCAGGAATGCGTTGATTCACCTCGATTTAGTCCGACTCGCCGTCGATCGTAAGCATTAACTTTGACGCGTTTATTATTTCCAGGCACGCGCACAGTCGCCACGGGAAAAACTTACCCCACCTCTCTCTCTCTCCCGGATTAGTCACGTGACGTTGCGCACCGCGGAACGCGTCACGTGTCGTGGAAGGGGAAGGTAGAGTGGGAGATAAGTTTCAAGTTCTTGAGCCCCTGAGGAAAATTTAAAATACACGTTTTGTAGATTTGTTAGTTATAGACAGCGGATCTCTATGCAAAATAAAAATTTTTTATGTGAATTACAACAAATTAGAGTGAAACAGAGATTTATTTCCTTTCTTAACCCTTTGCACTCGGTTGTCCCCTCTGAGGCACCAGTAAAAATTGCTGTACCATTATTCAAAATATTGTGTACATTGAAAAATTGTTGGAAAATTTTAAAAATTGAAGATATCAATATATATGATTTCTCCTCTATTGAAATCGTTAAGGGAAAAAAATAACATGCAATTTGGTTTCTATTTCTTGCAATCGATGCAGACAATTTTTATTTTGCATGAAGATCCGCAGTCTAGTAATCAATTACCAAACATTTAGGTACTGTATGAGGTATTATACCAATATTTCATATCCATAAAATTTCAAAAATCATATGGAATGTAAATATTCTAGATCGGAAGAAATGTTTAATTTTCCAGTTAAAATAGCTCCGAGTGCAAACGGTTGTTAATATGTTGAATAGGTTGAAAATAATGTAACAGTATCTTTAAATTTTTAAATGTATACCGTTCTAAATTACGCCCACTAAGTTTTGCCATAAATGCATAAAGATACGCTGTCTCGTTATAAATAGACAGCGGATTTTATGCATTTATGACAAAAATCAGTAGGTGAAACTTAATACAGTAAAAATATTCAAACAATGTAAAAATGCGGAGGCGTTACTTTTAATCAATTATTTACACAAGAAACAAATTTTCAAAGAAACATTTTATTTTGCACATCATTTTGTAAACTAATTCTTCAGAAATTCTGGAGATTGTACAAAATAAAAATGACACTATATGTATACGTGATTAATATTACAAGGTTCGCTGATTTTTTAAATGAACTGAATTGTTATTCACACCGCTCATATTTTTGCTATTATTTTGTAGTCGGTTGATAGATCCATTTCATTTTATCTCGATTTAAAATGGGAATTGGAAACCAAAATTAATTTTCCAACAACATATTTCATACGACTTCTACGTTCGTTATAAAACACTGAGTTTCACGTATAGCGTTTTTAAATGGATTTAATTTGCCTGGTTTTGTCAGGTTTCCTTAGAGCGAAGCTTTGCAATTAGGTAACGAGTATTTTTATTTTTCATTTCAATAAACGTACTAGGAAAGTGGATATTGTATACGAATCGTATAAAGCTTCCTATACCTAGTATACATTTTATGGTTACGCGAGTTACTAATGAGCAATTTTTGATAAATTAATTGGTAACAACATTTTTCATGTTTTAATGGCATGAGAAAAAGGGAGATTGGTTTTAGTTTGTTAATAAGCAGGAGGGTTAGTGTTTCAATGAATTTTAATGAGGATGGAAATATGAATTTATTTATTATTCATTAAGGGCGTGGCGCTCCAAATAAGTTGTTAATTATTATTCATAAAAGAATATTCATTCGAAAAGAGTTTAAATTTTACTAATTAAAAATTGTTATATGAGTTTTCTAGTGAATATATTGTTGTATTAGGACTTGTGGTAATTGTATTGCAGATTTCTATAGTTTTATTTTTTCAGTACACAAAGTATTTAAATATTCAAAATTAATTATATATGAAGGTACTCAAAAGTTTTCGAAATATTCACTGTAATATGGAAACTCAAAATTTCTTTGGAAGAGCGTTCTCACCCCATGGGCAATTTTCCAGCATAAAAAAATTCTCCTGTATGCAGCACCATATGAACCAGATTTCTGCAAAGTTTTAACAATTTTTTGGAATTTTCTAGTTACAGAACTTCTCTTGTTAGTGTGCGACCGTTAGGATTTGTCAGCTTTTAAAAACTCAGTTTGGAAACTGGTTTACCCAGATAAACTTGTAACATTCATTCTACATACGGAGCTGCATAGACTCTCCAATCGCAACCCAGTAATCATTTTATGTTTTCAAAAATCATATTTTCTAAAAAAAGAAAAACGTAATGAAAATTCATAATGTATTCTGCCAACATATTTTTGTGATTATACATACGTACAAGATAAACTAAAGAATTCTGCAAGTATAAATAGATCTAGAAAATTGTGTAATTTTTTCAGCAAAAGAGGAACATGATCAACTACAATTTTCTTTATTTCATTTTAGAAACATTCTTAACCAGGTTCTCAAGAATAATAAAATTGCTAACAATCTCTAATGCATATGATTATTATGAAACTGATCCTAGTGAAACTGATCTTAATTTAATATAATCTCTAACAGAAAATTCTAAATTAAATAATAAAATTGACAAATTTGCGAAAAGAATAGATGGGCCAATCAAACAACAATAGATCCGAGTATCACTCTAATCCACTTGCAGCGAGCTCGATCAACGTCGTCGAAAATTCCCAATTAGCGAATATGACAGGTGCGAGCAAAGGGAAAAACGCGAAAGCAATTAACCGCCATTACAGGGCCGTACCTCTCTCTACGGTGTACCATTTACGGTGTACCTTTACTACACCCTTAACGAAAATGTTCGAATAGAAAACACCTCGGCGAAACAGAAAGGCGAGCTAAGAAGATTATATAGAAGGTACACTGTTACTTTGACTGCTAACGAGCTCGTTTATCGGCCCCCGGGCCCATAAACAACGACAATAATTTATTTATACGAGCACTTCAGACCCAACAGGCTATCTCGTACCTAATGCTATCCATTATGTTATCTCTACCATCTTGCCATAGTGATCGGTTTCTGACCTGCCATTTTTCCTGAAGCTCCTAAATAACATTAAAAAGGGGTCGTCTAATGACTCGGGAAAAGACATTTTTAGGAATTTTTTCTCGGAAAGTTAGTTGACTCATTTTTTTAAACAAGTACGTTGTTTAATAGTACATATGTTGTTTAGTTCGTAGAAATTATTTTGTTGCAAAACGTTGCAAAATGGCTGAGCAATAATTCGATCGCAGGAGCTTCTTTTTAGCTAAAAACGCTGATAAATATGTTAACCCTTTGCATTCCCTTGATAAAAGAGAAATGTAAATACAACCGGTTTTTATATGTATTTGGTTCTTCCTTTATTTATATTTGTCTTATTTCTTAGTTAAAAACAAATATAAGTTCCACAAATATAAATTACAACAAAGTTTGAGAGCTATATTTAATGTAATTAGTATACAAAATTGTTTAAAATAAGTAGCAGCCAAGGAACTGTCCTTTGGAGTAAATTTTAAATAAAACACTTAAAATAGTAGGGAATTGTTGGCAACAAAATTGAAAAATAATTCGGAGTGCAAAGGGTTAACATATTATCTGTGACTGAAGGTTTTCCCGAAAAATTGATTTTTGTCATTACGGCGAATCAAAGGAATATTTTTCATTAGAAGAAAATTCTCTCTGTGTTTATTTATTAATTTCGCGAAGAACCGAAGCGCCCAGTTGCTTTGTGAGCTCGGACATAGAACTGTTACGTCAAACAAAATTTCCTCCGCACGCTTCACAAGCGTCCGATCGACAAAGAAAATTTTCTCCGGCGATGTAATTTAAATCTTCCTTCCACCCCCCGCCATTTTGCCCCTTAGTCTCCGGTCCTCCTTTTTCTCGAGTCTTCGGGGCGAACCTCTTTCCACAGTATTCACCCCCGCAGAATACTCGATAACGCCGGGTCAAAGAGGAATTTCAAGTTGGTTTTTAATAACGATCGAAATTGAGTCGTTCGATCGGAATTAATCATATCTGATCGGCTCCGGGATCTGACAGAAGGCGACACGCGTTACCAAATTAGATGGAAAGTATAGCAATTTAAGTGCGGATCCCTAATCTGAAACTGTTTCCAATTTGCACGGTAATTTGCGGTCTAGATCATTTTATATTGACTCATCAATTATTTATTTAATATTGGGAAGTTGCAAATCAATTTTCCAAGATTTTTGTAAGTGGTAGACAAACTTTGGAGAAATGAGAATATATTCTGTACAATTTAATTTTCACGAACATTTTATATTTAAATCTTCCAGTCTCCGAATGTGCTCGAATATTCGAATATCTGGAAAAATGCTGAAAATGAAATTTAAAAATTCCTGAAAATTATTTTTGAAAAAATTGTCCGTATTTAAACCCAGTTCACACAAATATAAGTATGCAGAAGAAATCAAGAAAATACCTCGATAAAAATAGGGTGGCAAATGAAGGGTTGAAGGGTCGTCGAAGAACCGCAAAATGATATTTATTATAAAAATGAATCGGATAACTTGTGCCGCTTTAAAACCGAATGTGAATACATATACGAGAAATCTCAAGAACTTGTGGCCGACCGTAGTATACTACTTCAAAGTCGCCGACTCGAAACTGGCATTAGTTTTGCACCGATCTAATATGATCGGTAAAGTTGATGATCGGGTCGTTGACGTTCCCCGTTGATTCCGTTGCAGCGCACCTAACGTAGATTTCATATCGATCAGTTTGTTTGGGAATGAATTTGCAAAGGGCAATGAATCGATTTGACGAGCAATCGTCCGGATAGCCGAAGGCATTTTGGCCACAATTTAGAGACCTGCGCTATCTCTGCTAGGACTGGGGCGTTCTGTGTTACGTTGTCCCGTATACAGGGTGCGCAATTCGAATAGACAACCCATATACTATCGACAATTAAATATCTCTATTATTTTTGGTTTGACAGAGAAAATGCTCAGGTCAAAGTTGGGGAGTTTACTGTTTTACAAGATTTCAAGAACATCGGTACTTTTTTTAACACAAACCTATATTTTCTTTGCGATGTTGTTGTAGAGCGTAAAAAGACGAATCCAACGAGTTACATAAACATATGGTTCTGATTATTCAATCTCGAGATACCTGCGTCTGAAAGGTAATGTCCTTCATAGAATTTCAAGGTCATTGGTACTTTTTTAATCGACACCCCGTTTGTATTTTTGGATATTCTAGTAGATCATGAAAAGACAAATCCAACGAGTACCATGATCGTATTATTTGGATTATTCTATCCCGAGATACTTGCGTTTGGATATATTAAGTAGATTTTCGAATATGAATTACTCGAGATTGAATGATCGGAAAGGTATGGTCATGGTACTCGTTGGATTTGTCTCATCATGCTCTACAAGCACACCTCAAAGAAAATACACGATTCCGTTGAAAAAAACTGAGCGACCGAGATAAAATTGTTTTCTACCACCATACATGCCTTTTGGAACAGTGTAGCTAAGTAGTTCGAATGAAACTGGAGGATAAGGGAAATGCTTCGCGTTTGAACGTGGCACCCAGTATAATACATAAATGTTCTCATCAGCCTGCAGGTTATGCGACGGCCGCACGGTCCACTAACTACCGTTAAACGCAAGTCGCCGTGTCGTCGACAACGGGGCTGTTGAATCCCGCGTATGAAACACGGCGACGTCCACGGGCACATCCGAATCGAACAGAGGAATCGAATTAACAGGGGCTTGATGGCCGCTTGTCGACGCCGCGCCTCCGTGTTCCCGAAAATTATATAAACGTGCTAAACAAAATGGCCGAACGATTCGACGGATGCCGCGCTCTCGTGACGCCGCGCGGCAAATTTTTTCCTTTCTCTGCATAGCCTTTGATCAGCTCAACACAAATCTGCAAATTTTTTTGCAAAAATATTTTTAAAATAATTTCAGCGAGTTAAAAATACAAATTAACAGATGACAAATAATATAGCGACATTAATAAATTTTTTATTATGTTATACTTTAACGATTTTATTATCCAAAATCTTGGATAACTAAACTTTTTCAGCTTCGATAAATTTTTTCCAACCCTCAAACGCAACCATGACGTTTCCTCGGTATTTCTCCCATATTCTACGATATTTGAGCAGTCGTTTAAAAAAAGTCCCACCGTTCTATTTTAACTCCATCAAAAGTTGTACGATTTTGTCACAGAAACGGCTGGACGATGCACTAGTGGGTGCATCGCGGTGCATCGTGGCTGCCCGGCAATTTTCTAAAAACTCGGCCGCGCCTTCCACGTTTGATCATCACAGCCTCTGTTATTCTGCATCCCTCGCCGCTACTCACTGTAATTGAAGGGACTAGCATGGCAACGACTTATACGGGAAACGGTGGTTTGTTTTGCGGAGGAACACAGTCCACGATTTTCGCAATCCGGAGTTCGCCAACCTACTAAACAACGTTGCTGAACACTTTCGGAATTACGAGGTTAGGAGATTGATAAAACTAATCTTACTTTTATTGGATATTTAAATATTTTGTGTCAATATTCGAATGTATGAATATTAATATTCCAATATTCTAATATTCTGATATTTTAATATTTGAATATCTTAATATTTTAATATTATTAATATTTTAATATTTCCAATATTTCGATATTTGGATCTGTAAATCTTGGAGTATTTAAGTATTTCAAACCTTTGAGTCTTTGAGCATTGAGTCAGCAATTTAAAAATAAATATCCATACGAACGAGATGGCATTTTATTAAAAAAATTCCATTGCGAAAAATTGTGCGCGAATAATGTTCGGCTCGAATGCATTCTTGAAACATATTTCCCTTTTGATCGTTGAAGCGTTGTACCAGCGACGCCTCCGAAGAAAAATGAAAATCTGCTCGAGGGGGGTTGCAACAGCAAGTGCAAGTGCAACGGTGAGCATTCGAAATGGCGTCGAATGGAAGAGGTAACAGTCGAACGGCAACCGTTGAGATATTTGACAAAATTTCGTGAAATATTGGGAAGGGGAAATATGTATCGAAGTGGTGCACACGTATAAGCAGGGAACCAAGGCTATTTTTGATTCGAAAACTGGGTTAGCCAAACAGTTTCCCCGCGCAGAACACTCCTGACATTATGCACGTCCTTCGTGGAGTGTAATCCCGAATTGCTTCTTATTTTAGACACGTGGAATTAGATAAATAAAGAGATCGGTATCGTATGCACTCCCTAAAATTACGGTCTCCTCATTGGAGAGCTGCTTCAGCAGAGGGTGACTGGTGCATTTACAATATTATTTTCTGTATGGTTCGTTTTTATTGTAATTATATTTTGTTATGTTGGGATATAAATATAAAGTATAGAGATATTAAAATATAGAAAAATGAGAATTTTGAAATATAGAAACACTATAAAGTATAGAAATATTAAAATTTAGAAAAATGAAAATATTGAAATATTAAAATACATAAATATTAAAGTATAGAAAAATGAAAATACTAAAATATAGAGAAGTTAATATATAGAAATATTAAAATATAGCAAAATTAGAATATAGAAAAATTACTATACAGAAATATTAAAATATAGAAAAATTAAGATATAAAAATATTAAAATACAGCAACACACTAAAGTATAGAAATATTATTGTAAAATTTAGAAAAATGAAAATATTGAAATATTAAAATATAGAAACACTAAAGTATAGAAATATTAAAATATAGAAAAATGAGGATATAAAAATATTAAAATATAGTAAAATTAGAATATAGAAAAATTAATATATAGAAATATTAAAATATAGAAAAATCAAGATATAAAAATATTAAAATGTAGAAATATTAAACTCTCTACTAAAGTACAGATATAATAAAATGTTGAAATAATCTGCCATGTTCATATTCATCTATTACAAGATTGCAGCACACAAGCGCGACTACGCCTGTCCTAAATATTTAGAACAGAAAGGGGTGGAGAGTGAAAGATTGTATTTTTGTTTATTCGTTTTCGAGACCAAAAGATCCGTTCAACAAGTCCCGTCGACCAATGGCAGTTGGTCTCGATCGAAGCTTACGTTCCAGCTTAACCTCTTACCTCTCGCGTTTATTTTTAACAGGAACAGTTCTTTCTTCGCCGTTTGTAAGAGGCTTTTCCGGTTCCCTTGCTCATGCTATCCGGATTTCTTCTGCTCTCGTATCGACTCCGGGACGATCTTAATTATTTAACGAGCAACTTCCACATTCGTCTATAGAATTTCCAATTCCCCCTCTCTCGCCCATCGTAAACGTTTAAACGTTTTCTCTGCAGATTTGAGTTGCACATTTCTGGTAAATGTCGAAAACACGCTGAGTTGTGTTTTGGTTATGCATCGGAGCCACACAGGATGCTTAATGAAGTTTGTAATGATGAAGATGCTTTTCGGTGGATGTAAATTTGTTCGAAAATTTAAAACCTTTAAAAGAGAGAAATTTACAGACTTGAAATTTAATTTTGTGCGCTTGATTTTGTTATATTTGATTTCAAAACTGCTTATAATAATGTAGATAAATAAATCGGGAGGTACTGTATTTTATGCCAGATAAAATTTGGAGTAGTCTTACTGCTTTTTTTTGATAAATTTATTTAATACTAATATGATGTTCACAAATATTGATCGAGCAACAAAGGAAAGGAATCAACATTGATCGAAGATATTATTTGATACAATGTTTCAATTTCGTTACAGCATCGAGAGACGTTAATAATTCGGATAAAACAAATTTAAACAAATTGATTTTTCGTGGAGAACGGCGAAATTCGAGTATCTTTCCGAAGCTTTCCAAACACTCGAGCCACTTACTCTTATCGATAAAATTCGCAGAACCCGACGGTGTAACTTATGCTGAAGTGGCAGTCATTGATCAAACTCGAACGATTGCCAATCGAATTCGAATCTCTTCGAGAGCGTGACTCCATTGACGGGTGAAAGAACTGTAGACATTTATTTTCTGCTTTACTGTTATATTCATTATTGTACCCACAGGTTAACATTAATCATTTTTGTCAAGTTTATTTTAGATAATAATGAACTTTTAATAAGAAACTTTCATAATCAAATCCGAGACATTTTCCTGATTAAAATGAGCCTAAGCACGACATTGTTCAATATTTGCAGAGTACTCCGCAATTCAGTAGATAGGTCACTCAGCGGTTCGGATAATCGAGATTCCACTATATCGAGGATTACAGAGGCAAATATAATCCGAATGGTATCGTGTTTGGTATCACTTTATTCGGAAAAATGTCACGGGTATGCCAGTAACAAAATAAATAAAATCGATCACTGGATAAATATTTTATCACGTTACGTTCCTGGACAATCCAATTTTTAGGATTTTTAGAGACCACATCTCGCCGTGTTGGTGATTGTAAAATTACAAAAAAATGTTTGAAGGAACTGTAAGTCCCTGAAGATGAAGGGGCTCTGCGCGCTGAAAGTCGTGCAACGGGAACGCCAAGTGAGAGTCCATGGGGGTCCATGACTGAGTTCGCCAGGAATAGAAATCTGTGCTTACAGTTGCTGACTTAGTCTTGGATTCTGAGTCAGGCACGAGGATTCCTCGCCTTGAAGCTCGCGCTACTTGCTCAGCTTCTCTTTTCTCGTTTCTCTTCTCTCTGTGTTTCTTCAACCACCACCTTCGTCATCGCTTTTAAACGACCTTAGATTAAGTCACGTTCACCGTGAACCCCGAATTGCACTGGCATTTGGGAAACAGATGGCAATCTTGATCTACTGATCAACTAGAACGTTTCTTTGTAAATGCAAATTCTCCTATTGGTCCGGGATCTTGTAAACCGTAAGCCCCGAATTTTTTGAAAATTTTTTCAACATCTTAACATTCTTTTCTTCAAGAAAATATAATAAAAATGGACATATCATTGTTGTATATAAATATGAGAAGAAAATTTATTTGTTTCATACATAAAATCTTGCAAATTTTCCTTTTGAATAAATTCACATTAAAAAACACCTTTTAGTTATGTATTTGATCGAACGAACTTCGAGTGCAATGCAAGAATAAATACGATCTTCCTACATCACTATAAATGAGGTTATGTTACTAAACAAGCTTGAATTACACGAATATTAAGAGAAAATTTCGTTCGATCATTTTCCACACGAGAACAAATGTTATTCATTTCATGTCAAATAAATGTCCTTTTTAAAACCACAATATAAAAATAAATATCCTTTTACTCGATTTTTCTACATCACTAGAAATGAGGTTATGTTACCAAACGAGCTTGAATTACGCGAATATTTAGACAAAATTTCGTTCGATCGATTAAATGTTATTTCGCTGGGTGGCGTAATAAAAAAGTGAATTTATTTAATGGCGATTCTGCCGATCGTGTGCATGTTCTTTCTTATCAAGCACATTTCGCGTGATAAATGAAGCTTCTGCTTAACCCATTCGCCGGATTAACTGGGATATAAATGCCTGAGGGATCCATTTTTCATAACTCGAGTGAAGTGTCGCGAATTTTCGTTTTAATTGTTTTGGTAAATTGCGGGAACGTGTACAGCTGTGTGCGACAGAGTTTAATGTGCCAGATTAGAAACACTTATGGCTGCGTCTTATATTCTGCTATTTCTCGAAATGCAGTTCGAACGTTTCCGTGAAAATTAGCAAAAATTATTTGTCGCAGTTTGAAGAACACGATACAATTTATTTCTGAAATATTTGTATACTAGAATATTGGAAAAATGCTAAAACTAAAATTATGAAATATTTTTAAAAAATAGTCCAAACTTAAATAAGATTTCTTTTATAATGAACATAATGAGCTTTAAAAATTCGTTTTATTTCTATAAAATGTGTCCATAAAAATTATGACATAAAAATATATAAATGCTCAGTATAATTAAAAAGCATTTTATATTAAAAAATCTATTATATTCCCTCTGAAATAAATGGGTTTGGGGCCAGCAACGAGCTTACAACGAATAATAATTAAGTTTCATATCTTCTGTGCAATAAAGACGTAGAAATAAGTTCAAAGCTGTATTATGTTCTCATTTAAAGAAGGGAACTTCTTCTTCTGTTGAAATCACGCTCTTCTTCTTATTATTACTGACCCATAATAATCCTTATTATCCACGAATTGTCAACGAATTCGTTCTACCATGTTTCATCTTAATAATCCGGACCCTTTATCTAGAATTCCTTGATGCTTCTTTTGCCAAGATAATAATGTATACGTAAAAAATATAAATAATATAAAGTATTAACAATATTGATTAATCAATGACCCAGATCCTACAGTGGCTGGTCAAGAATAAAAGAGAAGTATTTCATAGCTTGCTCAGTAACATTTTCTTGTTATTAAATTCATTAAAAACAACCTCGATTAAAAATTTCTATAGTATTTCTTCGTAACATAAAATATTATTATTATTGTTTGGACTGATTTCTAACAAAAACTTCTATCATACCATTCGTGACATTTTCCTGATTGAAATGATACCAGACACGACCCTGCTCGGATTATATTTATTTGTTTGTAGTAGAACCTCGATTATCCGAACTGATGTTTCAATTAAAAATGATGATTTTTGTGTTGTATGTGGTTCTCTTTAGATTAGTTTATTTTTTAGATTTTAGGTTGGATATGAACGGTTCGGATAGTAGAGGTTCCACTATATCGTGGATTATAGGGGTAATAATGATTCAAACTGGCCCGTGTTCGGGATCGTTTTATTCGGAAAAATGTCACGAATATAACAGTAGCAAAACAAATAAGTTCAGTCATTGGATAAATACTGTACGATCGATTTATCTGATCGAGTATCGTGTTGCACGCGTTTTAGAGACTGGCTCCTGCAGCGAGGGATGAGATTTGTGCACATTACCGCGCCAATAAATAAAGCACGGAGAAAACGCGAGACAGCCGGCCAAAAACACAAGCAGCAGATCCACTTTTAGTGCCGGCGTCCGTCGTCAAAACGCACTTCCGTCAGGAAAATTTGTTTCTTCCCGAACAAGCGACGATTTCCATAAGCGTCCTCGCCGTCGCATTTAAACTTTTCCAATTCCGTAGCATTTCATTTCCCAAATGGTCGAAGCCCAAGCCCCTCTCTGCCGTTTTTCCGTCTTATTCTTTTTTTTCCGCCCCCATTCTTGGCCCCGTCCCGTTTCGCGCGGAGACAGGGAGAGCAACTGTTCTTTTTCGCTTTTCTCTCTCTCGAGAGAGAGAGAGGGAGAGAGAGAGTAGCCGAAGGAAACGTCAGGAAAGTTTCAGAAGGTCGTTTCTCCGTGCTTTTTCTTCTGTTTCGTCCGTCCACCGTCCCTGGAAATCGTTTGCAGTTTACGCGACAACGAAGGACGTCCGTCCGTTTCTCGAGTGAACGCAGCCTAAAACTTTCTCTGACTCTCTTTCTCTCTCGCGTATCCTCTTTCTGCTAGCCTGCTCTCGGCCGGTTCCTCCTTTTCTTCTTCTTCTTCTTCTTCTAGAGAGGCGACGTCGTCGTCCCGTCGTTCTCTTCGTGTTTCGTTTAAACGGGGTTGTCAACCCTGTACCGGGGGTTTTGGCATTGGCCCTCGGCCACTCTCCCGGTCTCGTTTCGTCTTGTCCGTCCCGTGGCTTTCTCGAATTTTTCCATCCCCATTCGGCCTTTCCGCAGCCGAAGAGAGAGGCCGAGTACGCCGCCGCGCCGATTTACATATGGAAATTCGCCCCGGTGACTTTCAATGTTTCCCGGAGAATGTGTTCCGCGACGATGTTACCGGCCCGCCAGAAAAAGTGATTCGTCACCGACGACCACGACGAACATGCTCAGAATTCGATCTACCGGGTGTCTCTTCCCTAGCAGCATCTATGATTGGCATTTTGTTCGGCCTTTGTTGCAATATCGGTTGGCCAACCAACGTTAGAAAAGCTAGTCTTTTACTTAGGTAACCAGAAATTCTTGCCTTTCTTCTATAAATGTTTACCTTTTTCATATGTTATCCAGTAGATTTAGACGAAAAGATGTGGGAAATCCAAGTTGCCATCACGCAGCATCAATGGTTCAAAAATTATGAATGTTTAAAGTTGAGCGATTTCCAGTGTTTTTGACAGGTTAGCGTCGCCATGTTTCTCCAATTTCTCCATAAGTTCCCATAGGGATTGTTTAACTTTGGAGTTGTTTTTATTATCGTATTCATTAATTTCGATGTCGCCTAATTAGAATTTGTTTTTGAAGGTACTTGAATATCGCTATTGACAAAATGTTTAATATAATTTCTATTAGAGTGTCTACTTCGCCATGTAATATCACGTTTGATACGTTCGGGTTGTTTGAAAACGGTAATGAAATCAACATTGAAATTAATTACCGCAGTAATCCATTAATACCTGCGCCTTTATACAGTAATTATTAATTAGCTAGACACGGCGCCTATACGAAGAAGAAATTCAATGGACACGCAATGTGTAGATAATATAGTAAAATATGATATTAATTAATACGATCGTGGATTAATTCTTTGATGCTTGATATGTCGAGTGCCACTTTTTATTTTGTTTATTTCCGACCATAATTCTGCGACCAACACTGATTTTACAGATACAAAAATGAGGACATTTAATTTACCATGGTTAGATAACATTTTTATTCGTACTACAATCAATTGTTATTTTTAAATGTGTGGTAAAGAGAGAGAGAGAGAGAAGAGAGAGAGAGAGAGAGAGAGAAGAGAGTATTTGTAGCGATATTAACGGGGAAAGATTTTATAATTTCTTAAAGAAAAGGTTATCTTTTATTTTCAAGGAAATATATGAAGTAAAAATAGGGTTGTATAATTTGAAGATTAATAACAATATTAACATTTAAAAATATCTTTAAAAGAATGGCAATGCCAAAACGATCGTAATTTTACTGGAACGGCTGCGGTATCGGAAAAATCGTGCAATAAAATTGCTGCTCATATTGTAACCAGGATCACCTCATTTTACCACGTTTTTTGTATTAATATTCGTTTCGTTTGATACGTATTATAAAATTTGCGATTTTATTGGTTCGAATCGCAAGTGAATTCTATCAGTCATTTCCGAATGTATATTTATCGATGGTACTTCACAATTTAATGGCAATCTATCACGCATTTTGTCCATTTGCTGGAACAATCATATAACATGACATAAATCATGATTTTCTGACGTCCTATTGAAATGCCAGATTGGTGCAACGAGTTATTAAACTAGGACAGGAACGTTATAATACTATCGTTCACTGCCATGAATTCCCTAAAATACTTACTTCTAGCTTTGTTACAAATTAAATATACAATTAATAGTTGATAAAACTTCAGTGATTGCAATTGAAATTTATTATACACCTTGACACATTCGTGAGATTTCCCTGATTGAAACGAGTCCAAACACGACACAATTTGGATTGCATTTGCTCGTTTAATCCATGATATACTAGAACCTCAATTATCCGAACTGTGAAGTTTATTATTGAATCGTGGATTACACAGCAAATATAAATCGAAAGGTATCGAGCTTGGGCTCATTTGAATCAGGAGAGCATCACGAATATGTTGATAACAGCCTCGTAAAAAAATATTAGAAACAATAAAATGAAAAATTTCATGGAACCAACGTTGATTTGCTTACTGTGCCGCATAAGAATTCGTCGACGACTCGAAGGGTGTACTGGAGAATGTTGTACCGAGAGTCTGGGTCAGAATGGACCCACCGTCGATTTGCGGGGGTGGATCCGCGGGCGCGAAGTTTAAAACGGCCCCCGGAGAAATGCGGTCGACGATCGCGGTGTTCTGTTCTCGTGGAAAATGCGACAGGAAATAGCCGAGACGAAACTGGCCTCGGCGCGGCCATCCAAATCGACGAAAACGCTCCGGTATCAAACGCGAGGGAAGAGGGAGAGAGAGAGCAAGAGGGGACAGAGTGAGACGAGGAGAGACGAGACGAGACGGAATGAGGCGAGGACCAGACGAAACGAAACGAGACGACCGGCCCAGACGAGGGCCAATGCCAAGTACTCGAGATACCTCGAAACGGTTGACAACTTCGTGCCAGAAATGACCCTGGCCGGGAGTAACGCGATTCCTCTACCAAGTTACACCTTCATCTCAGAACGGAACATTCTCGAGACGTTCCTGCGATGGAGTTCTCGCGAAATTACGCCACCGGTCGTTCTCCAAAATGTTCTCTACCGATTGTTCTACCATTTTTAATGATTGCATTGGCCTCCTACTTTGGGAAACACTGCTCTAAATCATTTCCACCAGTATCAAAATTTTCATTATTGTAATTTCTCATGTAATAATTTAAGTTAAAACCTTCTAAAATTTTTTTGAACCTCCCAAAATCTTCCTGAATTTTTGTATAACGAATTACTATAGCTCCCAGAGGCCAAATGCCCCAGGGACCTGCATTACGAATTTTTTAAATGAAATTTTAATGAAACATTTTTTAATGAAAAATTCTACTTTCATTCAATCCACGCAAACACACTTTGCAGCGTCACGTTCCAATTTTTTCAAGTCGAGATGTTACAAAATGGCGGAGATATTCATTAATTTCGTACACTTTCAAGAACGTCACGTGAAAAATTTAATTTTCGGTGATTCTGGTTCAGCTACGGCGTCTCTGAGCAGTATGGAAAAAGTCTGAGAACAACAAAGTCGTTCCGTTTTATTCGCGTGGAACCGAGGTACAAGCACGTCACGAGGTCCTCGATCGGATCGCGATAGTGAAAAAGAGGCGAGGACCCGAGGCGACTGGGACTCCGGAAACGGCTTGGGATCGTTCGATTAACGATTTTCGAGGGGTGCCCACTCTCTGTGTGCCCCTAATAACCCCCGCGAAATTACGGCGCGCCGCGTTATTGAATCCGAGCTGCGAGCTCGATAAGAAGCGTGCAGGGGTGATTAATGACGAGGTGGCACTCGAAAGAGAGGGCTAGGGAAGAGAGGAGCACGCCGGGAAATTTCGCCCTCTCGAAAGATTAACGAACTCACAACGATCGGTCATTTTTTGATTTTACGCGGTCGAGGGAACCGCGGTCTGCTCGATCAACGCACCAAGGTCTGTCCGACGTTTCCCGTGTACACGAGTTTTACTAATGAAACCAATTTTTTACAGATGAATAGATTTCATTGTTGGAACTTAATGATTTTTTTAATGAAATTTCTGTCATCGTATTCCCCACGTTTTTCTGAGTGAAACGAGTACAAACACGGCACTGTTTGGATCGCGTTTGTTTCTTTAAAACAAGTGGGACCTTCGTTATCCGAACTAATCGGACATTGTTGGAACTTAATGATTTTTTAATGAAACTTCTGTCATCGTATTCCTCACGTTTTTCTCAGTGAAACGAGTACAAACACGGCACTGTTTGGATCGCGTTTGTTTCTTTAAAACAAGTGGAACCTTCGTTATCCGAACTAATCGGACATTGTTGGAACTTAATGATTT
>CM052277.1:2396499-2412849 GCA_028455795.1 Lasioglossum marginatum
ACCCCTTGCCGTACCATTTTCTTTACAGTTACAGTGATTAAAGCGTCTTTATCAAGAAAAGAAAATTCATATTTTTTGGCTACATTTATTTGAATGCTTAAATATTGATCGCAAACGAATCAGATCTTATTTCATCTAAAAAGAAACAGATAACATTCATATTTGTTAGACTTTGTTCAAATCTTCATGACGAGTCTGACTCGTTAAAAATACGGCAAGGGGTTAATTTGAGCTGGACTGATAAATGAATGGAGTGAAGTGAAATGTCTGTTAGATATATATATTTTTTTTATCGATGACAAATTATGTAGACAAGGAAATAGTTCGGGAACGAGGTAGTTGAAATGTAAATGCGGGATTCGACTTCACTGCGAGGAACGAGATACAAATTGCAACCCGTGGCCACTGGCGGCCATGCATATTGAAACGGCATGAACTTTTCAGACGACCAAATAGCAGACTATAATATGGCGTGGTCCGAGTATTTACTCAGCTGAGTGCCATTCGATTACGAGATGACGGAGCGCACCAGTACCGATGACCTAATTATCAGCCTCTATCCCCCCAAACTTCACCAAATTGACTTCGACGATAACTTCGCCGGAACTTGTTGAAAGTTCCTCATCCACCGAACCCGCCGCCGTGTTCTGATTATATTTGATTGTCGAAATAATGTGCAGTCGGTCGCAATATAACCGGCGGCGTGTTCCCCCGGAAAATTCGAACGGTTAATTAAATTTACATCGCATTTACACCGAGTTGAATTCTCCTTTTTCCGTCAATCTACGAATTTTGAGACCGATCGCTTACACTGTGGATTTCTTTTGTCATATCCATAAACACACAGTCGTACACAATCTTGACGCCTGTAGCTTACCAAAGACTGCGAAAGTCTATACAATTTTCAATTTTTATAGACAAATTCTAAGAAAGTGGCCTGCGATAAAAATTCTATTTTTAATGGGAACAGCCTTTGTAGATCCAAAACAGATAAAAATGTTACTCCATTCTACCGAATTTTATATTCTAGCATTTTTTGAACATTTTCATAAGCAGTCTAGTTGTAATGTCATTTTAAAATATTTTTATTAACCCTTTGCACTCGAGTGGTGACTCTGAGATTATTAAAAATATTTTTACATTGTTAAATATATTGGTACCTAATCGATTACTAAACATTTAAGTATCGCATGAGATATTATATCAATTTCACATTCATAAAATGAAAAAAAATATATATAGTGGAATGAAATTATTCTGGATCGGAAGAAATGTTTAATTTACGAGTTAAGATATAAGGGTTAAAACAGAGCGTTTTTAAATATTTTTATTTTTCAAAAAATTATTTCTATTTCTTAATAATTCGGTACCAAGCGCTCGTAAAGCTTTCGCGAACCAGAAATCTCGATGATTGTTTATCAAAATGTAAACAGTGCCATCTGGATGGCCCTCCGCCCTCGCGGCGTTAAAAATAGTGATTCCACCTTGCGTTGTGCTTATTTGAAGTTACGGTGCTACTTTGTGGCGTTCTGTGGTTTTTCTTGGGAACGGGCCGCGGAAAGGCGTCGAAAACAGAAGCCGATCAATGGGCTTTGGAATATAAATAGTCGGACGAGGGAGCACGGTGTAAGCAGCCGAAAACGAGACGAAAGGAAAGCCTGGAGCATTTATTTATTTATTTATTGCGTCTGGACGCGAGGAGTACATTGATCCTCGCCTCTTCCTCGTCCGGGAACAAATGACCCCTTTCCCGAAAGGAATCAAGGCCACCGCTTCGTTTCTACCCGCACTTCCGGTTCCACTTTCGTGGTATCAGACGCGAGGCTGACTCAAGCTGACATGTATTCACAACAATAATAAAAATAAATAAAATATATACAAACTTAAATATAATAAAATAATGAATATATACGAACTTGAATGTAAAATAAAAATAAATATACATGTACAAAATTAAATATAAAATAAAAATGAGTATACACATATACAAAAAATTAAATATAAAATAAAAATAACTACAAACTTAAATATAAAGTAAATATAAATATAAAACAAAAATCAATATACATACAAACTTAAATATAAAGTAAATATAAATATAAAATAAAAATCAATACATACAAGCTATAAATTAAAAAATGTCTCCGAACATTTTCATACAGAAAGCGAGAAAAATATTTCAGACTGTTACCAAACACAATTAACATTAAAATGAATATAAAATGTAAATAAGGGGGACAGTTACATTGTCAACAACGGAATTACGTAGGTGACATCATTGAGATTCAAGAAAGAAAGGAATGCACAGGAACTGCAGCGATTTACGATTGGCCCGGCTATCTATTATTCCTTTATTAGGGGTTCCGTGTATTATTCGCACGGTCGAATAAATGCGGACCACCTTTTCAATTATTTAAGGTCGGTAAGAACGTTTCCTACTGTACAGTTCCCTAGCATTATGACTGGAGAGAACAGTAGGGGCTTGTTCCTTCCTTCCTTCCTTCCTTCCTGTCCCCAATTCTATCTTGCTTCGCCTTCTACCATCCTTCCTCCCTTTCTTCGCCAGAATACCTCCAGTAATATTGTTAAATAGAATTCTAGAATGCGCGGGGCGTTCGTGATAATAAATAAGAAATCATGCGCCCCGGTAGACTGCGACCTCCCATGGAAAATTGGCTTCCTTATGGAATAATTGTTGCTAATGAAATTTTCGCTGAAACTCATTCTTTCCTCGGCCCTTGTTCATTATGCTGGAAAAAGAGAAAGAACTCTATTAAAGGCGTATTAAAATTAACTTTGATGCTCCTTCAAGTTATGAAGACCATGCACCAATAGAACTCGCAATTTCATCTTCAGTATAATTATTTAAGCATGGCGTTGTGATAGGATGCTCTTCAAAGCTGTTTAATTCGGTAGAAAAATTTATTCGGTTAGCGTAATCATTGTTTCAGAGGAATTAATAATAGCTGAATTAATGTTTGTAGTTATATTAAAATTTATGCATATTATTCGCAATTTAATATATAATTTGTAATAAAATAGAGGCGTCGGTGATTGTATCAATCGGACAATCGTATTATAATACGTTTATTTATAATATTCAGTAAAAAATGTTTTGCAAAAGTTGTTTTAAAACGATGCTGAGACTACTTAAAATTACTAAAAAATATTTCCAAGCAATGAAAGTGTCGACTATTAACGAAAAATAAAGTAATTGCCTTTTAATAATTTTAATTGCAATTATTTAAACATCAGAATCATCAGGAAAAATCGTAAAAAATATTTGACGCGATTTTGAACCTGAGAATATTTTCGATGTGAATCCGGATTAAATAGTAAATTGTATAATATTCAAATTCGGAGGGTTTGATGAATGCTGGACACGTAATGAAAAACATATTATAATAATGTTATTTCACGCTCCGGAATAAGTCCAGCAACGTGCACAGAAAATTCGTTCCCATGTGGCGGTGCGTTTTCGACATAATCGACTCCGAAAGTTCGATATTCATGCACTGGCGACAGCAAGTAGAAACGGCCAGCCATCATCAGACAGGCTGACCGGTTTCTATCTAACAGTGTGCCCGACGAATTTTCCAATTCGATCATCACCGAAACGAGTCATCATACAAACAAATATTCTACATTCTCGACTCATTTTTGCGTGTGTACAGTAATCTGCTGTGACTCGTGTTTATCCGCTGAAAGCAGTCGTATTTACTTGCTTGTGCAAATTGTGTATAAATTAAACTGCAGATCTACCATTCGATAAATTATTTTAATACAGATACGTCTGCCACAGTACATTGAAATTGCAAAATGAGTTTGCTGGTACGGCATCTGTAACTGGTTGTTTTAGTACTTCTAAATGTTCTCGGATTTTTTAAAGTAGAACACGAAAAAAATTGATGGAATATTTGTAACGGAATTTCGAACAAACATTTCACTTGCATCAACTTTCAAATTAAATTTCATGCTCGCAGTTGGTCCGCGTTGCGCGATAATTATGGATTAATATGTTTCGCCGTGCGGGCATAGTTTCTCGTAGAGCGGGTAATTGTAGCCATAACGTGTGTGCATAATGGTGGTTATTCGTAGAAAATTTGTTGCCAATGGAACACCAATGATCGATATTCCGTTCATCGGCTGCAGTGATTAAATAGAGTCATCCGAAAATAATTAGGATCATTAAAATTGATTTTATTTATTATTTTTATTTTCAATTATTTTTTCAAGAGACTATTAGCAACGTATTCGTGACATTTTTCTGATTGAAATGAGCCCAAGCACGACGTCATTCGACGTACATTTCTTCTGTAATCCACGATTCAGTGGATAGGTAGCTTAACGGTTCGGATAATCGAGGTTCTTCTATATCGTGGATTACACACGCAAATGTAAACCGAATAGGGTCGTGTTTGGTATCATTTTACACAGAAAAGTGTCAGGGATGCGTCAGCAAAGGTCGCATTAAAAAATCATTAGAAATAAAAAAGTTATATCAACTTTTATATACTCAATGGTGTCAGCAAAAAAAAACCGGAAAATCGTATCTATACTATTGAGTTTTATTTTTTGGCGCTCTTAGTGTCAAAATTCTCACGTTATATTGTACAAACGTACACAATCCGAAAGTAATTGTTTTTTCAGTTCGAAAGTTATAGAAAATTCTTCGACTCGGATCACCGTGCGTATCGATCACGTTCTCCGCAGCCGCGTTACACCTTTCTAACACTTTCATAAATTTCATTCGCGATAATTATCGAAGTGGAACGTTGACGAGGGCCTGACCGTGTGTCTCGCTGACTGCGCTTCTCTGCATTAACTATTTTTTATTGCCTGCCATGACACCACGCGGCCCGTAACGTTCCGTTTACACGAACAGTCGCGCCGACGTGTACGGTTTATTGCGTTGTAAACAGCGGTCCGTGTAACGGGAAATAAGAGTGGCTCTTGGGTAATGGACAACAATGGGTTCCCTTGGAAATTATCTTCTTGTACCGTTCTTGAACCTTATTGATTAGCGGATCAGTTGGAGTCGGCCAATTTTCATAAAACTTTGGGAACGATCACTTTTGAAAATATTTATTAGAGTTTTAGTATACGATTAAATATAAAATGGAGATAAATATAAATATACGATACGAACATGAATATGTATAAAATGTTGGGAAAAAATCACTTTAAAAAATGTTTATTAGAATTTGAATGTACGATTAAATATAAAATAGGAGTAAATACAAATATAATACATAGAAACTTAAATAAATATATACGAACTTAAATACCATATAAAATATTGAGAAAACATCACTTTTAAAAATATTTATTATATGCAATTAAGTATGTATAAAATAGAAATAAATATAAATATATACGAACTTTTATATACATATAAAATATTGGGAAAAGATCACTTTAAACAATATTTATTAGAATTTTAAGACTGTTTTACATAATTTTATGAAACGAAAATATGTCTATCAAAATTTTTTGCTCAATGTAAATTTATTGTTAAAGCTGCAGTTTTTCGAGAAAATAGCTGCTTATTGAAAGCGCGCTAGGTTTCGAAAAAAGGAGGACAATCGTCGACGTAATTCTCGTCGGCTGGCGTGACGCTTTCGTCGACGACGGCGCGAGTCGATTTCGTCCTGTCTTGGCCATATAGTCGGCGTGCAAATAGTATGAAACTATGCGAGCGGGAGAGAGAGAAAAAGAGAGAGAGCCATCGCGTACGCGGCCATCTTGTTGTACGACGTCGGCCGTTAAAATTCAATAAAAAAAAGGAATTAATGAACCTCCGTCGGGCGCCGTGGAAATGCTTTACAGCCTAACATGGTTAATAATAAAAGATGTAAGGTCCCGTGATGCACGACTATAAAAAGGCGCGGCTTTATCAGGACGAAACTCGCGTCCCGTTATATTTAATAATGTAAAATCGCGACTGGCCGGCCTAGTTGAAACCGATAACTCGACACCCGCTGCCGGCCATTAATAAGGGACCATCGGCCTATTTTCGTTTCCATTCAAACGAGTGCGACAATGCGCCGAGAAATCGCATTCGTTCGCTTATTTTCTAATCGACCGGGTTGACTAACTGGCACGCGTGTAACTTATTATACTGCGCTCCCCTTCTAGGGGAGCGTTTGAACAAATACCAGTGTATATAGGACAGTTCATAGAATTGTTCTACGGACGTATCATCCCTCTATTTTTTCCGCTTGAGGCAGAATAAATGTATGGAACTGAAAATGGCCCACAAGATTAGGTTTAATGGTGTTCTCCTCTTTAAAACATTTTTTTAAACGTGAATAGACACTCATAATAATTAAATATGATTGTATTCTGGAGAAAAATTCATGAAGCTGAAAATGGCCCTCAAGATTGGGGTGTTAATGGTGCCCTCATTTAAACATTTTTTTAAACGTGATTAGATACCCGTAATGTTATAATAAAAAAATATGGTTGTGTTTGGGAGAATCTATAGAACAATGCTACGTGAAAATCATCCCTTTATTTTTTCCGGTTGGAGCAGGAAAAATTCATGAAGCTGAAAATGGCCCTCAAGATTGGGGTGTTAATGATGTCCTTCTCTAAACATTTTTTAAAACGTGAATAGACACTCATAATATGATAAGAAAAATATGATCGTATTTAGGAGAGTCTACAGAATAATTCTACGTGAAAAGCATCCCTCTATCTGTTCCGGTTGAAGCAGAAAAAATGCAGAAAGCGAAAAATGTGACATTTTACGAAAATAAGTGTACTCAATCAAGAACTGATAGAACTACAAAAATTTGGTTTAGTACATTGTAGAATGTGTAATTGTAAAAAAACCAGGGCTCCACGCAAAAGACAAAGCGAGCGGCGTTATTGTAACTCGCAGTACGAGTTGGCAGACAATGTCGCTCGCTCGACAACGCGTCTCCTACAGCTTCCGCACGGTCGAACATTCGTTTCTCTCGTGTCGATGGCTATGCATTTTTCACGGCCCCTCTTGCATCCGTATTCTCGCTTCCTTTCTCTCTCTCGCCCGAAATCTTCTCTATCGTTGCGGAATACTATACGGCCGTCAGTTTCTCGGCTTCCATTCGCGTTTCATGTCTCCTCGCCGTGGAAATCTGTAAATCGTGCGTGAGCTCGTGCATACACGTCGCCCTACAACAGATCCCACCTTTTTTCACTTTTCCAATTCTTAAAGAAAATGAAACATTTCGTCTGTTTCATTCGCGGGGACGCACGCTTTCGGGCCATACGTCTCGCCGGACGTCGCGTCGATTCCACTGAATACAAAATAGAACTCTTCCGTACGTTGCACTAAAAAATATGAAATCTTGCAGTTCTCTTTCGGCGAGGTTGTAGAGCTTGAAGAGACAAGAAAAATGAGTACCATCATCGTACCGTTCCGATTATCCATTCCCGAGATACTCGTGTCTGAATGATAAGATCTTTAATATATCAAGATTTATTATAACTGGAATCTTGTTGTTTGCTTTCTTTATTGCGATATTTTTATAGAACGTAAATAGATATAAATCCAATGACCTATATAACTATAGCGTTTCGATTATTATTCAACATTAAAAAACTTATCTTCAGACACAAATATCGTGGGATTGAATAATCGAAATACTGTAGTTATGAATATCATTGGATTCGTTTCTTCACGCTCTACAAGAGAATTTTAAAAAATCTATAAAATTTTTCCATAAAATACCGTTGATCTTGAAATCTCGTAAAACAAAGCGGCCGAGGAAAAACTTGATTCCACGATTATATGTTTCTGTTGAAGTAGTGCAACTTTTCTTAAGGATTTTCTCTTTCTAGAGTGCCACACCCTGCGAACTTATTCTCAATATTTCGCAGCGCAAGGAAGAAGCGAGAATGGGGTTTGTGTACCGTGTGATGGTCTGTCAGCTGAATTACACTTTCCTTTGACCGGATCGGCGCGGGATATTCTATCCTGTGTGTCTGTGTGCGCGCGTGAAAAATGGCAGGTCGTTCGGCCGTCGCGATATGAATATCCTTTTAAATGAATCAAGGAGGGTATCCCGGCCAGTTTTTCACCGACCTCGGGATTATTAGACGAGCGAAAAATGCGCTGGGCGCCGTTACTTGAAAAACGACCCTGCCGGACAACGGTGCCGTATTGATCGTTATAAATAGCAGAAGCTGAAGAAGAGCCGGGCGCCGCGGATTATCCCGTTTATATCGTGCTATTAATATTACTTTCGGCGGATCTTCGATCCCGGAAAAATACGATCCCTCCTGGTCGGATGTCGAATGACTACGGACAACGCCGCTGACGGACCTGATCGTCCTCAGGGTGTCCAGCATGCTCGTAGTCTCCTGCTCCATATCTTTCAATTCTCCTGCCACGGGAAATATATTGGACGCAGCAATGACTAATATACTGATCTGTAACCCTGAAGAGGTGATAAATACCGAGCACACGGATCATTGGAGCACAAGCTTTGCTCCCTCTTCTGGGAGCACGGCTGACATACACTACCCTTCGTTGTGTAGAGTCTACGCCAGTGTTACCCAAAGTTTCGACATCTGTGTACCCCTTCTATAACTGTCGTAACACTGAGTATCCCCCGTTAAGAACAATCGGTACTAAACGTACCTACCACCACCGGTCAGGGTGACCGGCTCCAGATTTTTTATTTTACAATTATTGAAATAATAAAAATGATTTTATAAGGAATGGTTGTATAGATATTTTTAGTAGAGCACGTATTACAATAGGGGCTGCAAAAAGTCTAAATAAAATCAATCTTGTCATTTTTATAAGGGAATATGTACCAGCTACTTTTAAGGCTCGATAGTGTTAAGTAGCAGGCGTGTACATCCTTTGTACACAACAGTAGACACCCGCTGCACCAAGATTGTTGCACTAGAATCAGTGCGTACCCCCTCCAAACTCTTCCTGTACTCTCAGGGGTACGCACTTTGGGAAGCACTGGTCTACGCTGTAGAACTGATTGCTCATGAGCTGTTGGTGCTCGAGCGGCTGCCCCCACTTCTTCGCTCTGTCCTCACTACTGCGCTGCCTCCAGTACTCTGTTCTACCCCCACTACCGCGGTAACTCCACAAGTGAGCTACGTCCATTAACCTGTTCTGCCCCCACTATCGCGCTACTCCTATTACTGGGCTACCCCCACTACCTCGCTTTGCTCCCACTATTGCGCTGCCTCCAGGAATCCATTCTGCCCCCACCACCGCGTTACCACCACTACTGAGCTACCCCCACTATCTTGCTCTGCCCACACTACTGCGCTACCTCCAGTACCCTGTTCTATCCCCAGTACCGCGGTAATTCCCCTAGTGAGCTATCTCCATTAAACTCTTCTACCCCCACTACTGAGCTACCCCCAGCACCTCACTCTGCCCACACTACTGCGCTACCTCCAGTACCCTGTTCTATCCCCACTAAATACTATTTAGTAAATATATACTTATATTTATTATAAAAAAGTAGGTCCCGCTGAAATTAGGCGATAGTGAGAGTGGAAGAGGGGGAGAAGTGGTAAATGGATTTGAAACCCTGAGGAGACCAAATATTATTACTATATATATATATATACTTATATTTATTATATTTTTTAATAAATATAATAAACCCCCCCACTACCGCGCTAACCTGTTCCGAAAGTTTCTTTTCATTGAATTCTTCTTCGAGATAATCACCACAACGAGCGTTATTGTATGCTCATTCTAGCCTAAGCTGGATTATTATTATCATTATTATTATTATCATTTCCATTGGAATCGTACCAATTTTCGGTGTTACATAGTTTCAGAAGTCGGATGTACAGCCAAGTCGTTTCGAAACTTTCTATCGCATCACAGTAGCCATTATTTTTAATGGAAGCCTCGATCTATGAACCGATTCTATTTTTTTTCACGTTATTGTAACGCTCATGTTGTATGCAAATACAGAAAATCTCCACAATTGACTCTCGCATGACGACGGCTGGGTCTTCGGTGACCCGCAACATGCGTGTAGACCTCGATCGTTTTTTTTGTCTCCTTTTGTACGATACTGATTGGTCGCTGGTACGGGTCACGCGAGACCCGGTCACCGGCATCCACGATCCGTCACGCCGATTCAATTTCCGTAAAATCAATCGTCGCGAAACGAAATTTCCCGATGCAGTTAAAAAAATATCGTGTGACTCGAAACAGCGGTCAGAAAAAAAAACAGTTGCTAAATTTCATTCGGCTATAACCGTACACGGGAAAATTCGTTTGTACAGCCGGCAGCGTGTGTCCCGCTAATTCGACGGGATCGATCAAACGCGAGGAAAACGTCGGCTATGGCGGTGGGCGTTAGGGTGAAAAATTTGTTGCGAGGGGAGGCGGGCCGGAGGATTGCGTGTCTCCCGTGAGGAATTTTCGTGAGTCCGCCGGCTGTCACATGGTCACTCCCGCTCCTCTTTATAATTCCATTAAAAGGAAACTTGGAAATTTCCCCGGGGACTCGTCACTCTCGGTAACTTTCTGTTTCGCGGGCTCTCGCCCGGCGAAACACTGCGTCCGAAGGGAGGGACCCGACCTCGAAAGATATACGCTCTCCGTTCCGCTCCTGGTGCAGCGCCACGAAAACCAATGCAGAAGAAAGGACTAACCCCCATTTAAACGTTAATATCGCAAAAAATTTTTAAAAGTGGAAATACAAGTAGACATGTCTCTTCTATGAAGAATCAGTTGTAAATCAAACCATTATTGTGGTCCAGACGACGAAACAAGACGATTTTTACACATTCTATTGAACAGTCCGAAGATATTATTGTAATTTTTCATTGATATTAGCATAGTGCTCGCATAATGTTACTACCAATTTATTCGGGACTCTTTTTTGTATAAAATAATACCAAACACGATACCATTCGGATTATATTTGCCTGTGTAATCCACGATATAGTGTAACCTCGATTATCCGAACAGCTAGGACATCTATCTATTAAATCGTGAATTACTCAGCAACTATACGACGTACGATATCGCGCTTCGGCTCATTTTAATCGGGAGGATGTCGCGAATGTGTTGATGATAGTATCTTGAAAAAATAATTAAAAACGAAAAAGTTATCGAGAAACGAAATTGTAAAAATTGGAGAAAGAGTGTTCCAGGAACGATAGAGACAATGGATAGTAATGTTGATGAGTTTGTACACTCGGCCGGCCATCGTAATTTATTTCCGTCGGGCCAATGCGGCCGATGATCGATGAAAATTTCATCCGGTGCGATATTAAAGCGCGAGATTAATGCGACGAATAAGATCTCGATCCTGTTGGCCGCGTAATTTTCCCGGGGAAAGGTTAAACGCGGCCGCGTATGAGGGAATTTATTCAGACCGTTCCCGATGTGTGTTTCCGTTTGGAAATTCAAAAATATGTTTTTTTGCCGATGCACGAACACAGACAGAGAGAAAATAGAACCTCGACCTCCTGTTTTATGATTTTTAGTGGTCTTCAAACATTGGCAAACAAATCTATAAAATTCCACATCGATGGCATCTGGTAGTTTTGTTCGAAAAAGTTTTGTTCAACATTCGTCTAAAAATAATAGTAAAAATTCTATCGTGGAAGATGACGCGCCACGACATTTTTTGGTGTCTGACTTTTTATTATTTATTTCCAATTAGACGTATTTCGTGAAGTGATTTCGTGCGATTACAGCGGACAGGACAGGTCGTTCGAGGATCGGTTAAGGGTCGACGGATATAGTAAACGGAGAGGCAATCAGGCTCTAATCTTTCCCTTTCTACAGGCTCACGTCGATTCCAGACAAGCTAGCGCCCGATAGCCAGGAAACGCGGATGTCGAATCAGGAGAAGGTAGATACCATCTAAGAGCACGATATATGAACTTTGCGTGCCGATACCTTTTCCTACTTTTCTATCGGAGGATATGTCGTTCCTTGTCTAGCTGATCGACGTGGGCTTAAGCGTAATTATCCACGACTAATCGCTTATCTGCCCCTTAGGATCTTCGGCCGGACACTCGAAATCGCTTCGATCGTGGATTACACGGGACGTCAAGGAATAGGATATCCTCTCGTAGCAAGACATGGATAGAAGACGTCGCTGTTGCTGATACAGTGCTCGGTTTCCTATGAAAAAATTCGTTAGTATTCTATGAACATTGCTAACTAATACTGCAAAGTTTCATATCGATACATTTATTAGTTTTGTTTAAAAAAATTCACAAAGACCGTTTTGACTGATGATTGTTCAGATTGAGGATTCGAAAATGGCACTTCTGACACAATGGTTATTCTTGCATGATAAATTGTGGTCGTACTCTTCAAATATTGGTAAACAAACTTGCAAAGTTTCACATCGATGTATTTGTTAGTTTCGTTTAGAAAATTCGTAAAGATCGCTTTGGCTGATGATTGTTCAGATTGAGGATTCGAAAATGGCACTTCTGACACAATGGTTATCCTTGCATGATAAATTGTGGTTGTATTCTTCAGACATTGGTAAACAAACCTGCAAAGTTTCATATCGATGCATTTGTTGGTTTTGTTTAAAAAAATTCACAGAGACCGTTTTGACTGATGATTGTTCAGATTAAGAATTCGAAAATGGGACTTCTGACACAATTGTTATTCTTGCATGATAAATTGTGGTCGTACTCTTCAAATATTGGTAAACAAACTTGCAAAGTTTCACATCGATGCATTTGTTAGTTTCGTTTAAAAAAATTCGTAGAGTTCGCCTGGTCCCATAATTATTAAAAGGAAAGGAACTGGTGAAATGGAAAGTGGAACTTCTCGCAGAATGGTTATTTTTGTAGGAAAAGTAGAGCGGCAAAAATGAGATTTGTTCGCAGAGTCCCGATTGGATGGGCGAGCGTCGAGCGAAACGTCGCTAACAAATTAGCGAGAGGTAAACGCGGAGAACAGTTTCCCCGAGCGGCCAGTTAAAAACGGCAGAGATTCCCGTTGATTTAATCGAATGAACCGGGAGGACGGTCTGCCAACAGCAGAGAAGGGCGTCACGGGAAAAAAGAGAGCCGTGTATTCTTTAGGGTGTCGCGGAACGAATTGGCCACGGTGTGGCAATATGCCGACGCCCGGCGTCGTTTACGCGGCACTTCGTTTTACAGTCTCTGGCGACTGTTACTGCCCATCCCCCGGAATATTATAACGATATCTCTCGTACCCCTCTCTCCCACTCTCCGCCATTAAAACGCCGTTGTTAAGCGTGCCAATAAGTAGCCCGCAATCCGCGCCTTTATCGAGCGGGAATGCGGTCCGGCATTTGCATGAAGCCTCGGAATTTCCGGCGGAAATAGTGGAGGCGCATATAATCCTCAAAAGATTAGTCCGTTGTTGTTACTTTTGTTATAAATACATTTTCTGAAATTCATTTTGATGCTCGTGACATTTTATTTTATTACACGTATCTGCGAGTACGTAGTGATAAAAAGGTATCAGTTCTGTTAATGAAACGGTATTATTGTTATTCAGGCACGTCCATTTTGAATGAATTCGTGTTTTCTTCCAACGTGCTTATAGATCATTAAAAAACGAATCCAATGACCTGTATAACTATACCATTCGGATTATTTAATCCAGAAATTTTTGTGTCTGAAAGATAGACTACTTAAACTACTTAATACTTTCAGACACAAGTATCTCGGGATTGAATAATCAGAATGGTATAATTCTACAGATCGTTGGATTCGTCTTTTCACACTCTACAAGAATATAAAAAAAAATATAGTGTTCCACTAAAAAATACGATGGTGGCCTTGAAACTTTGCGAAGATACTAACCTAGAGAAAAAATTGTTCTGTCCATTATTTGCATTTGTTTCATAATTATTTGTATCAATTTTTTAAATTTTCCTTCCCTAAAATAGTGTTCAATCTCCAGTGACATTTCGTTGCAGATTTCGAATTATGAGGAATAGAAATATATATATATTTTCACTTCGAAATGTTTAAAAATAATTGCTCGTTCACTGTTTATTTAATAGTCGGGGAGAAAATCGCCGCGAGTATTCGCGCGCTTATAATGTTTATTCTCCCGCGAGATAATGAGAGAACGCTGCGCATAAAAACAGACGAGGACTATCCCGGCGGATCAAACGTTTTCATTCGAGCAATTATTCCTCTTTTATTTGTCGCGATTGTTTTAAATAAAAACGTCCCCAATCCTGGCAAATCCGATGCTTAGCTTCGGCGCGAGCCCGGTTCGCGTTAATCCACGATGAGGGAGGGGGTGAAGTGGGCGGTGACGAAGAGGGCGGGGGAGGGGATGAACGCGTTTAATTTCGCGATACGGCCGTTTAATTGCTCTTGCGTGTACAGAGAATATCTTACCTGCTGGTCCCTACCCGAATATCCACCGGGCTTTACGAGGACGCTCAGTTTATTGGTAGTTTTAATTACGTGCGATATCTCCCACGCATACGCCGCACAATCCACACGG
Organism: Lasioglossum marginatum; assembly: GCA_028455795.1. Classification (NCBI taxonomy): domain Eukaryota; kingdom Metazoa; phylum Arthropoda; class Insecta; order Hymenoptera; family Halictidae; genus Lasioglossum; species Lasioglossum marginatum. The sequence goes on from CM052277.1 coordinate 2,410,952, forward strand.
TAATACAATTTTTACAGATAAACCTTTTAGTGTACCCTGTCCGGTGATAATTCTCGATAATCGAGGAAGGTGATAGAAGTTTAGTGTGCTTCCCACGAGTGCTATTCTTGGCATATTTTAATTCACATACTTCGTGGCCGACTTTTAACCCGAAAATGAAACATTTCTTCCGATCTAGAATATTTCCATTCCCTATATTTAAAAAATTTTATGGATATGACATATTTAATAATGTAAACAATATTTTGAAGAGTCACCATTCTCGCGAGTGCTAACGGTTAAAGATATTTTCTCCCCTATGAATAAACAGTGATGTTTTATAGGAAAAATGTTTAAGACTTATAGTTGTATACAATCAATAGCTGTTTTTAAACATTTTCGAGAGTGAAAATTTCTATAATTACAAAATTACATCAAAAATGTTACTATTGGAAACGGACCACTACATCAGTAAAAAAATAATCAAACAAATACGAAATGTATTAAATTGTATACAGTTAGGAGCAAAACTGGTCACACACACTTTAAATCAGAATAACATTTTTATGAGTGGACCAAACGATTTCAATTTCTCTGTAAGGCTAGAAGAATTAGTTTAGTAAATGACGTCTAAAAAATATGATGAAAAAATGCATTTAGTCGGAATTGTGAAAAACGATAGTAAAAATTGATTTTTACAACTTTTTTAGCAGGGCCAATAACGGAGATTTAAAAGATGTATTTAGTCAACTCGTATAAATTATATACGCTCTGAAAATTTCATTGAAATTGGTTAATTGGTTTACGAGTTATAAACGATCAAAAGTGATAAAAAGGCCGAAAATCTTGAAAAATCGCAATTTTTACCACTTTCGATCGCTTGTAACTCGTAAACCAGTTAACCAATTTCAACGAAATTTTCAGAACATATATAATTTATACGAGTTGACCCAACAACTTTTAAATTTTCGTTACAGGCCCAGCTAAAAAAGTTGTAAAAATCAATTTTTTCTATCGTTTTTCACAATTCCGACCAAATGCATTTTTTCATCATATTTTTTTAGACGTCATTTACTAAACTAATTCTTCTAGCCTTACAGAGAAATTGAAGTCTTTTGGTCCATTCATAAAAATGTTATTCTGATTTAAAGTGTGTGTGATCAGTTTTGCTCCTAGCTGTATAGTAAAAAAGGAATTATTTTGAAACATGTTCAAGAGTGAAAATTTCTATTCCTCGTAATTCAAAAGTTACACGGAACCGTTTCGAAACTCGCGTACCACGTTTCATCGCGTCGATCAAGAGTAGCGATTTCGAAAAACGTAGAGCCGGCCAGAGACGACAGATCGCGCTCGCCAGCCTAATAATAACAAATGAGAGGAAGAGGATTCGGGGCCGGATACTGTTGACAGTTTTGCGGTATACCTATTTATCGACTCGGTTGGCCCGACATAGTACTCGCGCGCGGGCAAGGAAACACGTTCCGCTCCCTGGGGTGCTTTCGTCTGCATATCGTGAAATTCATGCGACAAGGGTTATAAATAAGTATCGTACGTCCCTGGCACGTCCGTTTGTCGCTCTTCAAGTGGTCTTCGAAATAAAAATACACGCTTCAAGGGGAATACGTTCCCTCCGCCGACAACACCCCCGACCCACACAACCAGACGTTTATTATTCAATGCTAGTGAAGAGATCAAACGTGTCGGGGATCCGTCACCACTGTGTCGAGAGTTCTCGAAATCATGGCCAAAATTAATATTCCAAATTTTAAAGACGTACGTGTTAATCGTGTGATTAATATCGTGTCCAATATTATCTATCGATAATGTAAGAGACACTTGAAGATACACTCCATTTAGTATCTGAATAATTAATGTAGTTTTATGAATTTTATTGTAGAAGAATTAAAAAGCCGATATAA
>CM052277.1:2412949-2448587 GCA_028455795.1 Lasioglossum marginatum
ATTAATTAATGAGATACAGAGTGGAGTAAATCTTTCAATGTCTTTTACAGTCAGAAATGTTAATTACATTATTAACACACTTTATATCGACTTTTTTTTATTGTTCTAAAGTAAAATTTATAAAAATACATTAATTATTCAGATCAGACTGGACGTAGCTTTGTTAAAGTGCGTTCAAATACTTTCGTGGTTCACTGTACGTCGAGGTTGAACAAGTTGAAATTCTGTGTATCCGACTATCATTTCCATTGAACTGACAAGAATAATTGTATGTTGAGGTATGTTGTGTTTTTGCGAGCTAACGCGAACAGCTGGAAAAACCCGAGGCGCAGCTGCGGTATTAGCATTAAAACAGGAATGATACGGAATGAGTTACGGCGCAGATTAACAATTATTGATGCGTGACCAAAACCGAAAATTCCCCCTTGCAATCGTATCGGATCTTGGTGAATTACGATCAGAATACTCAGGTCGGAAATAACATCCCTCGTGAGCATTAGGGTCAGAGTATCGGTCTCGCGGAATCACCGGCAGATAATTGTAACCGAAAATGAAATCTCTCGTGTAACATTACGAGCCGAATATCGCTCTCGCCGGAATTACGGTCAGAAAATTTTCGGGGCCAGGGAAAAGGAAAATCTCGTTGGAATTACCGTCAGAAATCTCGAACGCGGAAAATGGAGAGAAATGTCTTCCATTGTTTCTGCTGCTCGGTTCTTTCAGAATATTCGCATTTCGGGGCTGGCGAAAATCATTTTTACGACTTTCCTTTTAATGGAACGGCTAAAAGTGCACCACGAATATTTTATACAATGGCTTGGAGTGACTCTTAAACACAAGGAACGCGAAACGTCCGAAAATTAGTACAGTCGAAATAGTGACGATTTTTTCTTTAACTTTGAAAATGTAAAACTTATCTTTTCATGAAATATTTATGAGAATGTTGATCGCATTTTTCTGATTAAAATGAGCCCAAACACGACATCGTTCCATCAATACAAGATTTTGTAGAATCTTGATTATCCGAGTCACTGCGTTCGGATAGTAGAGGCCCCACTATTTCGAGGATTAAACAACCTACGATGATTGAAATGGTATCGTGCTTGGGCTCATTTTAACCGGAAGAATCTCAGGAATGTGCCAATAAAACTTTCGTAAATAAATAACTAAATACAAAAAAGTTATGTCACAAAATGGCTATCATCTCCAGCGGTAAGGATCGATAGATACTGTTTTTACGTGAGGTAATTGACGTTTCGGGTCCGAAAATTTGGAATACATCGATAAATTACTGTGTAAATTTTCTGTGGAGTGAAAAAGCTTTCTAGTGTTAGAAAAAAATGTCCATTTTATCGGAGGGGGCAAAAGCTTAACCAGAGGCACGAAACCGTGGACAAACGAGCTCGTAGCACATTGTCTCACGTTCGTCGATTTACCGTATCTTTTCGGTGACATATAACAACCTTGAACGCACAAAAGCTGGCGCCAGCTTTCATTCTTCCTCGCCGAAAAAGCTCTGGTTCATTGTTTCCGAAGCGCAAGTGACGAAACATTTTTCTCGTTTTCTTTTTTTCGCGAGCGCACAGCAGTGTGTTTACACGTCGCAGCTTTTTTCGCTTCATTCATCGTTCCTCCGGCGCGGCGGTCTTTCCTAAATGCATCCCGATGCACAGATGCAACTCGTCGCCGAGTCACATGGTGCTCATTCATGGTGCACGTCGGGCACGTGCCCAATCGCGAGGGTTCGGTCGAAAATAGCGGCGAAGACCAAAGAGACCGTCTTTATGCCGCAGACTTTTTCCCGTTTCCCGTCCGTCAGATGTTGCGGAATCCGTCATGCTAAATGGAAAAATTATTGCAATAAATACAGTGTACCACGAAAGTATTTGAACGCACTTTAAAACAGTGTAACTATTTTATGATCGGACCAAACGACCTGACTTTTTTTCAGCAATTAGAAGAATTGATTTACCAAATGACGATTTTGAAGATGAAGATTTTGAAAAAATTGCAATCGCTAAGAATCACATGAGAGAAGATGCTCCATTTATTAGAGCCCGTAATGAAAATTTAAAATATGCGTTTTGTAGATGTATGTTGGTTATACATATGCTGAAAATTTCATCGAAATCGGTTGACGCAGAAAAAAACGACACGCATCGAAAGATGTAAGAATCGGTGGATTTTAAGCAGAAAGTGACCAAAAGTTGCGAAAAACTATGATTCTGTAGCTCTTGGGTATGTTAATCGATTTTGATGAAATTTCCAATCGTGTGTGTAGCTAACACAGATCTGCAAAACATATGTTCTAAATTTTCATTATGCGCCCAAATAAAAAAGTTTTAGAAAATGCCTTTTTTTATTTTTGCATGCAACCTTGTAAATTGTAATTTTTGGAAAATCTTTTTTGCAGATCATTTAGTAAACCAATGCTTCTAATTGCTTACGAAACAGCAGTTCGTTTGGTACAATTAGAAAAAAGTTATACTGTTTTAAAGTGCGTTCAAATACTTTCGTGGTCCACCGTACATTTCTCAAAATAATTTTATCCAATGTTTTATTGTAATTAAAATTTTATTCTACCATCAATTTATCAAATTATTAAATTATTTAATATTATTTACAGATCAAAGATTTACATAATACAGATATTGACAGATGATTGAATAAATCTAAAATAGAATAGATCTAAATGATTAAAAAAAATTGTGAGTATAGAAAAATTGAATAATAGAAATTTTTTGTGTTATAAAAATATTTCTTTAATGATAAAATATTTTTGCTTTTGGAATAAAATCGAGCAATTTAATAAAAGAGTACAAATAATTGGTCTAAATGATTAAAATAAATTGTGAGTATAGAAAAATTGAATAATAATAGAAATTATTTATTTGTTTTATTAAAATATTTTCTTCAATGATAAAATATTTTTGCTTTTGGGATAGAATCAAGTAATTTGAGTAAATAAATAATTCAAGTTCGTTGGTTTAATATTCGTTTTGTTAGAAGCTAATTTTTTATTTGGCCACGAAGATTTATTAAGCGGTCATTGCAGGTGTACCGATATAAAATATTCGCCAGGATTTTTCTTTAATGTTTTCCTCCTACCTCGGAGGTATATTAGCTGTTTTGAATTCATGCAAGTATGATGCGCCACCAAAGCAGTGGAAATATTAAAGAAAAACTTCGATGCAAATATCTAGAGTCAATATCGTACTACTTTCTTCTTGGAAAAATTTCTTGCTTATCAAAAACTGTTTAATGCTTGTCAACTCGTGTTTCGTAGAAAATGCATACGACATTATTTATTAGCGAGGAATAAAATCTAGAAAATCCTTTAGCGATGAGAAATTTATCTGGGATTTTTATTCGTTCATGACAGAAATTAGTTCAAGAAATAAAAAATAAATAAAACCGAATCAAACGAATATTATTTTTTATTAAAACGATTGAAAGCGGAATTCAATTTTTATTTCAAGAAATTCAACTAAAAATGGAGTTTTGTAAAATAATAGAGAACGTTAACATTAAGAAACTAAATTAAAATGCGGATTTTTACGCAAAATAGAAATCTTTAAATATTTTCTGGAGTTGAAATAAAATATACTTCCTTCAATTTTTGTAATGTTTTAATTTTCATACACTTAATTTTTTCATAAATGCATAAAATCTCGCTTCACGCCTGAAGAATAACTCGGCGAAACAATTGGTTTGTTTATTCCGTTTTTCGCAAGTTATTTTATAGGACCAGGAACATCGCAGAAAGAATTCGCAGTCTACTTCTCGCGAGCTAATAGCAATTTTATGTATCGCAGAGTTTAATTGATATACTTTCTCCAGCTTCTGCGTTCAACTCAACATTGTTCCGGTCGGAATGCGCTGAAATACATACACGTACACACCGGCGAATTATGCGTTTAACAAGCCTGAAGATCAGATTAATGTAACAAGGGCAGACGCCGCGTGACGTACTAATTAATTAGTAGAACGTTTTACATTTCTTTTTCCGAACATTTTAACCATACAGTTCGACAAACACGTGAGAATAACGCCTCGAGGAACGTGTGAACCTCGCGAAAGAAACCTGCAAGGTGAACTGCAAAAAACAGCCCCGTACATCGAACACGATAAAACAATTTCTCAAGAACGATTTTTTCGGATGTTCAATTTAAATGAATATTTTATTTCGTTGCTGATTCAATAAATTTCATTTTAGCACATACATTGTTATATACTTGTGTGTACTTAATTAGACAATTTATTATTTATTTATGTATGTATAATTTATGTTTACTTCGTATATAAGTTAACACTAAACCTACCGAGTACTAAAAGCGATTAAAATGTTTTAGCTTACAAAAATGACGATTTTTCTATTTATTTAGAATTTGTACAACTTTAATTACAATATGAGCTTGGATAAAGAAATTTATCGAATCAATATCCATGTAAGCAACTTCGTAATTTCAATAATTGTAAGATGAAAAATATAAAACCAGTCATTTGACCGGCAGTGGGAGGTTTAGTGTTAAAGAATCATCAAATGAAAATTTTAATGGAATTAATAAGTGTGTACAAGTAAAAATTACAAAGAGACTTTTTAATAAAAGTGGATAATGGACTGGCATTCGTGAACGAATAGTTGTCAATGGCGGCGTTTATGCTACGAAAAACGGTATGTTTGTCCCCGGTGTTCTAAATAACATTATTCGGGTAATGAAACGTCTAGTTAATCGAACATTGAATAATCAAATATCCGATTGATCAAACTTTCGGTTAAACAGTGTCCGAATAATCGAGGCACTGGCTGTATTTAAATTATTCGAAAACACAGGCCTGCCAATGTTTGCAGCACGATATTTGAAATACTGTTTCCACTTGCATTTGTTCTTCGTGCAATCAATACAATCTAAATACACGGTCGGTGCAGTCGATAATCAATTTAATATGCGCGCACGCTGTTCTCCATTTTTAGTGATTCAAGAAAATTATTTATTAATTCGAAACAGTCGTGTTGCCAGCTAAATACATATTTTAACATTATAACAATTATTCAGCTTAAACAGCTTACACATTTAGTTTAAATCATTTTTGCTATCGAAGATTCTAAATTTAATTTTTGCTATTCTAAAATTTACAATTGCAATCCCTGTGTTAAGAAAAAAGAGAATACGTGACAGGATCCAAGGATTTTAATGAAAATTAATTAAGCATTTCCCTGATTTTCCAATTATAAATCGTCATTTAATTTTCACGGCAACAAATTAATAGTAAAAATCCTATAATAAAGAAATACGATAAACTATTGGGTTGGCAAGAAAGTAATTTCGGTATTTCAAGGTGAAATTAAACCGAATTTCTTTATTCAAGCGATGAACTGTAATCAATAAAATATTTTCTTATTTATTTTTTTTGGCAAAAGATCATCGAACAAAAGGGAAAATATCATATTCATTCAAGTTTATTGCTTGGATAAAAAAATTAGGCTTTATATCACCTTAAAATACCGAAATTATTTTATTGCCAACCCAATATTTAACATTTAGGGTAGTAAGTGAGTGACGAAAATGATAAAATCACGAGATACGGTAAAATAAATCATGGAGGTTGAAGTGAAAAACATATAATAATGAGAAATGTACTTTCAGGATTTTCTAATAATGATAAAAATGGCTGAATAATAAAAGGGAGTGTGAAGTAATGTCAGAGCCAGGTGAAAGGGAGTGTAATAAAGCAACGATAACTAACAAAAGAACCAAAGTGCATCGTAGGAGACCGACCGCGCGTCCATACACAAACGCAATTTTCCTAATTGAATTAATCAAGTTAACACGAACACTAATGTGTTTCGTGAGCAACGCAGGAAACATGCCAGCGGATGGTTTTAATACGGATACTTCCACGGATACGACCTCGTTGTGTCTAGAAACGGGCTCGACACCTACTCACTTCCGGTCCTCATTACAAATTACACGTATACATACACCGAGAGAGCCAACGCCATTTGTAAACTAATTACCTCGGTGTCAGTCATACGTGTTTTATGAGATCTTTAAACCCTTTATCCTTTCAACTAACATATAGAAACTTCCCCTTCAAACATTCCTCATTATAAATTCGCTAAATTATCAACTTTTATCTTCAGCTCTCCGACGGCTTTTATTAATTACTGGCCTTGGCGGCCGCCATTTTGATACTCAACACCCCCGTTTTCACTTATGAATATTTCTTTAATTTCTCATGTTATGTGGGAACATGTTTCTTTTTATATGATCCATTTTCATAAATAATTTAGTGGATTTGATATAATAAATTTCCTAAAAATATCTCGTATGTTTAAAATTATACAGTAATGTATTTTATTTAATCAAATAATGCTAAAATAATGTATAATTGTGCTGCGATTATACCAAATATTTATTATTAAATAATTCCATAATTCCTGATAAAACAAATGTCTGAATTGGTTGAAATATTGTAGGCAGAATGGATTCTCAGAGAAGTAACTACTTAATTAATTGAACTACTGAGTTTGGTGGCAAAGAAAAATTTTAAAAAATTCTTGGATGATGAACGACCGACAAAATGGCCGAGAACTTCGAAATTCTGCGAATCGGACGGGATCCCGGCGGCCGTAAGTCACGTGTCCATCAATCAGACAGCTTTTGATGGGAAAAACCATTATCACGACGCAGTTACAATTTTTTCTCTTCGCGGCTTTATCCGGCGCCCGGCGACAGAGCCAAAGTCGCACAGACCTGCCCGTAAAAGTTTTCAATTTCCTTTCACTAATGGAATGGCGAATCGTCTTTTGTTCGCGGCCAAGTATTCCAAAAACCGGCTGGAATTGTCGGGAGAGAGAGAGAGAGCTGGAGAGACGAGCCCTGTGTCCTGGGAATTTCTTGTTTTATTCAAGGTGTGCCATTTTTTGCGGAGGGTTTGGGGAAATTTAACTTTCGCAAGGGGAGATTTTCGTTTCGATAACCTCCCTCGTGGAAATTCCATTGTAAATTAAATAAATTGTACTCACAGTATGCATTTTCTAAAATTTTTGAAATTTGGTTTATTGGACAGTTTAGAGTATAATTTCATATTATTTTTACCATAAACAATTTTTTACTTGACAATATCAATCATCTAGTCTGATTTTTAATTATAAAAATATATGATCTTTTCACTGCAATTTTTCAGAAAAATTATATACAAAACATCGCATATTATAACTAAGGATGGTTTGTCTAAAATGATTTTTTCTATTAGCTTATTTAGAAGTCCTGTAATTCAAGTCTGTCACTTCACATTAATACAATCATTATTCCAAATCACTATTTCGATGTAGTCATTATTTCATATCATTATTCCGATATTGTAATCGAATGAAAGGATTTTATAGATAAGTTAGTAATGAAATATTGTTAAGCGAAATGCCATATTGTCAGTCATAATAATCAGATAACGATTACTATCCAGCATAGCATATAAATTGCCATTATTATTCGGTTTCTATAAATTAATAGCGGTTTACAGTGTACATTACATAACAAAATTGCAAGATAACGACTATAAAATTGCATTTAATCGCTTCGTAAATGATAATTAAGTAACATTAACAAACTACGAACAATCTTTACAATAAATTTTTACATCAAATTCATACATTTTTCCATATGAAAGATTCTTTGGTGTGACAATTTTATTTTTTATTTAATGAAACAACTACAAAGAGAAGCTTACGAGTACACCACCGCCATTTTACGGCCCGAAGCGCGGAAATCGCTCCAAATTCAAACGAAATCGAAGATTGATTAATATTTCTATAAAAATCGAAGGAAAAATGAAACTTTCGAATGATTCGATGACCTAACGCGTCGATTTCCACAGTTCCATCATGCCAGCGGAGGAGGACGCGTCGTACACGAAACGAGATCGGGATCTCGGGGAAGAAGCAGACACTGCAGACGCGATAATCATCGCACACGTACACACGATTTTCACTGGAACGCACTAATCAGCGAGCCCGGCCATTTAATGGTACAATCTCTTTTTTTTACAACTCATTTGAACAACTTAATAATGGAAGAGGGCATCAAAGAGGAAGTGGAAGACACGGAATCAGATGAAAATCTCGCGGCGGAAGGGAGGCAGAGAGAGAGAGAGTCGGAGAGAACGGGCACTTTAGTTCGGGCAACGTGCTTTAATTAAACGGGATGCGTTAGACGATGTAACTGGTGCTACGCTGGTGTATACGCTTACTCGGATAAAACAAGCAATTACCGGAACACAGGGGTCAATCCCTCCCTCTACCTTATTCTCACATTTCCGACCAGCTTTCGAAATGCTCGAGCACACTCGACCAAAGAAAACTGCCGATTCCATTAGCAAAATACCATTCTTTTTAATGGGTCTTTCCGAATATATTTTTTAAGTCTATTGTAATTTTTTCATAAGAGTAGGTACTTACAAGGCGAACGCGGTGCAATGATTATGCTCTATTTCTTCTCTTCCGCTTAACAAAAAAATTCCGAAAAATTCACGAACATTCCCTAATATCATACACACGACTGTGAATTTTTTCCGATTTTTTTTTAGTCTATAACTTCATTAGAACTTTTTTGCAAGAGTTGGTACTTATAGGGTGAACACGATGTAATGAATTACGCTATTTCTTCTGTTCTGCTCAACAACAAAATTACGAAAAATTCACGAACATTCCCTAATATCATACACACGACTATGAATTTTTTCCGAATTTTATTGAAAAGTTTACAACTTTATTATAATTTTTTCATAAGAGTAGATACTTATAGTATGGTGAGCACGATGTAATGAATTATGCTATTTCTTCTGTTCTGCATAACAAAAAAAAATACAAAAAATTCACGAACACTCCCTAATATCGTACAAACTGTGAATTTTTTCAAATTTTTTGACTGGGAGAATCGATTTTTAAAAAATTCCGGAAACTCAAAATCGCTGATTTTGTAATCGGGTGACCAGATTATCAACGTGTATTTTCTCAGATTTCTCGAGTCAAGCATCCATATTTAACCCCTAGCCGTACCTTTTCTTTTACAATTACAGTGATTAGAACGTCTTTATGCACAAAAATGTCGTAGAAGGGAAAATATTTTGTGTATGGCTACATTTATTTTAATGTTTAAATATCGATTACAAACGAATCAAATTTTATTTCATCTAAAATGAAACACGTAACATACATATTTGTTAAACTTTATTACAATCTGGATGTTTCATTGTAATAAGCCGGACACAGCTATTACAAACACGCTCGGAAGTAATAAAGTCTTTCTCAGGGAACGCGAGCGATAAATCAGCGCGGCGATCTCGAGGATGATCGAGACCGAGGATCGAGACCGAGGATCGAGACCGAGGATCGAGACTGAGGGGTGTAGAGGCAACTCTGCGGGGGTGTATCGTGCGAGGGGCAATCTCGCGGGGTCCGTGGGATCGATAAGCAAATAGAAGGTGTGCGGTGGCCTCGCATCGCACGCGAAAAGTAGCCGCGGTCATAAATAACGATTAACGTGGCAGCGGGCGACCGAGAAATGGCGAAATTGGTCCTTCCAGCGGCACGGATAGCGCGGAACTCGATGTGTCTTCGTTTGCTGGTAAATTGGTGGCTGCCTGCCGAAGATCCCCAGCTGTTTGTCTTTCGCTCGTGTACGAAAACATTATTCCACGCCTTGTTTCATGAACCAGGCCTCCACGGTCTCGCACGAGTCCGACTTGTGGACGGGGCATTAGCTCAGCCTTCGTTTACAGATCCTAATTAACACAACAGGGTACCGTTCAAACCAATTCTACATTATGTTCAGCCTCGATAGCCTTGAAAAGGACTCGGTTTTCAATTTCTTCTGCAATATAACAAATAAATTTGTTATTAACAATTATATTTTTACAGAACCTTCACCAGTATATCCGTGACACTTCGCTGGATAAAATGAGCCCAAACACGACACCATTCGATTTATATTTACCTGTTTAATCCACGTTATAGTGGAACCTCGATTATCCGAACTGTTCAGTAAGCTAGTCACTGAATCATGGATTGCGGAGCAACTATACGTCGTACGACGTCGTGCCTGGGCTCATTCGAATCGGGGAACTGTCGCGAATACTTCAGTGAAAATTTCACGAAAAAAACATCGGGAACAACGAAGTTATATTTAAAAAGAACGTGTAAGTGTTTCGTGTAATCGTTCAGAGAGTTGCGTTTAAAGAAGTCCGGGCGCGTAGTGGCGAAAATATCAACGAATTGCGACGGAGTGGCAATTAATGTAATGAAATCGTGTTGAAACTGGAAAGCGAATGGAGGGGTTTCGAGCACGAGCCGTCAGCGAAATGAATCGTAATGCCGTATGAAAGGGACTAGGAGTTTTACGGTGCGCGTGGCTCGGCGGCGATACGTTTCACCGTCCGCCATATTTGTCTAGGTACACAAAAGCACTTAATCGCCGGTAACAATAGAAGGAAGCATGCGCGTCCCGACGGAACAATGCGCCGGCTGATTACCTATGAATCCATTCCTCGTTATTAATTATTTCATTTTATGCCCGCCGTTCTCCCCGCAATCCCGGTGCTGTAATTTCCAAGAGCTGGTTACCTTCAACGATATCCTATGAATATACCGCGGCCGCACCGAACAGGCTATTACGTCCCACGGATCGGGAATAGTTGTTATTTATTAAATTATCGAAACGGCTAACAATCGCGAGAAAATTATCTGGCGATCAAGCGATCGGTTAGCGAGCACCGTTGCGGGTCAAATGAAAAGGCCGACGTCAGATAACAATCGCCTTCGGTGTTGACATTTTTTCTGGTCGAACCATAATTCTCTCCGGGCAATGATAATTTCAGGTGACGTTTCATTCGGGGCAATAATATTAGGTCGGCCGGAAAGTCATTCCGTTTTCTCACGGGAAAATAGTTCATAAAAATATTAATTTTGGGGATTACAGTTATTAGAGTTAATTCTCTTGAAATTTAAGCTAAAAATTTAATTTATTTTTAATTTACAAAATTAATGTTTTAATTTAAACTATTTAGCTAAGTTGATTCACTTAAATAATTATTATCTAATAATAGTTTTATTAATTTTATTAATAATTTTTATACATATAGAAAATTTTTTAATATTATTAATTAGATTGGAATTTATATTGATATTATATTGATTGAATATTTTTATATTTATTGGTTATGGGGGTTTGTGAAAGCGTAATTGGTATTTCATTAATAATTAGAATAGTTCATAATTTTGAAAGACAGTTCATTAAATGAAAGACAATTTCTTTCCATTTAGAATAAGTTTTATGGCATTTTGTTCCACGACCTCTTGCGATTTCTCAGACAGCTTAAGTAGCTTATTAGCAAAAAATTGAGTTATATGACTCTTTACGACTTTGTTTGAAATGAAATTTGCGCCGATGACAAAAAATACTTGAATGGTTAGAAAGCACTGCGGAGCAGGGAAATGTCAGCTGTCAAGATATAGCAGGATTTTGCGATTTAAAATAAGATAGAAAAACGAAATTACTTTCCGAGCGACCTAATAATTCCAAGTGGCATTTTATTGGGGTCAATATACCTTAAATTAATTTTCCATATTTATTTCTGTCATATGTATCCGTCTCGCGCGAGCCGGAATGTGGTAGTGGGGGTACGAGAGCGGTAGTGGGGAGCGACTCGAGCGTCGGATGCCCGCGAGCAGTCAGTTGCCCAGGCCTGTCGGTGAACGACCTTTCCTGTGAGTACAGCCACGTATTTAATTCGTACTAATCGTAATTATCTAGAAAAATTATTTATATGAAAGTAGAACTTCGATTATCCGTGCTAATTAGTGGAACATGGTTGTTCGGATAATACAACAATTACATAGTTTAACGCAAATTAATTCTTCGTGGAAAGTATTCAGCCGATAAAGAATTCGAACATCAGAGGTCCGAATAATCGAGGTTCTACTGTGTTTCTTTTCAATACAATACTGTTCGTAAAGACTTCGTAAAGTACAGGGTCAACAGAAATTCTATTGCAAATTTTTCACGATTATTTTTACTACACTTCACGCCTAAAAACGTCAACAATGCATTCCGTCGAAATTGTCAAATTTTCTGTCGGTCCGCGGCCTCTTAATTAATATTCGCACGATTCGTCCGAACGAATGTTATCCAAACGATCGTTTCCTAGTTTACATTTCCGAGGAGCGCGCATAGTCGAAACAACCCGAAACAGTCGGACGTACAAATTCCACGAAATTCGGCGATTTGTTCCCCTTTGTCCGACAAAACAGCGAAAATTCGATACAGGAATATTCATGGAGGACCTGTGTATATTTTTTTTTGTCCGTTTCTTTTTTTTTGCAGCGGACGCGCCGCGTTCTATAATCCATTGTCTAAACGAAAAATTTTCATTTAAATTGCGCGTTTCCTACTCGGCTACCAAAATAAAGCGCTCGCGCGCGCACGCACACACACCGGTACTATTTTTCTTCGTTTTCTGACCGGTTTCCCATTCTGCACCGCGCGCCGTTAGTGTTTTTACAGCGTCGTCCGCGATTATTGCAACATTCGTCGGCCGTATTTTTCGAGAGGTTCGACCGGCGTTCCCGCTGAAAAAGTACATTCACGCGAAATTATGAATATTTAACGCGATTCCTCGTAAACATTCGAATTTTCGTCCTTCCGGGCTTTCCGACAAAAATTATTCACTTTTTTTATCAACAATAGTGATAGCGTCTTTATTGAAATATTATTCTATTCGCCGTTTAAACAATTGTTAAAAAATGTCGACGAATTCTCAATATATTTCCGAAACTAGAAATGAAAAATTTGTTTGTTTATGGAAAATTATAAACCTCGACATGAGATCGCTAATGACTAGACTGCGGATGTTTATGCAATTTTCGATTTTTGTAGACAAATTTTAAGAAAGCGGTACCAAGCGAAATTCTATTTTCATTGGTAATAGTTTTCGTAGATCTAAAACAAATAAAAATCGTACTAAATTCTGTTGAATTTAATATTCCAGCATTTGAAAATTTTTATAAGCCATAAACGCATAAAGATCCGCAGTCTATTAATGACCCACACAAATGGTCGAGGCGACCATAAATATTTAATTTTTAAAAAATGTTAAAAAATAAGCTACACTTTGATTATTTTATTTATTATCGGGGTTTTCTACGTATTTCTTGGTTGTTTCACTTGAGTCTTGTACTTTTCCCGCGCTCTTATGCCCTTCTCCCTTTGTGTCGCGAATTCGCCCTCCCACGCAGCACCCTTTTCTTCTCAGGGTTTTATCTCTAGCTTCACGGTCCAGTCATATATTTCAGCAGAAGTTGCGCCCCTTTTTAAATATAAATTCCCCATGCTCTCGCGATGCTTTCTCATCCGCCTACCGTTTCCAGCACAGCAACGTCCTTTTTATTGTTTCGATATTATTTATGCTTTACAAGCAAATTTAATTCCCTATCTTGATTTATTCCCTCTCAACGAGCCAGCGGTTTTGCTGCGGCCGACGCGATTTATTGTTTATAAAAATTAACAGCTTCCCGAAAAGATCCGCTTTTGTGTTCTAGTTCGTTGTTTGCGAATTTTATCGCGGAAATTAGCAAATTAATGTTTTGAGGTCACTCAAAAATTAATAACTTTGTTTAGCAGGTTTTAAGTTGTTTTTAATTTCTTTTATCCACTGGCAACTTCTCGATAATTTTTAAAAATCAATCAACATAATTTTTCACAATTTTTAATTATGATTTAATTATGATAATTTGTAATTATGATAACAGAGCAATTTTTACAATTCTTGCGATCTCAGCAACAGAATTCTATGTCCAAATTACAAATTTTTGTGCACACGAGCATAAAAGAATTTTTAACGCAAGAATGGATAAAATGGGATTCCACGATTAATATAAATCGCGCTATCGAATATATCGAAAAGTAATAATTACAGAAATTCCGATTCTTACCGAACAATTTTACCATTACCCGTTACGCGTATAATTAATACGGGATTATCGGAAAAGTCTTAAACCTCATTAAGGTTACGCGTAAACACAAAAATGGTTTAAAACTTTTCCAATAATCCAATAGATTACGTAGTTTTAATTTTCGTTCTCGCTCGCGTTAATTAAGGGGATATTCACGTTTACTGGCACTTGAAAATCGTTTCTTTTCAAGCATTAAAATTACCTTTTTTTACAAGCAAATTTTATCATTGTCAAGAATTTTTGTTATCTTGTAATCTTGAATTGCAGAATTCCACTTAAAATTAGTCTGCTATTTCAGTAACTATTGAAAATTAAAATTACTATCGTGTGCTCATGTCTAATCTCATGATCTCGTACAGTCGGTGAAAGTGTCATTCACCCTGCATTTTCTCGCCAGTGAAACACACGGCCTCCAAGAATCCCTGGTTTCGCAGAAAGACGTCGTCCGCTGATGCATCCTGTGCAGAGTCATCGGTGCATCCGGCGATGCATTAAAGAACAGGCGAGAATTAAGGCTGCAGTTACATTGTGCGTAAGTTTCCTCATTTACTCCTTTTACAATTAATTTATCATAAACTGCTCCAATTTATTCCAATACATTTTTAATGCATCCGAACATCAGACAGAAAATGAGAACACCATTTTGTTTTTAATCACTTCTTTATGGAACATTTATCGACACATTCCTAACATTTTTCCGATTAAAACCAGTCCAAGCACGATACACTTCTTATATGCCGACGATTAGTTCGGATACTCGAGGTTCTACTATATCGTGGATTACATGGACAATTATAATCCGAATGGGGTCGTGTTTGGACTCGTTTTAAGTAGGAAAGTGTAACGAATGTGTTGATATAAGTTTCATAAAATAATAATTATGCTAATAATTAATGGCGGAATACAAATTTCATCATTCTCTACCTGAATTGCAACAAACTGGAGCGAAATAGAAATTAAAAAAAATATGTTTCATAGGTTGAAAATAGTTTTTAAATTATATTTGTGTCATAAATTCTTAAATCCTTTTACTGTGTTCGCGGTTTGACAATGGTGTTGTTACATTTATGGCATCTATTGGTACGGTATTGTTACATTCATGGCATCTAAAAATTTTCCAAAAATACTGGAACGTAAAATTCGATAGAATTTGGTACGATTTTTTCTTATTCCAGATCTACAATGGCTACTA
The DNA here is from genome assembly GCA_028455795.1 of Lasioglossum marginatum. Classification (NCBI taxonomy): domain Eukaryota; kingdom Metazoa; phylum Arthropoda; class Insecta; order Hymenoptera; family Halictidae; genus Lasioglossum; species Lasioglossum marginatum. The sequence continues at coordinate 2,428,153 of CM052277.1, forward strand.
CTACTGAAAATAAGATTTTATTTAATTCCACTTTCTTAAACATCCGCAGTCTAGTCGTAACACATTATTTTAATTATTCTATTAAGCTGAAACTAATACATTGGTGTCCTTAAATATTTTTAACATGTCTACTGCTTTAAATTATATGTACCCATTGTTGTCATAAATGCATAAAATCCGCAGTGTAGTCATACAGCGGAATTAATATTCGGACGCTCTAAAAAAGACGATAACTTTTTTAATATCATACTATACGATTTATCTTTTTTGGGAAATTGAGCAATTAGTTTACTACAGGATGTGAAAAGAAATTTTTTTCAAAATTTGCAATAGATCGGAATTGAAAAAAAAAAATACTAAAAGTTGCATTTTACAATTTTTTTATGTGGGCCTGTATCGAAAATTTGAAAAATACGTTTTGTAGATCTGTGCAAATTAAACATATTCTAAAAATTTCGTCAAAATCGGTCGACGTTGCAATGAGCTACAAACGTTTAAAAATGATAAAAATGGCAGATTTTCACGATTTTCGGCCTCCTGCAATAAATCTAAAGATTCTTATATCTTCCAATGCCTGTCGTTTTTTCCCGTACCAACCGATTCCGATGAAACTTTCACAGTGCATATAATTGACACAGATCTACAAAACGTATCTTTTAAATTTCCAATATGGGCCTTAACTAATAACTTTTAGTATTTTTTCTACAATTCCGATCTATTGGTAATTTTGAAAAAATTTCTTTTCACACACTGTAGTAAACTAATTGTTCAATTTCCTAAAAAAGTTAAAATCGTAAAAAAGTTATCGTCTATTTTAGAGGGTCCGAATATTAATTCCGGCCAGTGTAAGTGTGTAAGACGCAAAGATCCGAGGATTAATTACCCTAATCGAGGCTTGTGTAACCGCACCCTAAGACGGGAAGAACGCGCGCGCGTGCCCCGAGATTCCGTCACCTGCACAGAACTCGCGGAATGCAGATTGCGCGCGTGGACTGGCGGCAGCGGCGATGAAATGGCCGCGAGGGACGCGGTCGCATCAATGGCCGGTGAATGGGCGACGGCCAACACTTTTCCGGCCGCGTTCAGCTCGGCCTACGTTTCCCGCACTTCGAGTAGGTGAAGGTGCAGCCGCGCGTAAGTTTAGCGTAGGTTAAAAGGATAATACCTGGAACCAGCCAGGATGGCAGGCCCGCGGAATGATGGGCGGTCTGTGAGTCACCGCGAAGAAACGCGAGTGCCGTTCCTGGCCGCTAAGGGCGTCAGCCTGACCTTATAAAGTAGGTTCGAACACCCACAACAGCCATCCGATCGACCAAATACGAATTTTCCAATGAAACTTCTACCGACATGTTCCTGACAGTTTCCTCATTAAAATGACACCGCAAAATTGTCACAATTCCGATCGTATTTAGCGGAACCTCAATTATCCGAACCGACGATCACGTCACCTAAGACTCTGCGATACGATTGTGATTTCCGATGAAGTTAAACGAAGAAATTGCTTATATCGAGTATAAATTACATTTACTCGTCTCTTGTCGGTGGCACGAACGTAGAAAAGTTGACATAACTTTTTTGTTTTCAGTGATATTTGAATGAGAGCTTTACTGAAATATTCCTTGCACTTTCCTGATTAAAACGAGCCCAGGCACGATATAGCTCTATGCTTATTTGTCTGTGTAATCCGCGATATAGTAGAACCTCGCTTATCCGAACCGTTCGGCTACCCAGATATTGAATCGTGAATTACAGAGGGAATATACGTCGAACGATGTCGTGCTTAGGCTCATTTTAATCGGGAAAATGTGACGAATAAGATGGTAAATAATAGTAATAATGTTTTAATTGAATTAATTTAAATAATTCAATGGGACGTCCAGGATATTCCTGAATATACTATCGACGGAGGGTTGGATAAATGACTTTGAAGGTTCGTGGAATTGCATAGGGTCAATAATTTGACGGGAAAAAGTGAATGTACACTGCGTGTAAACACGGTTAAAAAACATCAAGGACTTGTTAATAAAACTAGTTGGACGGACACAATCGATTTCTGATTTTCCCTCGGTCGTTACGCCTCGCGCGCGACACGACGCGACGCGATTGATTTCGCCAAACAAACCGAATCGATTCTTTCGCGTTTATTTATACCAGCGATTTTTTTATTTCGCCGGACATTCGGCTCGCGTAAGTTCTCATTGTCGCGCGCGCACGTAGGTGTGACACGACACAACAGCGTTGCGCAATGAAATGCCCCGCTGTAAGCCCACTCCGCGTGATTTCTGTCGCCGATCGTTCGATTTCAGTGAAAAAAAAGAGTAAATCGACGGTTCCGGTCCGTGCACTTTCGTCCATTTCCAACTTGCCGTCACTCCCGAAAATATTCGGATTCTGCAGGAAATATAATAGCAACCTCTCTGGCGAAGGTAGTAACAAGTTTGTTAGCGACATCGAAAGTTAGTATCTTCACCAGTTTATTTTTACAAATTTCTATATTAACGTATTCGTGGCATTCTCCTGATTGAAATGAGTCCAAACACGATACAGTTTGGATCATGAAGAAATAATGATTAATTATTAAAGATTAGATTAAAAATGATTGAAGATCATTCTGTACCGTGTAAGACTTAAACCATGTAACAGATATAGTTTTATCTCTTGGCGAAGGTAGTAACAAGTTTGTTATTCTTATAAATTTGTATGTTAACGTATTCGTGGCATTCTCCTGATTGAAACGAGTCCAAACACGATATAATTTGGATCAAGATCAGATAATTATTAACACGCTGAGCGCGGCGCCGATTTTGCTGTTCTTTTCGTTCAGCCGGCAGCGAGATAGCGCTTGACGTAACCCAAATCATATTTCCATGGTTGCAAGGAAAAACGCCGCAGGTCACAATTTCAAAAGAATTGAGCTCATACATTAATTGAGCTCTATAGTGTAGGATTTATGTATTTACCAGAAAGAAAGTCATGAAAATAAATTCGAAAGGCTCAAAAAGATAATGCAATTTAACCGATGTTCTATGCCAAAGAATTAGTCAAAACTTTAAACGGCAATATCTCGAAAGTGAAATTATGTGACATGCGGCGTTCTTCCTGACAACCACAGATTTTTGCTTAGAACGTTTTAATAAATATCATTGAAATTACAACGTTTATTTTTTAACCTTGATACTGTCGGTCCCCAGGGACTGACTCCCCGGCTCAACGTGTTAATTATTCAAAATTAGAATAAAAATGATTGAAGATCATTCTGTACCGTGTAAGAGATAAAGTTTTATCGAATATCGTGCACATCTTTGGACATGTAGCGGAGCGTTACTGTACTCAGCCGAGCACCCAGTATAGTTCGACTTGTTCCTCGCACGGTACGGTCGCGTGGGTACGGATACGGATTGGGATACGGATAGGGATACGGAGGCCAAGAGACGGACGGCTCGACGCCGACGCCGACGCCTCCTCCTCCTCTTCAGGCTCGCAGCCACGAGTTATGGCTTCGCGGTCCGTTGCGCCGACGATTTATGAAGCGAAAGATCGACCGAGGAATCCGAGGAAGATACGGAACGATGGTCAGAGCCGCGGTCGAACTTTTCCCGAGATTCCTCCGGCCCTCTTCCCTGGATCCACCATTTTATTACAAACGCGACTCAATCTTGAAGAGCGCCATCTCGATATTCAAAAGCACCCAGGACCTCGCCATTTTGAGGTCCGATGATCGACACTAAACCTACCGGTCAAACGACCGGTACCAAATTTTTGATTTCACAATTATTGAAATTGTAAAAATGTTTTCGTGGTAAATAACTAAATACTAGTTACTAGTTACTAGAGCAGATATTATAATACGAACAGCACTAAGTTCGAATAAATTTAATCTCGTCATTTTTATAAGTAGACATCGGATTTTTGTGCAAAATAAATATTTTCTATCTGAATTATAACTGAGGTGATGTAAAAATTTATTTTCTTTCTTAACACTAGGTTTACGGGACCCGTCAGAATGACGGGTTTCTAATATTCCTAATTTGCGATTATTAAGATTGTAACGATGCTTCCCTGAGGAATTATTTCTTCAGATTTATTTCTTCGGGTACACATTATTGGAAAAATGGCCAGAAATTTGGATAGACACATTCTTGTTATGTTCATAAAATAATGTGAAGTAGTTATTCCTAGAGCTCCGTAAACCTAGTATTAATATGTTCAACCCTTGTGTAGTCAACCAAAATGTATAGATTATTTAAAACCTTTCTGTATTTAACATGTTCGCACAAATTCTCATTGTAAGACTATAGATTAACACGTTAAGCGTCACGTTGGTCCCTAGGGACCGACGCTAGACTTTCCGTTCAGGCCACGTCGGTCCCTACGGACCGACGGCAGACTTTTCGTTCTTCTATCGCGGCGCGTGTGTCCGTCTTTGCATACTTGTGAGACTGAACTAAACTGGGTTACGATATCTATGCAACTGAGGATTTCTTACGCGTTTGGGCGTTATTAGGCCTCGCTTTTCTGGGTTTTCTCTACTACGACGGAGAAGGGACTATACGGATATAAACAAAGTATATACAAAGTATTTATTGCGATTTGAAAATGTCAGGCTCTCGAGTGCATCTTATCTACAAGTGGAGAGGTAAAAATACGAAGGCAAGCCCCAGCCGGATTACGTTACCCGACATTTGTTTATACTCTGGCTCGCCTATCGGCGAGCGGCCCGGCAGGGCCCGCCTGACGGCTAACTGTGGCCTGAACGGAAAGGCACGCAAATTCGGCGTGGCGCTTAACGTGTTAATATACCAGCGCGTACAGAATGGACATTCAGAGAAATTTTCCAATATTTTTTAGAGGAACATTAACAAATTGTTGAAAGAAATACAGTAAATGGGTACACAAGGGTAAATGGGTTAAAAATAATATAAAAGTATTTTCAAATTCTTCTAATGTTTTTACTGTTTTAAATTACAGCTACTCATTTTTGTCATAAATGCATAAAATCCGCTGTCTATTTATAAGGCAGCGTTAGGTTTAGCATTAAAGTAATCGCATAACGAAGTCACGCGGCCGTGACAGCGGCCGTCTGGGATTCAGTAGCTCGCCGGAGCCACGCCCACCGAGGCGACAAAGAAACCGACTGATCGAACGAACGGGCTGGTTGCATGTAAAATTTAGGTTGCACATTGTCGCCGTCGAACTGGAGGTTTCTCCTCGGATACCGCAGCGAATCATTCGCTCGGATGTATGTATATTCTGGCTCCAACCTACATAACCGAGGGCCGCGTTTAGAAATCACTGCGAATCCCACATGCAAATGCGATCGAGCACTTGGTGCGTAAATATTTACGAGCCCCGGGACGAGAACGGTTACCAGAGCGGGGTGTAGGAGGGGGTCGGAACGCGATAGACGCGCGGGGGTGGGGGATGCGTGGGCGGGGGCTGTGGGTGGAGCGCCGGGGGGTGGAGCACGGATTGCAGAAAAGAGTGGAGTAGCTGAGAGCATGTATTATTCAGCAAACAATCTTCAAGAGTACCTATAAGTCGGCGATATTTAAGAAGTGAGTAATCCCCTATGAAATGGCAAATACTACCCCCGCCACCGGACCGTCGCCGCGATTTTTCTGCCACTTCCGGTTATCCGACAGAGATATGCTCTGAACAAAAGTTCCTCCGTTTCCGGTCGGCTTTAAATTTTGAAGAACAAAATCTTTGAACAGTGCTTCTCTTGTTAATAAATTCACAGTTGGTTGGTCTTAATGTATGTGCATTTTTGATGTGTGCTTCTCATTCGAAAAGTGCTATTTGTGAATACTTTATTTTATAAGGATTGAGGAGTCGACACCTTGAAAAAAATATAATTCTCTGAAACGTATTGAGTATACATAAAATTATTGAGAATCGTGAATTTTTTTAGATAGCTGAAGTCATAATAGCTGTCCACCCCACTCGTATGATTTAAGCCTGAAGTAATAGGAGTGGTGTGGACATCTATTATGGACTTCAGTTGTCTTCTTGCGATAATTTTCTTGTGAAAATTTCGAATTACAACTATTAAAACAATATGGTATAATTGTTACTTGTAACTCGTGCATCGTACTGATCCCATGGTTTCCTGCAGCAGTGAAATTCACTCGACACTCACCTGCAACAGGAAAATGTAATTAATTTAATTATGCGTGTCGTTAGAGTAAATTAGAGCTTGCATAACATTAAATATTATTTTTCGTACATTTGCCGTTTCCTTTCACGCGCGTAGCGAAATTATTTATGTTTTAGTTGGAAACGTTTTACCGGAGGGGCTACACAGTGGACAAGCTGAGAAGAATATTTTTCTGGAATGCGATCCACTATAATTACATCTTTTCACTCATTAAGAACACGTGCTTCAAGAACGGCCGTCTAAGACAGTTGTAATTTCTTTCTAAATGGGAAGAAAGGTATCATTACACGCAGGTGTGCAACGGAATAGACGGCTTCGCCTTTTATTTACGACAATTCCGACCAACTAAGTTTCCTGGATTAATTCCGATGCAATTACTGTTGATATATTCCCATTAAAAGATCCGACGCGAGCAACATAAAATATTCTGGCGAAATTGCTGACTTGAGGAACAAACTTTCCTCCGCGGGATCAACGCGGGATAGTTAAAACTATTTCGAGCTTTAAATTTCCAAATGTTCAAATGTCAAATGAGGTGATTAAATATTGAAAAATCCACTAAAAATCATACGCCCAAACTCCAACTGTCAAAAATCAAACGTTTCTCTCATTCGCAAATAGCCAGTTAACCATGCAAAAAATCACCACCAAAAAAAAAAAAAAAACTGCCCCCCCCCCCCCCCCCCCAAAAGGAGAAAACTCGTCCGTGGAGAACTTGAAAATTTCAAGGGTTAATTTCGCCGCGTGCCGGCGAATTTTCGGTGGTGAAAGGTGGTCTCTCGTTTAAAATCCGAAGGTTTGAGTGGCAGGGTCCGTCGGACAGATCCGAATACGATATGCAGGCGTTCTGAAGCGAGCGTGCGAGACGTTCTGAAAAGAGGGGGCTGAAAGAAATTGGCGATTACCTTGTCGAAAGGATGAAGGAGAGAAGTTGAAGGCAAGGTGGAGGAGAAGGGGTCCGATGCGTCTGAGGGCTTTCACCACCTCTTCAACCACTTCAACCTGTACACAAGGGACGCGTGAATCGTGCGTCTACACTTCTACACGTGTCCGGAGAGAGAGGGAGAGAGAGAGAGAGAGAGAGAGAGCTCGCAATAACCTCGTGTTTTCAATTCCCCTTTCACGGCAACCGGGACCGCAGCCCTTCTGCGTGACCTTTGAAGAGCTAACCTCCTTCGCTGCGTATGAAAAACTGACATTTCTCCGAGAGCATAATCGCCCCGAGGCGCGCCGGCGACCGTAGAAACGGTTCTTTTACCGTCGAACCTCAAAGAACGCCGGAAATGGTAATTACAGGCCCTTTGGGGCCGCGATACTTGACAGTCGATGTTAATTGATCATCTGGGAAAAAATGATCAACGGGAAATTATTTTTCCCTGTGGAGTCAGAATCCACAATTATATTTTAATCTTTCGTAAGTGTACTGTAAATAATGCCAGAACTGTTTTCTTTACAATTATTTCTTTATGGAACCTCCACGGGCATATTGGTGACACTTTCCTGATTAAAATGAGTCCAGGCGCGACATCGTGCGATGTATATTTTCCGAGTAAATCGAGGTTTAGTAGCTAGGTAACTGACCGGTTCGGATAGTCGAGGTCCCATCGCGGATTACGCAGGCAAATAAGCTTCGAATTGTATCGTGCTTGGGCTCGTTTTAAACGGAGAAGTGCGAGGAATATGTTGCTTAAGTTTTCATGAAGAAATTATTGGAAATAAAAAAGTTATGCCATTAAATTAAAGATATACGATGCGAGTTTTTCGCTTGTATCGAGACGTTTTCGTGACTCTCGGGCAATTGACGGCATTCATTTCGCCGAAGGACTCGGAACAGTGGCTGCGATTCGATTTGAAAAGTGGAACGCAAGTTCGGATAAATCGTTGAACGCACGGGAACGTCTGAATTCCGATCGGCAGCTCTGTCCGGCGAGGTTTTAAGCGAGAAGAATGTGTGTTGTAGGCACGTACAGCCGAATGTTTTCCTTTGTAATTAAACGTACAGGCACTTAATCTTCGCGTTCCCGCGGCGATTCTTCGTGTTTCGTGACGCGATTTATCGGGACCGTGTCCGCTGACGTTGAAATCCTCGATAAATTTTGCGAAACTTGTCGCCGGGACGTCCCCGTCGTTTTATACCCGTCGCTCTAAGAACCTTGCGCGAACGTTCTGTCATTTATAATGCAAATGGCGATGAAGCATCGTCGCGAATGAACGTTTACCCCGGCGCTGAGCGCTTGCAGTTTCGAAATTTATTAACTGCACCCGCCGCCGGGCCGGGCACATCTTATCGATTCCAACGTGTATTGTATAAAACGTATAAATATGGCGATGTTCTTGCGTTCAGTAGCAGTTTCACAGGGAAATGGAGCTGCTCTTATTGGATCTATGATTGCCAATACGATGACCTCAAAAATTGTAAAATATCAAAGTAATTTTCTTTTTGTTTCATTGTTCATGTGAAAATTGCATATGCAATCCTTTAATTCTTTAATAAAAGAATTTAGTAGTTCATAGAAAAACGTGGCAGTAACTTGAATAAATTCCAACAACGGATAAACCAACAAATCATAGAACGATAAGTAGTTCAACAATAATTTGTATTGACACTTTATCTACCGGAAGCCTATTAATAGGATTTTCAATAACTGTGAAATTTTTTTTACATTGCAATCTTAAATGAAACTATTGGATGACGTTATTGAGGATGATTCGTCAGTTCACAATGAAAATTGCTGTTGCTATTGAAGGTTCCAGTAAAAAGTGTTTAGCCGTGTACCATAGATTTTCCAAAATTATGCAACAATCACCGGTCGGCAATGTGTTAAAATGTGGCGATAGTTTTGAACAGCGGCTAATAATGCAGGGAATATAAAATAAGTAATCGCGAACAACTATAATAAAATAATAAAATGATTTAACAGTAGTTCGTAAAAAATATGGTAACAATTTGAATAAATTCCAACAACAAATAATAGGATAATCGTAAAAAATGAAAATATTGGGTTGAATAAAAACTAATTTCGATATTTTAAGGTGAAATAGAGCCCAATCTTTTATTCAGGCAATGAACTTTAACGAATAAGATATTTTCCCTTTTGTTCGATGGTCTTTCGCCAATAAGAATAAATAAAATATTTTATTGATTAAAGTTCTTCGCTTGAATAAAGAAATTCGGTTTCGTTTCACCTTAAAATACCGAAATTAGCTTCTATCCAATAATTTGAATACTATGCGCGCGCTGAACAGTCTGCATTCGAAAAAATAAAGCGTCTTTAAATAGAAAAATCCCGCTGGCCAGCGGATCGGGGTGACCCATTAATTAAGATAAAAAGGAATCGACGGGACAGAAAATTCGCGAATAGCCTCCGATGATCGATGCATTACGGATGTTTGTGCAAGTTTGCATTTGAGCGGGGAAGTTTGACAGAATACGGTATCAAAGAAAAATTGATCTCATTCATTAGAGGATTTCGAAGGAATTAGATATATAAAGCGAAAACATTAATCCGCCGTTTCGGCGAGTACCGGAGAGAGAGGGAGCAAACGGGCAGGCGATCAGGCTGGTATCGGGCGATCCGCCGTTTCGGCCAATAAACGGGCCCGGTGTGTATCCGCAATTTGGTGATTGATGCTCGAAATATTCGGCAACGGAAAGCGGGAACTCTTTTACCGCTGGGAAACCCGTTTCATCCTCGTTTGCCGGCGCGTATCACGGCTAATGCCGATAACCGTGCACCGCAACACCGCGGATAAAGCTGACTTGCACAGGTGTACCCGCATGTACGACCTGCTTTCGAAGCAAACAGCCGGATGATACGTTCCACGGAGATACTGTTTGCGCGCGTGCCGCGTGCCCGCGAATTATTATCGGCCGGCCGTGCTCGTGCCCGGCACGATCTCTCTCGAAACAACGTCTGACCCAAATATTCAATTTTTTCTCAATACTTCTCTCGGAGGAAATTGAGAATGTATAGAGAATGTAGAACATGGAATACACATAGAATATACAAAATATAGGATACTTAAAATATAGAACCTATAGAATATAGAATATTTAAAATATAGAATGTATAAAAGTATAGAAAAATAAGAATGTCTACAGAGTGTAGAACATGATATATACATAGAATGTAGAACATGGAATACACAGAATATATAAAATATAGAATACCTAAAATATAGAATATATACAATATAGAATATTTAGAATATAGAATGTATAAAAGTATAGAAAAATAAGAATGTCTACAGAATGTAGAACATGGAAAATACATAGAATATAGAATACTTAAAATATAGAATATGTAAAATATAGAATATGTAAAATATAGAATATGTATAAGATATAGAATATTTAAAATATCGAATATATAAGATATAGAATATTTAAGATATAGAGAGAATATATAAAATATAGAATATGTAAAATATAGAATATGTATAAGATATAGAATATTTAAAATATCGAATATATAAGATATAGAATATGTAAAATATAGAATATGTATAAGATATAGAATATTTAAAATATCGAATATATAAGATATAGAATATTTAAAATATAGAATATTTAAGATATAGAGAGAATATATAAAATATAGAATATGTAAAATATAGAATATGTATAAGATATAGAATATTTAAAATATAGAATATTTAAGATATAGAGAGAATATATAAAATATAGAATATATAAGATATAAGATATAGAATATTTAAAATATAGAATATACAAGATATAAGATACAGAATATATAAAATATATAATATATAGTTCCAAAAATTCGTTAATAACTCTGAACCAAAGGCGCGGAGAAAATGTTCGCAAAGGAAAAAGTTCCTACAAATCACCTGAGGAGTCACCTCTTTCAAGGATGTGCAACATTTTGGGACACTCCGTAGAATACAAAGTACAATATATCAAATGTAGAAGATATACATAAAATATAGCATATAAAATAAAGAATGCAAATTTGTAATGTAGGATATATTCTCTGTATAATAAAAATATGAATATTTTCCTAATGTACTGAGTGTCTATTAAATTTGTGAAAGCTCGGTACTTCGTTATGGCTGATGAATAATTCAATGCACTGTGCCAAAAGCAGGAGATCACAGGTCCATCAAATATCCCGTGTTTTGACGCGCCCTGTATCTCCGAAACCGCGAGAACCCGTAGAACCGGGTACACCAGAGACTTACACGTGCTCAAGAACATCTTGTAATTCAGTTTCCGCATGTTTCACGGAAATCCCCGACCGGGTACACAAGGATATTCTTGCATATTTATTCGTGTCATAGAACACCGAAGGGGTTTAGAGGGTGTACCGGGTCAAAAGCGATTCTAGTCGCGCGAAGCCAAGTTTACGGACGCCGCGGCGCGCGGCGCAAATTGATGGCGCGTTTCACCGTACGTATAAAACCCCTTTTCAAACCAGGGACCCAGACTACGAAGGTACCGGGTATATACACGCAAATTCGCGGATCCGGGGAAAATGTTGTTAACGGTGAATGCTCGGGAACGTGGCTGAAGCTCGAGGGCGCGTTAAGAGAGAGAGAGAGAGAGAGAGCAAGAGTGCAAGAGTGCAAAAGCAAGAGCAAGAGAGACTCGTGGAAACACTCGAGATTCCCGTGGCCATTTTTGCGAATTAAATTAGAATGCGCAAAGAGATTGACGTCATGGGGAAAGGGCACGGTCCATTGAAGAAATGAAAGGAGCTGTTGCCTAGATGCGCCGTCAGTTCTTTTTGGATCTTCGACGAGAGCCGAATATTCCCGGGAAATGCTCGGTTCGCGCGGTCCAAATGATTTTTGCTGCTTTCAGCGTTTTAGGTAATGCGCCAAAAGATAGGAATCAATTGGGCTTGATAGCTGATGCGAGTGGAACCTCGTTGCTGCGTTTTTGGGTATTTCAATTAATTATTTTAGTGTGTAGTCTGTATTCTGTATATTCTATATTTTATATATTCTATATTTTATATACTCTATATTTTATGTATTCTACATTTTATATATTTTATATTTTCTATATTCTGTGTATTGTACATTCAATATATCCTAGATGTATATTCAATATATTCTATATTTTATATATTCTATATTTTATATATTCTATATTTTATATATTCTATATTTTATATATTTTATATTTTCTATATTCTGTGTATTGTACATTCAATATATCCTACACATATATTCAATATATTCTATATTCAATATATTCTATATTCAATATATTCTATATTCAATATATTCTATATTTTATATATTCTATATTTTATATATTTTATATTTTCTATATTCTGTGTACTGTACATTCAATATATCCTACACGTATATTCAATATATTCTATATTCAATCTATTCTATGTATTCTATTTATTCAATATTTTATATATTCTATATATTCAATATTTCATACATTCTATATATTCTATATTTTATATATACTATAATATGTATTCTATACAATAAATTAGTTTATTAGTCTAAATCAGTCCAACGCCAACAGATAACGATGCGCCCCTTTCACCCGATACTTATCGTGAAACGTATCCACCATGCCCTCTGCGTCAGAGAAAACAGTGCAACGCGACTTCCGTTCCTCCGCAACAAACGGCGGTGTAGGTAATTCAGGACGATTTCTTGTCGAGCTTGTCGGGACTTTGAGGCGAAATTGAAAGTGCAGTATAATTGTAATCCCTCCTGGCTCAGGGTGGAGAGGGATGAAACTATTTTGCATCTCGAAGCGTCTCGTATTAACAGAAATTCCCCGGTAGACGCGTGCGTTTAATCCCCGAGTTGTAGGGGAGAGAGCAGCAAGCGCGCAGTGGCAAGGGCGCGCGCGGCTTATTCGCATACTCGCAACCGGGGAAATAGGGATTGGTGGAAACAGTGTAGCGTGTTCTAGTACGGTGGGAAAAAGACAAGAAATAAGACATAAGACGCCGGCATGGAAACGCGGGGACAGCGAAGGCACGTCAAACAGCAATCAGCGGAGGCAAACACGACGCGTAAATATCACGTGCTTCCTGCCTGGAGCTCGGAGGCCTCGGTTTTAGCCTATCCTGCCAGCGTCAGCGTAAAGGGATTCAGGCTAACGATCAGCCATTTTGATTCCTTGCTGCCTTCGCCGAATCTCCACTCTTTCACCCTTACGACACGCTATCCCACACCCTGATCAGCCATAAATCATAATTCCTGCGACTAATTTCTCTTTTCTGACAAATATGTCTCGGGAACGGCGGAGTTAGTCCCTCGAATGAATAGGCCTCGCGATTATTTATAGAAATCCGTGCTCTTTGTTCAGCAACCTCTGGGAGCACGAGACTTCATTTATCAATTTTCTTTCAAACGTATTTCTTGAAGTGTGCCTCTGCTCTAATATAAAATATAAATAATAATTTAATATAACTATTTAACGTTGGTCAGTTTTCTCTGGATATCCATGTAGAGCACGAGAAGACGAATCCAACGAGTATAATCACTATACTGCCGCGATCATTCGATCTCGAGATATCCGTGTCTGAAAGTTTCAAAAATTCTGAAACTTTCAAAAACTACTTTTCGGACACGAATATCTCGAGATTAAGTGATCGCAGCAGTATAGTGATTATACTCGTTGGACTCGTCTTTGTGTGCTCTACAAGACTGTCGAGAAGAATATACAGGGTGTCCTTAAAAAAAATATCGACGACCTTGAAATCCTAGTATTGACCTCGAAAAAATTTTCTTGAGCAACTTGAATAATGATAAAGATTGAACCAATACATGACTCAATCCTAAAGGGTGGTTTAGTGTCGGTAAATGCTCGGTGCGTGATGCACAAGTGCGGCGGGGCTCCGGGCTTCCTTCTTCAGCGATAAAAGAAGGTAATCCAGTGTAGGTACGCGTAAAATTCCACCTAATTAAAACCGCGTCCTTTCTCTCGTCGAAACAGGGAGACCGGGGGCTCTGCTCCTCTGTTCGCGCGGTGTTTTATCGCGGAGCGAAACGAGTTAAAAGCTGCGTAAAAATTCACGATGAGCGACGGCAGCTCTTTAACCGGCGTATCTCGCGTAATAGCGCTCGCAATTAATGAGATACCTCGCCTAACTGTACCTCTGGATATGTCCTCTATCTTCCCCCCCACCCTCCGGACCTAAGAGTTCTCGAGCGGAAGTGCTATTGAAATTATGATGCCACGTCACTTCGCCGGCCGGGAAAAGTATTTTCGACGTGCACGCTCCGTCCGACGGTCGACCCATTGTGTTCCAGGATGAACCGTGTTGCCACATGATTTTGCTTGCGAAAAATTGTGCAACAGCCTTGCAACGATTATCCGATGATTTCGAAAATAATTTTCCTCCTCCCGTCAGCGAACAAATATCGCGAAAATCCGCTCGTCCGTCTCGAGGAGGTTTCTATTTTAAAAACTGGAATGGTTTCGTCACGTGGCCAGACTCGTCCACCGTAGAAAGAGTCCGGAAAAAAATCATTTCGAAAGAAACCGACCGGAAGTACACTTATTTCCGTACCGAGTCTTTATTTAGGCCGAAGAAGTTGAAACATCCGGTCGAAGGAAAATGTTTAAAAAACGATTATTGCTTTCGGTAGTATTGTAGTCAGTGTTACCGTAATTGAACTGGGGATTTTTCTGCAAAATAAAAAACGGAACCCGAAAGAATCGCGGACTCCTTTGTTCCGTCCGCGAAATGGTACCTCGTCTCTGCTCTGGTTACCGAAATAAAGTGCACGGCTAAGGAGCAACGAAGCGCGGCCCTTTCTTCGGCTGCCACTTCGGCTAGTTGCTAATTAGTCGTTTCTTATTGCCCTCGTTTACGAATACGAACGGACTCGTCTTCCTCTCAATGCGCAGAGCACGATGACTGCAGTCGCTGGCCGGTCGGTTGGAACCGTGCGGAAAAATTGCAATCTTTTAATTGCGACAGAACATTATGTAAATGAAACTTTCACTCCGGGCAGATTCGTGACATTTTCCTGATTAAAATGAGCCCAAGCGCGATACACTTCCGACCGTATTTGTTTAATTAATCCACGATTTAGTGGGGCCTCGATTATCCGAACTGTCGCAAAAATTCCATTGTCCCAAGACGTGTTCGTTCGTCTAAAGTATTCTGAAGCAATCGACTAACTTCTGTGAAATCAATACTCATCCTCCATCGGTCAGTTCGGATAACCGAGGTTCCACTATATCGTGGATTGAACAGGTAAATACACTCCGAATTGTATCGTGTTTGGACTCATTTTAATCAGGCAAGTATGACGAACAGAAATACAAGCATAGAAATCCACGAAGACGAAGTAATGTAATTAACGCATCGCGTAATTAATAGAAACCGTATGACGAAACGAGTCTCTTCTGTGCAATACGGGTGAATCCGTCCGGCGAGCTTGTAAAATCGCCGGAATACGAAATTAATCCAGTTATACTCGGAAAAATAACCGGGGTTAGGTGGGCGTTCATAAAAAAAAAAAGAGAAAGAGGCTCCCGCAGCAACGTACAATTGCGCGAGGCATTTTTCATAGAGAGGGCCAGCTCTCGCGTTTCCTTTCCCGACAATGTGTGGATGCATGTGTGGATGCATATATATCCGCGGAACGACGAAGCATAACGGCATAACGCGAGTGCAGGCACGTGATGTAAAAAGTTGCGACACGCTTTACCGGCACGGGCGAGAAACTACAATATGGTCGCTGATAGAACCTTCTCTTCCTCTTCGTTTCTGTCTGCTCTGTCTCTCTCGTCCTATCTCTCTCTCTCTCTCTCCATTCCCTCTCCCTCCAGTTTTTTCTCTCGCTCTTTCATTCATTCTTTTCTTTCATCAACCGCGACTACTGCTTCGAGATGGCCAGTGTCAATTGCGCGACCCCTTTCCACCCGGATTTCGTCTCACTATCCGGTTTCCATTAATTAATGCGTTCACTGATAACCTTCAATTCCCCTGTACTCACTGTAAACTACTCATCGATTTTTATTCGCTTCCGATTTTGACAACAGCGGTGCTAGGTAACAATTTAGTATGAACGTTTAGTCGCTGTGTAATATGTTTATATTATATTTTATTGTCTGGTTGTTTCTCAATGAAAGTTTCACTAGCACATTCCTCGCATTTTTCTGGTTAAAACGAGTCCAAACACGATACAATTCGGATCGTTATTGTAGTTTTAATCCACGAAATAGTAGCGCCTCTGCTATCCGAACTCGAATTCAACAGGCAAATATGCACCGAATTCTGCCATGTTTGGACTCATTTTAATCGGGAAAATGTCAGGAATATGTTGGTGAAACCTTCGTTCGCATCTACGATTAAAATTAAGCATGATATAATAAAAAATAATTAAAAGTACATACGATCTAGGATCTCACGTTATCAGATTTTTATCGGCCAATGTAGTGAACTCACGGGCCCGTGAGTCCGGCCGAAAATTCAGCGAAAATTTAATGTAAACTTGCAGTGACGTCACGCCCGAGCGACAATTCCAGGGCTCGCGGCGTTCCATTTGCAGGTCGTTAATTAACGTCAAGACGATTTTTGTCCGCGGACAGAAGGGAGCGAAGTAAAAGCAGGATCGAAGCTCGAACTTCCGGACACCCGCGAGCTAATGTTAATTAAGTCAAGACGGTCGACTAAGATTTAATTAAAAGGTGGAGTAGCCGGGAAGAAGAAGGTGACGCGCGTGTCCGTTTCGTCGAAACAGCATGGACGTTTTCCCGAGTGCGTAATTATCCGACATTTAATAATCGCATGGATTATGGCGCCTCTCGAAGAGTTCTCGAAACAGCTTTTGTCGGGGACTCGATCGATCTGGCGTATTATTACAGAGAATAAGCGATACGGCTAGGCGGAATATTGATTTGGAGGAGCTTAGCGCGATATTAACATTAGCACAGACCGTTATTAATATCAGAGCTTTCTGAACACGAAAATAGAACTAATTGTACGAATATTAGAGATTCTATTATTTTCTCCGAGCTTCTATTCAGATTTTCTACAATTTTTATCACCGTATGCATTTAAATCCTCTGGAAACATATTTTAAACCAGTGGGCCATCAGTCATGGAGCATAGTAAAGAATGTAGTCCGATAAGGGGCTTAAAAATGTCCCGGGACCAAATTAAACTGGCCATTCGAGAGCCTTATCAAGAAGAAACGCTTTGTGCCAAGTTTCAACCCCTATCCTCCCTCGCAGGATCGAATTATCAGTTTTTAGGTTAGGTTTCCCAATTTTAAACGCATTCAAACGTTCTTTTTAATCGTATCAGAAAGAAGTTCGGATGATAGAGGTTCCTAAATCGTGGATTAGACGAGTAATTGCGATCCGAATTCTATCGTGTTTGGTATCATTCTATTCAGAAAAGAGTCGCCAATGTACTAGTAAAAGTTTCATGAAAAAATAATTCGAAATAAAAAAGTTATGTCAACTTTTCCCCGTGCGTGTCAGCAGCAAGAGATCAGAGAATCGTGTCTGTACACGGTATAAGCAACTTTTCGGTCCGGAATTTTTCACATCAAATGGGAACTGTTTATTCGGGATCGTTCGATGACAAAAACCGTTTTTGTACGTGGTTCCTGCAAAAATAAGGATTTCTATGAGTATTCTCCTGGAAAACAGACTGCAATTTAAACTCTCAGATGAAAAGGTAGTATCTGAATGTTTTTGTAACTCCGAGACGAAATGGACCCGAGTCCGATTTTGAACGGGATGTGATTCGAGCGACGCGCAGGGCAGAATCGTCGACGGATAACGGCAACGGGTGGCAAGTATTCCGTGGAGACGGTTCGGAAACGTTGGTTGATCCAACGCAAATCGACGGAACGCCGTTTCGAGTCGAAGTCCGACATCGAAAGCAGCCGGAGCGGAGCGAGGCAGAACGAGAGAACCGCGGTTCTGGTCGGCTTCATCTTTTGAAACTTGTTGTATATAGGCGCGCACCAGTCCAGCCGTAAATATTCGCCGGTAGGTTCTTGCATATTCATTTCTGGCGGACGTGCACAGGACTCCGGCCGAAATAATGGCCACGGATTTCGCCCCAGACACGCAGTCCAATCTCTCTCTCTCTTTCTGTCCTCCTCGCCACCCTTTTTCTTGTCCTTTGTCTAAACTCTTATTCCGAATTTATCCCGCCGCCATTCTTTTCCCGCGTTGCTCCGTTATGCCACCACACACCTCCGCGCGGAACCCGGCCATGAGAAACTGAGTAAGTATAGCTGTTGCTAGCTTAATTATCATTTTCCGGTCGTTCATATTTCACAGATTTTTCGCGTATACCATTGCCTCGATGCACGTGAAAAATTCCGCACTCGAAAGTTGCTCACATCGCGTGCAAACACGACTTTCTGATCTTTTGTCTTGAACACGAACGGAGAAAAGTTTGCACAACTTGTTTATTTATAAATATTTTTTCGTGAAACTTCTACTGGTATGTTGGCGAGTCTTTTCTGAATAGAATGATACCAAACACGATAGAGTTCGGATCGCAATTACTTGTTTAATCCACGGTTTAGTGGAACCTCCATTATCCGAACTCGGGAATTTTGAGGAAATAAGGTTTTCTTCTTAGTAGTTCTTCTTAGATTAAAAGGAAAGTACTGGGCCGATCAATTTGAAATTTTCGCTGTACCTTCAGGAAGGGTTCTGGTATGGTTTCCCACATGACCAAGGCGATTCCTTTTTTCCATTTTTTTGGAATTTCGCTGTTATGTTGGAGTTTTCTTACATAATAAAGTGTTGCGTAAAATAAACCGTATTTCAAGGAACGATAATATTCGCGACTCTTCGCAACGTTGCCGCCCCGGGAACGACACAGTCAGCTGAAATAAATTCGCCGGTGGCGTGGCGGGCCAAATTAAAAACCGGTACATTAAAACGAATAGGTATACAGAGCGTATAACTTATAATCAGACGGGTACGAATCGCAGCAACAAGTGTGAATTTTTAAAACCGCGACCGGCCAGTTGCAAAACTGGCAACGCCCCGGAAGAAAAATTGCTGAGAAATGAAGAAAAATGCGCGCAGTTTGTACCGTTGCATTCCCGGCCGGGCGCAATCCCATAAGCGTTTGATTACCATCAAACGAAAATCTTTTTCGTTCGTTTTTCGTTCGTTTTTACGTTCGTTGAAACGCTCCTCGTGAACTTCGCGCAAATATTATCTAACATTTTTCATTAAAATGCAAATTTTTAAACGCTCTAATTGGTCTGCGGATTTTTAAGCAAATGCGGGCGTTGAGAACGCAATGGAACACGAAATATAATTGGATTCAATTGTGTTTCTCGCTTAATGCTGATCTTTTGTTAAATTTACCATTAGAATATCCTGCTGGCATTATCATGTGGAGTTGAGAACTTTCATTTTGTGGAATAAAAATTAGATTGCTGGTTTAACTGTAACGAGCCTGTTAATTAGAAAACGAATGTAAAATAAAGAATTAATTTGTGTAGATTTTTAGCTCTCTGATGTTAAACTAAGGATACTTTATTTTACAACATGAAAATTAGATTGAACTTTTACTCCACTTTAATTTTAATGAACGAAAAATATCATCGAGCAAATCTACATTTCCTCGGAAGTAGATTTTGCAAATTTTTGCAGATTTTCGTTCTTTAGACATGCAAGAACATCCAAACTCGAGTAACGACGATTATCTCCGACTTTTACATTTGTTTACCTTTTGCATAAACCAGCATGCATTTCAGTTTACTGCTTGCATACTATAAGTACACCGCGGACGTTCATGCAAATTACCACTTCCGGAGAAATTTCAAGAAAGTGGGATTCAGCAGAATTTTCATTCGTATAATAACTGCTTTCGCTGGTAAAGTCTAATTAAAGGATTCGCTTTAAATTCAGTAGAACATTGTGTTTAGAATTTTCGAAAATTTCAATGATTTATATATCTATGAATAAAATCTGGTGCATAAAGTGTGCATCGTTAAATGAATAGGAGTACCGTTTCCGGTCAGTTGAATAAATATTAAAACTGCTGTTGCAGAGCAGTTTTGTACTTGAGCAAAAGTACTCCTTTAATTGCCAAAAAAAAAAATTTTTCCTTCGCTCGGCTTTGCATCCTGCGAACGCAGACTCCAGCGGGATTATGCTGCTCTGGAAATTCTATTGTCCATGAAACCATTCGCGGGCGAATTTAATTAATTTAACAAAATTTTTTAATGGCCTTCTGTGCCATTCTTGGTACTAAAGGCGAAAAACATTATTTAAACTTTTATACGGTTCATAACGCTACAAAAAAATACCATTATGTTCAGAAAAGTTTAC
>CM052277.1:2448687-2633250 GCA_028455795.1 Lasioglossum marginatum
CATAAAAATATTATTGAAGAACAAAGTGCTCTTGAAAGTGCTATTATCAAATAGTGAATGCCAAAAAAATATTGAATAACAAACTCTTGAAAGCACTATTAAAAAAAATAAATGCCACGAGAAAGATTATTAAATGGAATATGTCTTATTAATAAAAATCGTAATAAATACAAAAAACTGAATATACAGCAGTTTTAAAAATGAGTATAAACGTGACATGATCCAATTTTCGCGAAACGCATTGTGTACGAGCTGTAACGAGTTTCGTAACGCGTCCGGCAAAACATTTGCCAAATTTCGACCTAATTACAAGTTATTTGCGCTCGTTAAGTATAAACGACGCGTCGCACGCGGAATTACATCGAGAATGTAATACTTTCGATAAATCACGCGTCGCTATTATTGAAAACAGCTTTTAACGCGACGGCACGGGACGGCCGTTCAATTACACGACAAACGTTAATTTCATTAGGCGTGCCAATTTCCGAAAAATATAGCTCACCCTGTCACGCGACGATTTTCAAAGCTGCTGGTTACACGACAAAATGAAAATCGGACCTTTGTACGAATTAGTTGATCGCACAGTGTTCTATAATTTATTTTCGTTACTTTAAAAATGTTGCCGGGTAGTTAGAAAAATTGTATGATAGATTTATTGATAGTGATTTAACTAACAATTATTATACCATTCTACATGGTGTCCGAGTTATTTTTTTTTAACAGTAACATTTATCTTTTATTAGATATTATTGTAGAGCATCAAAAGACGAATCCAACGAGTACCATGATCATACCATTCCGATCATTCAATCTCGAGATACTTGTGTCTGAAGGGTGAACTACTTACTATGTTCAACCGGACGTATCTCCGAATTGAATGAACCAAATGGTATGATCATGGTACTCGTTGGATTCGTATTTTCATGCTCTACAATAATATCCAAGAAAAAATATGAGGTTCTACTAAATAGAAAATTATTTTCTTTCTTCATATGTTTAATAGAGAATTAAACTTGTCCAATTTTTGTTGAAAACATTTCTCCAACGAGAGCAAACGGTGGGTTAAATTCTAGGAAAATTGAATCATTGTCGAAAGGCCATCTTTGTCCACGATCCAATCAGAATATACAGTTATACATTCAGTTCTGTGCGAGTACATAAGAAATTCGGTGGCGTTCGAGCCTCGAGGGTGGCCCTATTAAAATCTGAATGGCAGCTTTTCGCACCGAGGTAACGACCTTAATTAAAAAGTTTGTCGGTCGCATCCTAAAGATTTACAGAATCCCGGCCATCGCTGTAGGCGTCTCCGGAAAGTGCCTATATCGGCTCTTAGAAACGCTGAAGATGGAAAAAAGAGGCTTTATACTATTTCCATAAAACATGGAAGTTCAGTCTCTGTGCTCTTTCTATCTCGATGGAGCCCCTCGATTCTCACTTATCGAGACGTACCTTAAAACAAATTGATCGGTTGAACTGTCATGTGACGATGGCTGGGTCTGCGGTCGCCGGGGTCACGTGAGACCCAGCCACCAGCAACTACGGTCCCAGGGTTGATGGAAATTGCAACATTTTTGACTGCGTGTATATTTAATATCCACTAAGTGGACCTACAAAATATATTTTGAAAATGCAATAACTCAATCGAATTATTGTTAAAATTATATTTATGTTGAATAAAATAATATTTATGTAATAATATTAAATAATATTTATTTTGAATAAAATTATATTTATGTCTATAAATATAGTATTTATATTATATTTAATATTCATCTCTATTGAAATATAGTATTTGTATTATGTTTAATATTCATCTCTATTGAAATATATTTATATTTAACCCTTTGCACTCCGAATTATTTTAACTCGAAAATTAAACATTTCTTCCTATCTAGAATAATTCCATTCTATATCTTTTTTTCTTTTTTCATTTTATACCTCTTCCAATACTTAAATGTTTAGCAACTGATTAGATACCAACATATATTATTTAATCGTGTAAACAATATTTTGAATAATGGCAGAACAATTTTTAGTGGTGCCTCTCGTAGTCGCCACCGGAGTGCTAAGGGTTAATATTCATCTCTATTGAAATATATTGATTTCTGTATATGTATAATATTTCTATACCTGTATATATAATATTTAAATTTGTAAATTTATTGTTGCGACAGAGATGTTTGAAAATAATTTTCTGTTTTCAGTTTCCATGGTAACCTGCGGACCACCCCGTACAGGTAACATTAGACACATAATCAACAGCGGCCTAATTGGTTTCCAATGGGCACTCTCCGGAGCGGTGGGAGAAAATTACTGTCATTGGAGGAATTCCACGACCACGTTCGGTCACACAGAGTGTCGTAAACAGTCAGTTAAACATAGTCACCTGTAAACAGCGCGGCACACGCGTTCATCAAGCGCACGCTGCACGCTGCTCGTCAACAATCAAACGCACATCGCGCACTCAATCCGTCTTGGACACTCACTCTGTCATTTGCAGCGGTTAATACACAGTCATTTGACCGGGGAACGAGAAGATTTGTGTGCCGTGATCAATTAAGACACCGTGCTGCGTGCTGCTATCACACGACCACGCTCTCTCGTGTCATTCGAATCCGCCATTAAACATTTAACGCCAAAGTACTTTCATTTTCACGTTTGCGGCCGCTTTAACGACCTTATTTAATAACATCAATCGGCGAGACAGTCTGTCCGAACGTTCATGTTATTTCCAACCGCAATGGTTCTGAACAGGACTCGGTTTTCAATTGCATAACTTTGTTATTAATAATCATTTTTTCACGAGACTTTTGCCAGCATATCTGAGACACTTCGCTGAATAAAACAAGCCTAAGCATGACGTCATTCGACGTATATTTCCTCTGTAATTCAAGATTTAATATCTAAGTAGCCGAACAGTTCGGATAAGCAGAGGTTCTATTATATCTTGGATTACACAGCGAAATAAGCTTCGAGCTGTATCGTGCTTGGGCTCATTTTACGCAGAAAAGTGTCAGGAATATTCTGATAGAAGTGTCACACAGAAATAGTTAAGAACAAAACAGTTATGTCAATAAATTAGTGTATCGGATGTTTTTGAGTTTTCTTTCGCATGTATCGAGACATTACTGCACAGGTAATCAACGATTACGTCGATAACATATTCGTACACACTTTCAAGATGTTTTTTCAATGTTCAACTTTTAAAAATCGCATCCTCTTCACAGACAGCGTCTGTAATCCCAAAAAATGTATTTCCACGATCTTCGCCAAACTTTTGGTCTCGACAAGAACCACGCAGATCCACGCAGAGAGACCATCAGCCGAACTTGGACATTACATTCCCGGTTCCTGGCAGAGTCGTCGCGAGTTAGATCTCGAACGGGAAACCAACAACAGGGGTAGAAAGAAAGGTTGGTGTGGGTCGCGGAAGACAAAGAAGAGGCGTCCCTCAGTCTTTGTGCATCAATCAGGGGATCGAATGTTCGCCGATACAAAGGATCAGTCCGTTATCCGCGGGATCTTTCCATTTTCGGGGCAGGAAGAAGAAGAAGTAGAATAGGGGATGGTTGGATGGATGGGCGAGGGGAGAAAGACGGGAAAAGGCTTTCGCTCGTCGCCGGAGCAAGAAGAGCCCGGGGGCCAAGTTTCCGGTCGAGCTGCTCCGACTTTGCGGAAAAACGCGGGGGTGGATGAAAGCTAGCTCCTAGAAGGTCTATGCGGTGGTTCTTGAGGTTTTCCAGGGGGTGGGGGTGGTGGTTAACGAGTCTCTCTTGGAAACGGGACCGAATGCACTCGCGGTCCGCGAGGTTCGGTCGTCGCCTCCACGTGTAATACCAACTTTGATTGCCAATCATTTCTCACCGAGGCAAGAAGGTTATTACCTATCCACTTTGCCGGAAGATCCTCTTCGTGGCCCCCTCTCCTCCTACTTCTCTTCAAGCTCAGTCTTTTTCTTCGGAATGCTCTGTAAGGCACTCGGGACGGAAAATATGGCGGCTCGTTCCGCCGCGAACTTTGCAAAAATATTAGTTTGGCACACCTACTTATCCCCCGCGCTGACAGCCGCTTCAACACCTGCTCTCCATCTTTTTCTATCTCGTCGCTAAGGAAGGCCCGGAGACTCTTTAAGACCCCCGCGGACTGGGGATCGTTACATCTGACTTGATTAGACGAATCCAGGGTGTGCGGTGGAGCGAGTTGGTACTTGGTCGAGGAAATGTTGGCTGATCTTTTCTTGATGAGGTTCGGTGATTGATTTTGGTGTGATTCGGCGGATTGCGCCACATACCACCAAAGTAAATTCTGGTTGTTGACTGGAGGCTTGAACAAAGCTGGGAGAAAGAGTGCGACGCAAAGGGGGTATGATGCAAAATACATTTTGGAGAATCTTCATCAAAATAAATTTTGCTCATTGACTGTGGGGTCTTGAAGAAAGCTGATAGAAGGAGTGCAACGCGCAAAGGGGGGAACGACGCAGAACAGTTGACATATTTTGAAGATTCATAAATAAATTTCGGTTATTGACTGGAGGCTCGAACAAAGCTGAGAGAAGGAGCGCGACGCAAAGGGGGGAAAGGGGGGAACGATGCAAAATACTTGCCCCCGATGTCTTGTGGACGTGTTTCTATAGCTG
The DNA here is from genome assembly GCA_028455795.1 of Lasioglossum marginatum. Taxonomy (NCBI): domain Eukaryota; kingdom Metazoa; phylum Arthropoda; class Insecta; order Hymenoptera; family Halictidae; genus Lasioglossum; species Lasioglossum marginatum. Next base: position 2,453,324 of record CM052277.1, read on the forward strand.
CCAGGTGATTAATCGGCCTCGGTCTCACACCAGAGGGGCCGAACCTTATACTTTGGCCGGGCTGCGCGAAGAGAACACAGGACCCGGCGGCCGATTTTTTGCGAGGATCGCTCCGTCATCGCAGAAGGCGGCACCTCTGATCTGCCTCCCGGTCCGGAGGCTCCGGAGGCCTTCCCATAATCACCTGCGATCCTTTCTCGCGCCGGGGGCGATCTCACCACCGTGGTGCACCATGAAAACAGAGAGACCGGGAGAGGACGGAGAGGGGACAGAGACCTGTCTGGAATCCGCGGCCTCCGTCGTGTTCCGGCAAGGTCGCTGATTCCTTTTGCTCCTGCTACCTGCCTATACCCCCTTTCCTCGATCTCCACTTCTTCTTCTTCTTCTCCTTCTCTCTTTTACCTTCTACCAACAACGATCAGCCCGCCACTCGTCTCCATCCGTCGATTTTATTGGAGCATCGGCTACTTCGCGATTTATTGCTGTAATTGAATAGCTGGAAACTTTTCCCTTCTACCCGATGGCGTTTTATTACCGCGATCATCGAGATTACCGGACTGGTAATAAGGAGATACTTTCGCAAGTTCGAGGGACCCTACTCGATACACTGTTTTACCAAGTTCTTCAACTCGAAGCGGACCTGTCTGTTTTCTTTCGTGAACCGGTGGACGTAATTACTGACTTAATTCGCATACTTTTCAATACATTCAATTGGAGGTGAAGAATTCTTTGTGAGACTTCTCTTATCATATCCGTGACATTTTTGCGATTGAAATGATACCAAACACGACCCAGATCGGTCTATATTTGCGGGTTTAATCCGCGATTTAGTAGAACCTCGCTTATCCGAACTGTTGATATTCAAACTGTTATAACTTCGTAAAAAATGATCGTAGAACTGTGAACTTGGACTCGTTGTAAAGCTTGAACGTTCTACTTTTGCGCCGTATGGTTCATTTTGTTCTCAGATATTTTTCCATGACGTAGAAGATGAAAAACCGCGGGGACACGTTTTGTCTGTAAAATAGATTAAATACACGAAACGAATATATCAGTCGCGGATTTTCTACACGGTCATAGACACTCTGATCACAGCAGGAAGAACCCGAGGTGAAAGAAAGGAAGTTGTCGCGTGGGCAGGCGTTCGTTGGAACCCGATACTGCGATCGATACTTCCACTGACCGGTTAAAGCTGACGATGATGAAGGGTGAACGACGACCGATACTGACAGCGACGCCGACTGCGTAACATGGCTTCTAGTGTCGAATATCTCGTGAGGGTCCCTACAACTACGACGAAGAGACCAACAGACCACGGAGAGCCACGCTCGTCCCAGGAGGTTTCACGACCAGTTTCGTCCATGGCCAACCGTGCCCGGTGCCATCCATTTATGTGTCTGCACTTGTATGTACGACATCCGACTGCTTACGTCTTCTGTCACTGCGAATCTTCTCAAATGCGAGCCTTGGATTCGAAGGATTTCTTATATTGCCCCCCTTTCTACCTTAAACTACTGTACTGAACCTGACACTTTAAATCCTTTACAACTAGAATGCTCTACTTAAAAATCTGAATTAATTACAGTATATGTAAATGGGTGTTTGACATCCGACAGATTTTTTTCAGAATTTTCGCTCACGACCAATTAGGGTGAACAGCTTTTTGATTTTTTACCATCAGAATGATTTACTTAAAATTCTGAATTAATTACAGTATCTGTAAATGGGTGTTCGACATCCGTCAGATTTTTCTCAGAATTTTCGCTTACGACCAAATAGGGTGGACAGGCCAAAATCTGCATTATACCAATTTGTCCTTTCTAAAAATCTGAATTAATTGCAATATGTGTATCTGGGTATTTGATATCTGACAGATTTTTTTCGGAATTTTTGCATATGGTTAAATAGGAAAAATTAATTTATTTAGTTATTTATAACTACCCTCCAGGTCGACATGTAGGATTAAAATTTCATACCACATAGTTTTCTTTTTATTATTTATACGTTCGAAGCAATTAGATGCAGAAATCTGCCCTACGATCGAAATGTATCGGACCCGCTGAAAAAGAATTCTTTCGATCGTGGATATCGTCGTCGGCTTCGAAGATCGATCGAGGATCGAGATAGTGATTTTAATTGGTAGTTTCAGGATATACGGCGGAAACGTGTTACAGAACGTCTTTCAGGTTAACTGTAGATCGTTAAATCTCGATTTGATCTTTGAAATCGTTCTAGTTAACGAACCGGTTTTCGCAGATTTAAAAATCGGCAGATTTCTCATAAATTTTTCTGCGTGCCGTACGAAAGATTGCGGAAGCACTCGCGAAACCGAGCTTGTTTAATAAATATAACGGTTGAAATAGTAGATTATTTCCTCTTACAGCAATATTTTTATTAAATTATTGTCCACGATTTCGTCTCGATTCCAGTTTAACGATGTTACGTATTACGAATTCTCGTAAAATACATAATCCAATAATTAATAAGCTGAACTAGATTCATGAACGGTTGATAATAATATAAATAAATGATTTAATTAAATAAGGGTAATCCAGTTCGATCGAATGAAACGTGACCGAGATCGAAATAAAAAATGAAGTATAAACTTGTTATATTCTCCTGTGACTTTATTTCATATTAAATCTATTAACATTTAAATCTGATAAATTCCTGAATGTGCGGATTAATAAGAATTTATGAAATATGGGTGATACATTAATTAATAATGCTATTTCAGTATTCAGATTTGAATTTCAAATTTTGTAGTCTTTCTTATCAAAAATATAAAATTAATATAATAAACATAAATAAGACAATTATATTTGCATTGCGTAATCGGACAGTGGATTACAGATGTTCCGAATGATCAAATTTAACTGATCCGTTCTGTATTTTTCACCAACATTTTCAAAATATTAATACAAATATAATGATCATGCTCGACGCGTGTCACAAATGCCCCAATAATACGAAAATGATATTTTGAAAGAGCTTGAAGAGAATAAGAGTGGCCCGGCGTAATCAGCTCGCGTTAATCTTCAGGCTAATTGGCCATTTAAATGTGAATTAATTTTATCAGCCTCTTTAGATTTAGCTAATTAACAAATTATTATGGCGTGCGACCGACACGACGGCGAATGACGTGCAGTAAAATGACGATTTCCCGTGGAAATGTCATTTAAGTAAAATGTCACTATAGTCGACGTAAAAACTTATTGACAATTTAAAAGGCCATGAGGCGCCATAAGGTACCTTTCCATCATTCACAAACATTTCTGTGTTTTCTACAATCTATTATATATTTAAGATATTGGAATAAAAAATTAATTTTCTAGTTCAATATTCGCTGCCCTATCTTTATTGCAAAATTTGATCATGAAATATGAATATTTATGCACATTTTAAATTAATGCAAAATGATTGGAGTTTTTGAAGTGCACCAGAGACGTTAAATGGAACTTCGTATACTAAGTGAATTTGACTTCGCAGCGTGCCCTTTGAAGCTACTATAACTTTGTTGTCCGAACTATTTCTGTGCTTTACTGTTCTTCAGAGTAGAGCTGAATTTTCTTTGTGAGCGAAAACGGTCCGGAAGCACCTAGAAAATTACAAAACGTGGCAAAACATCCCAAGAAAATTTCGAAGTCTCCGCCGTGCTGTAATATGATAAAGGTTGGTTAATACTGTTATCAAAATCGTGTTTAAAAAGATTTTCTATGAATTTTGAATTTTATGTATTCCGACTGCGAAACTCTTTCGCGAGAGAAATATCTCCTATACACTAATGATAATAATAAAACATCACACGCGCACGTTGCCGCGCCAGAAAAAGCCCGCAGAGGTTCATTTAAATCGCTGATAAAAACGCAAATGGGATTACCGATTTTTAGGGCCGAGTTTATTTCCCCGTAGCGATTCGAATGTAATGAGAATCTGCAGTCGGTCTCTCGGTGTAACATAGATCTTTTATGGCAGTCCGTATTAATAGAGGAAAGAATGTTGGCACAAAACGCGCGAAGAATTATTAAGAAAAAAAAAAGAAAGAAAAAGAAACGACAGAAGAAAAAAGAAAAACGGAATGACCCTTTCAGAACAGTTCATCATCGTTGCAGTAAGCAGTGCATTCAAAGCGGAATTATAATGATGACATGTACAATCAATCACCATCTGATTCCAAGGTAAGCTTCTTCGAGTATTAACGCGTCCTGAAAACTCGGCTGGACTCTCGGTGTTAGTGAGATTTGCGATATTCATTCGTCGATCATAATAGCTGGGTCCGTACAATGTTATAATAAATTAGATCGAGCGTTTTCCAATTTAAATCCGACGCGACGACAATACCATCAACGATATCAAGCTTCGATAATACACTCTACTGAACTACAACAACACAAAAAATAAGAAACTTGAACATTAGAAGATTTTAAGGATCGTAGTTTAATATGTGTAACACAGGCAAAAAGTGTCCTCGGTTTTTCATTTGCCACGTTATGGATAAACATCTTAGAACAAAATAAACAACGCGATGCGATAATAGAAGGTTCAAGCTTTAAAACCAAGCTTTGAATCCAAGTTCAAAGTTCTACGATCATTTATAACGAAGTTATTACAATTTGAATGTCGACAGTTCGGATAAGCGAGGTTCTACAAAATCGTGTATTACTCACGCAAATATAGACCGATCTGGTTCGTGTCTGGTATCATTTTAATCAGGAAAGTGTCGCGGATACGTTGGTAAAACAGTGTTGCAAAAATAATTGTGATTGAAAGTGTAAATTACAACAATACCGTACAAAACTTCGAATGGACGAAGTAGCAGCGTTGAAGATCGCATTCTCTGCCATCTGATAGGAAATAGGGTGTTCGTGGGGCGAACTAAACGTTTCCATCAGTAGCGAGGACTCATCGAAGTGACCATAGCCATTCCCGGAGCGATCCCATCGAAACAGTGCTAAGTATCGAATCCGGAGCACTCGGGTTGAAGCTGTTCGGTCGACACCTTTCGGTAATCGGCGTCTGCGGGGGTGGGTACGGCGGGGATAAACGATCGCGGATCTCGAAGATCAGAGGCAGAGAGATGATCAGCTGGTTCCGGAGGATGAAGTCGTTCGGTCGGGCGTTAAAATTACCCATCGCGGTAACCCGAGCGACGAAAGAAGGATGGACTGTTATCGGCGAGGGAGTTTCGGAACGGGAGATGGTCCAGAAAAAAAAACGCGGGAGCAGAGAAGAATCTGAGAAGAGAGATGGAAGAGGATCAAACGATCAGGACGAGGAGGACGATGATCGAAGGAAGTGGGGAGAGGTAATCGAGGTGGGGGATGGGAGGATAATGCGTTGCCGATTTCGCGATGACGTCGAGGAAAAAGGAGGAATGTCGGAGGGGTGAGAGGGGGGGGGGGGATACGGCGAGAAACGACGAGCAACCGATGGAAAAGAAAATAGAGAGAGCGAGTGCGGAGCGGAGCGGATCTTTCAAAGAGGCAATTTCGTAATTACGAGAGAGGAACGGCTGCGTGGAGAGCGACCTGCTGGCCGGAACGAGATCGTATCGCGTTTTTCTTCTTCGGCTGCGGGATCGAGACCGAGACCGCACCAGGACGACGGGGGCATAACCCTATCACGATAACAATCGAGACGGACCCCCTTGTATATATTTTGCGAGCGGCTTCCTCCTTTCTCGCGCCGCACCGCGCCGAGAACATCATCGATCCCCGACGACGCGACGGCAGCCGTCGGCACCACCGAATGATTTCGTTCGGGTGCTAAACGGTTCACCTGTTGTGTGTACCATAGTCATTCAATGGCTTAGGATACACATAGGCACCCGGGTTCTTCTCTCTTTTGAAACGTCCCAATAAAACATTCGCGAACTGGTCATTTGTAGGAACACGAATCTCGTTTGTTGCTGACCTTCTTTTTGCTTTGCCATCTCGTCAGACCATTTCTACTGGACTAGATTTACATGAACACGTCTTCAGCGAGCTCCAAATACACGAACTTGTCCTGCATTTTACCCAAAACCAATCGTTTCACGAGATTTCAAGATTATCGTAATTTTTTTTCGTACACCTTGTATCTTCTCTTCCATATTCTTATAGAGCACGGAAAGACGAGTCGAATGAGTATAATGAACATACCATTCCGGCCATTCAATCTCAAGATATATTCGTTTGAAAATCTAGAACACTTTTCAAAAATTATTCAGACACAAATATCTCGAGATTAAATGATCGGAACTGTATGTTCATTATACTCATTCGACTCGTCTTTCCGTGCCCCACAAGAATATCGAATGAAACTATAGGGTTGCCCATCTAAAAAAATTTCGATGACCTTGACGTGTTGAAAGATGCTTTTCAAAAAAATCTGTCGTACAAACGTCAATGATTAGAATGGCTGTAGTGAACATACCGTTCCGATCATTCAATCTCGAGATATTTGTGTTCGAAAATGTGAAACACTTTTCAAAAAATCTCGAGATTGATTGATCGTAAAGGTATACTCATTCGACTTGTCTTTCCGTCTACAAGAATGTCGAAGAAAACTATAAGGTTGTTCGCTTAAAAAGATCGATGCTACAAAAGTAAATGATTAGATCACTCAAAACCGGGGACGTCGGCGTCAAACACTTTGCTCCGCAGCCGCAGCTATAGTACATAGTTAGGCGGCTTGTCTTAGGTTATCCCTAACCGCCATAAGAGCAGTGTGACGAAGCGCGTTAAGCGGCGAGTGTAACTGCTCGACGAAACTTGCCAGGCAAACGAATCCGCTGGTTAAGCAGAGAGAAACCTTAATCCATCCGTGCGTGATGTCTGTTTTCCCGTGTGTGTACGCCGCCATTACCTTGCACAGAGGGAAACTTCGGCAACGTGAACGGCGAATTTCACCCGACAGGAATCCGTCCGTCTGTCTGTAGAATCTGGTTTCTATTCGATGTTTTACCCGATGCTTTTCTCTTAGCCACTTTGGGCGTCCTGTTGATCCAACGGGATCCTCCAAGTTCGCCTGCTTGCCTGGCTGCAGTGCGCTGCATAATTGATCGAGTTTCGCGCTTACGCGAATTTCGAGACTTCACGGACTGCCGAACAAAAGACTGGGACGAACGTGTGCTCGGGATTTTATTGATTCGGAGTTCTCGGCTGATCGAAAAGCTGGCTTACGAAAACCCTTAGCATTCATAAAAGTTGATGAAAAGTCGCCGAACAGATAGGTATTGACTTAAACCTGTTTGGAATTTTCGCAGAAAATTTTTTAATTGACAGTTCGGATAATAGAGGTTTTACTAAATCCTGGATTAAACGGGCAAATCTGCTTAGAATTATATCGTGCTTGGGCTCTTTTTAATCGAGAAAATCTCACGGATAAACTGATCAAAGTTTCATAAAAAGATAATTATTTATAACAAAGTTATGGTACAGAATACGTATTGTCTCACAGATTTATGTAGTTAAACGATGTCGATGAAGCATTCATAAATAGCGCGACTATTTTTTTGATAATGTTCAATTGTCTCTGAAGGCAAACAATTATTAATTGATCTTCTAACTAAAAATACTACAATTTTTATCACCACTCGAACTGAAATTTTCCCAACTGTCCAGCCTGTCGATGGGGAAACTAAGGGCAGGAATTCGCGGTAAAATTGCGATAATTGCTCGTGGAACCGCGGGTTCGCGTGTTGCAGTTGTTCGACGGCCGGGGCTGTCGGCGGGAACTTTTTCAAAGTGCCATAAGAAATTCCATCAGGTTTCGGGCGTTCGCATGAAAGATTCATCAAGTTTGACTGGCGTTTCTCAAACAATGGTGGGAACAAGGAAGAAACGCGGACGATCCTCGGGGGGGGGGGGGGGGAGGCTGAAGAAGGGAGAAGCAAGGAAAATAGAAATGTCCCTCGAACCAAGACCGAATCATCCGGCACCACCTGTGCGAACTACTTTGCGAAACAATTTCTCGCGGTAGTCGCTGGCATTGCGAAGTCGTTCGACCGTTACGATACTGGTTCGATCGAGTCGTTACAATGTCGCGGTACAATGGCTTCTATTCAGACTTCAGTGTCGGTTGTCGCGACACGACAGACGGATCGATGTCCCCGACTGAACAGCTGTTTCTAGTGCTGTCTGCAGAAACGACATTTTCGAAAAAAATTCATGGGAATAGAATTCACTCGACCGCCATCTTGTTCGAAGTGGACTGATTTCTTGTGTTCGAAAAGGACTGACTTTCGCTTGTAGGTTCGTATAAATATATATTTTGGTCAAATAAAATGGATTTAATCAAATACACTTGGGTAACTAAATATTAAAGAACACAAAATAATTGTGTTCAAAATTATTAGGCCGTCTATTTTGCCGCGTCACAACTTACCAAATTTAAAAAATCTCGAATAAAAGACAGTAGAATAAATTTCTGAGTACCTAAATACTAAATAATACCGTGATTGCCATATTAAAGATATTAAATAATATCAAATATACTCATTAAATGTCTCAAATAGAAAATAAGCAAATTTTCCGAGTACCTAAATATTAAATAACAATAGCAGCAATGTTAAATACATTAAATAATATGAAAAAGTAGTTGATGCAAATGATAGATAATAATATTTAATAATAAATATATTCATTGAATGTCACAAATAGAAAAACGTCAAATTTTCCGAGTACCTAAATATTAAATAACAATAGCAGCAATGTTAAATATAATAAATAATATAAAATCACCTATATGTGCCAATATAAAAAAGTAGTTGGTGCAAATGAGTGTCTAAATAATAAATAACAATAGCAGCAATGTTAAATATATTAGATAATATAAAATTACCTACGTGCCAATATAAAAAAGTAGTTGATGCAAATGATATATAATAATATTTAATAATAAATATTAATAATAAATATAATTAACCGTTTCAAATAGAAAATGGTCAAATAAATCTCCGAGTGTCTAAATAGTAAATAACAATAGCAGCAATGTTAAATATATTAGATAATATAAAATTACCTATGTGCCAGTATAAAAATGTAGCTGATGCAATTGCAGGATTAAAAAAATACGATAACACGCGTACTATGATTTATCTCTATTATTACGTGATACGAATTGCCATAGGCTGAATTTCCGTGGGGCGAACTGGTTATAACGCAATGACGGTAAATATTTGTCAGCTGCCAGCAGTCGATCATTTCCCATCGATAATGCCACACGTCCACCGCGGTTTCGTTCGTTACCATTAAATGCTCGTTATTAAGTGAACGGGGGAAAAAAAAATGGAACAGAAGAAAATATGGTTCGTTTAATGACACGGATAGGGGAGTCACGGGCCCGCGTGTTTAATTACAAGTGTCATCAATCACTCAGCAACGTTGGCCTGTCCTTGGTCTAGCTACCAGACATTTTACCATCAAAGGATCGTCCTGCGGCCAGAGGATTTTGTACATCAACGTCAACCTTACAATTAATTCTTTCCGTGGGTACCTAGCCGACCATCAGTTTTTACCGCGGTGTCCCGTGTTGACACCACCAGAGAGCCATCCACCAATTTTGGTGGATCGATCACATAGCTCTCGATAACGTGCTACCCTGTTGTTCGCCGAGGTTGCAAATCAATTTCCTGTGGACGGCGCAAATTCGTTGTAAATCGAGCTTGAAAGATCTTGGATGTCTCACGGTAAAGTAAAGGGTTAACCCTCGTGTTAACAATTACAAAATATAGAAAAAATTGCAATAGGAAATTTTCTAATAATTTAGAATTTGAATTTTAAAAAATATGATAGGGGATGTCATTTTAAAATGATTCACTGTTGAGAGAGAGAGCCAGCCACTCGGTATAACTCTCTTTTATTATTGAATTGTTTACTCGATATCTATATTTTGATCTATATTTACTATAACCTGTGTTCATTGAAAAACAATCTTGCAATATCACACAATATTATATTTCAATAAACACAGGTTAGTAATTCATCAAAATATAGATACATCGAGTAAATATAATCAAATGTTTAAAATAATGATCGAGTCACCTGTTTAAAATTTGAATTTGTTTAAAAATGTGTAATTACGTATTTCAAAAAAATTATAGGGTTGTTGCATTTTAAAATGGTCCAGTGACAGTTGAGCCACCCTGTATAACTTACTATTATTATATGAATTATTTACTCGATATCTATATTTTGATGAATTATTGTAACTTGTGTTTATTGAAATACATATACTATTGTGATATTGCAATTTTATATTTCGTATTAAATGTTATACTAACAATTTTGCAAATATTAATATTAATATAATAGCATATAATTTAATAGATCCTTTTATATTGAATAGATAGAATCATTTTGGATCCACCGTGTACACCGTGATTTTTCAAAATCGTGTGAAAAAAGAGTCGGCCGTGTAGTGCTTCGAGGGGGCACGGTGAAACATAAGAAGAAAACAACTCGGACAAGATCGTATCGCAGCGAGCAATTGTCTGATTGACGAAGAAGTTCCGTTGATAAAAATGAGGGAGGAAGAGAGTTGTCCCTTAAGCGCGACAAATGAGTGGCAATTAACAGAGGCAGCGCCGCGAGACGTCGCGTCCCGTCTTTGTCGGATCGCACGATCGAGGATACGACGTGTTTACGATTAGGAGCGAAGGACACTGGTATAATTACAGCTGGCTGACCGACTGACGCTTTCAAAGGTGAAAAAGAATCGCTCATTAAAGAGACAGGCCGCCGCACCGCGGCGGAAGACGTTTTGTACGCTCGATGGGAAATTCTTTGTATTCGCGAAGAAATGTAACTTGGCTGAGCAGGTGCGATGATGGAACGAAATTATTGACGGGAAAGAGAGGAACAAAACTGATGATTAAGAGGCAAAAATTTTAATTCGCTGAGTGGCTTGAAAGTGTAATGATAGAGTCTCATTCGGACTGCCTGAGGGTTTGTATTACGTTTCTGTGTTACTGTGTTTGATTTTGGTGACCGGTTTTCTTTGTTGCGGTGAGTATTTTGTGTACGTGTGTAGTGGCATTTTATGGAGTGAGATGCGGACTCAGATGTATCAAGGGTCTAGATTTGTAGGATTCTAGGAGTCTGGGGTACAAGTGTTTAATGAATTAGAGGTTCAAGTGTGCTAGGATTTTAGCTTCAAAAGTTCAAAGCCCCAAAGTAATAAAGCTCCGAAGTCCCAGAACCTTCAAGTCCTAAAGCCCCAGAGTCCCAAAGACCCGTAGTCCCAAAGCCCTGGAATGCCAAAGCGCTAGAATTCCAAAACCCCCAAAGTCCCAAAGCCCCGGAGTTCCAAAACCCTAAAGTTCCAAAGCCTCAGAGTCCCAAAGCCTCAAAGTTCCAAAGCCCCAGAGTTCTAAAGCCCCAATATACCAAAACCCCAAAGTCCTAAAGTCCCGGAGTCCCAAAGCGTCAGAGTTCCAAAACCCCAAAGTCTCAAAGCCCCAGAGTTCCAAAACCCCAAAGTTCCGAAGATCCAGAGTCCCAAAGCCTCAGAGCCCCAAAGTTCCAGAGTCCCAAAGCCCCAAAATACCAAAACCCCAAAGTCCTAAAGTCCCGGAGTCCCAAAGCGTCAGAGTCCCAAAGCTCCAAAGTTCCAAAGCGCCAGAGTCCCAAAGCCCCCAAGCCCCAGAGTACAAAAATAGTCAACGATTAAAATGTCCCACAATTCTGAAGATTCTGAGATTGCCAAAATAGTGTCGATTAAATATTGTATATAAAATAAAACCCTGATTGAAAAATGTCGATACGTCGGTACAGTGTATCCGGTGAGACCAACAAGTTAACGAGGAATCTCAAATGACCCGAGGAGAGCAGTGGACCCCAAAACCAGCGGAAGTCGCTCTAGGATTAATTTACCGAGTGTGCCGCGTGGACATAGACGAAACGACACCGTTGATCCAAAGTCCAGGCGTTCCTTTAGACGATCCCATCACGGAATGCTGGGGGAAGGACGTGACTGAAGACAGATAACGAAGAAGAGGGCCGTGTGTATCTCGCAATCCGTAATCCTTACTAATATACGGTTGCATGCAAAATTAAACGTAAGTGAAAAAGCAAATTACCACGAAAGAAAAATAGAGACACATACATTCACCAGTGAAAACAATAGACTTGGATAACAAAGCTACTGTACGTTACATATAATATGATATAAAATTAATAAATGACAGGGGGATACGTAGCTATTCCTATTTAAATGACATACCTAGATTATTGTTAACAAGAAGATTGTGGTTGAAGCGTGTCTGTTTAGGCTGCAGATTTTAGTGCAACGGAGAGGCATAACGGAAAATCGAATGAAGACGACAATGAAAAGAGAGTGAAGGAGATGGGAGTGAGGTCAGAGGTGAATCTCGAATGCTGCCCACCTCTTGATATTCGCGTTGATCTCCACCTCCTCGCATCACGGCTCCTATATCGGCTTATGCGAATGTAGGCAGGTATGCTCGACTGCGTTCAGACTATACGGGGTGGTCCACCTAACTTGAACATCCCAAACATCTTGCATCAAATATTGTGGTAAACCAGAAAACAAATATTCTCGAAGTCTTGAAGGTCAGGTTACAGATTGCAAGTTCATAAATCTTTTTTAACTGGCTGTGCATACTTTTATTGCATAGAAATTTTAGATGGAACCAGAATTAGTACCTAGAAACATAGTGGGACCTAGTAGAATCTAGAAACATAGTAGAGTCCCATTTTAAAAAATATGATATATCCTCCTTTTTAAAAACGCCGATGTCCTTGAAATATCGAAACAAATTTTTTTGTGCATTTATATTTGACACACCCGTTTGTGGCAATCGAGGTGGGCGATTTTCGTGCTGCGCGAAAATCCACAGTCTAATTATCAATAATGAAGGAGACGTCCGAAATGGTGAAGCTAGGTGGACCACCCTGTAGGTAGACAGGACCGTAAACCATAAAGATCTCGTACGGTGGACCGCTGCGAATCGCCCATTGACCACCCACGTGGCTTCGAATCACCATCGCCTATTTCTTCCATAGGAGGTTCTATCTCGTCCTCTCCTCCTCCCTCCTTATCCCGCCCTCAGCCTTCCCGGCTATGATTATCTGTTTCCGTTTGTTCGGAGACTTTACTCGAAACGCACGGTTCATTGTCGAACAGATGGGCACTTTGAGCGGTTTCGAAAGAGGAAAAAATCTTGGGGATGCGTGCCACTTGGATCACAAATTTATCGATTTCATAAAATGGGGAATAGTGAACCGTGATCATTCAAAGATCCAGAGGTCCAAGATTCTAAGTCTAAGATCCAAAGATTCTAAAGTCTTCGGGATACAAAGATTCAGAGATTCAAAGGTTCTAAATCTTCAGGATTCGAAGGCTCGAAGTTTCTAGACATTCAGGATTCAAGAATTCAAAGATTCGAAGGTTCTAGATCTTCAGGATTCAAGAATTCAAAGATTCGAAAGTTCTAGATTTTCAGGATTCGAAGGCTCAAAGGTTCTAGATCTTCAGGATTCAAAAATTCGAAGGTTCTAGATCTTCAGGATTCAAGAATTCAAAGATTCGAAGGTTCTAGATCTTCAGGATTCAAGAATTCAAAGATTCGAAGGTTCCACATCTTCAAGATTCAAAAATTCAAAGATTCGAAGGTTCTAGATCTTCAGAATTCGAAGGCTCGAAGGTTCTAGATCTTCAGGATTCAAAGATTCAGAGTTAAAACATTCAAAGGTTCTAGATCTTCAGGATTCAAAGATTCAAAGATTCCAGATCTTCAGGATTCGATGGCTCAAGGATTCTACATCTTTAGGATTCGAAAATCCTATATCTTTAGGATTGAAAGATTCAAAAGTTCTACAGCTTTAAGATTTAAAAATTCTATATTTTCAGCATTCAAATACGCAAAGATCCTAAATCTTCAGGATTCAAAGATGTATCATATATTCAAAGTTCCCAGTCCATAAACCCCAGAATAGATAGACTCTAACATTCGAGGTTGCTAATCCTCCATCTTTCAAAGCATCAGAGACCGCTCCTCAACCTCTAAACGATACAAACCTTACATTTAAAAATGTAAAAATACCCAGCGCAAGTATTCAACTACTGCAATCCTCAAAATTTTATAAATCCCAAGGCTCTAAAAGCCCCGCAATTGAAACGCTCATAGCAGCCAGCAGCGGCGGAATCACGTCGTCGGTGGGAGGAATCTCGTCTCCTAAACTCCGTCTCTTCGAGGATCAGACATCCTCGCATTTAATATTCCGCTGTACTGCGTCCATCAAGGGGCCGTTCCTGCAGGATTCACGTGCAGGAACCTGCGATATCCCGTCTGTTTATTGGCTGCGAGGCCGAGGGGTCGAAAGCGGACCATCCCGCGAGATAGATTCGGGCGCGAAAACTGAAGGATTCCCAGGGACATCCATTTATCCGTCTTTATGAAACGCGAGCGGAAAAAGGACACGCCTCCACAAAGAGATCAAACGACCTCGTCGATCCTCCGCCACTTTTCTCTCGCCTTTCTTTCCTGCCATCTCGGTCCTCGCGCCTTTAAAGTCCAGTTCTCATCGCGACACTTCGGACGATCGTCGAAGCCCACCGGAAACCAGCCGACAAATTAATTCGATCTTGGTACCGACTATTAGAATTTTATTTTAACGAACCCCATTTTATTTATCCAGATTGTCTTACGCTTGTTTTGGTTCCAGGTATTCAGAACAGTGTGGACGAGCCTTTAGACGGCTGAGGAACCACGGCTGACCGACCGGGACCAGCCAATATCGGCATTATGAAATCGGGAAAAATTACGAGCCCGCAAATGAAATCCAAAAACGGGATCTGCACCCTGTCGTCTGAGGTATGGGGTCGTTGGGCATCCCATCCGGCCACTTCTGAGTCACGGCCATGGGAAATTGTGCTGGTTCGACCCGGAGCCGAAGTGGCTTTCGTGGGATAGTAAGCAGAATTTATATGATTTTAGAGAAAATTTTTAATTTGTGGTTGTCAAGTGATTTTTAAATAGTTAAGGCATGGCTTGGTTCTAGAATGTAGAAAATAATAGCGGGGAGACGAGATGTCGACACTAGTATCAGTGGCACCATGATAATTCAGTGACGTAATTTGTTTATTTCGAATGATTTATTTACGACACTTTCACCAGCATATTCCTGACTCTTTTCTGGTTAAAATGATACCAAACACGATATATTCTGCATTATTTTTACACGATTAATCCGCGATTCAGCGGAACCTCTGTTATCCGAACTAGTCAATGTGATATTAGATTACACTTTTACTGATTTGTATAGTCAATATATTGCTGCACAAGGATCGCTTCGGAATCAATTAAAATCAGTTTAGAATCCAGGTGTATTGATTCGGATTATAAACAATAAAATTCTGGATTAAACGAACAAATTCAAATGGTATCGTGCTTGGTCTCGTTTTACCCAGAAAAATGTAAGAAACGTGACGGTAAGGGTTTCGTAGTGAAATAATGAAACAAAGTCCCTTGTCTTAAAAATTTCTCTTTCGAGACAGTAAACCTCAATATTAATTAAAAAATTCGACCGCAGTGTTTGCCACCGGGTGAACATGTTGCGAAGTAGGTGTTGTTTCGTCAGGCCATTTGAGGCTGGTGTAACGCCGTCACAGAGGAGCTCGCCATAATGTTCGCCCGCAAGCGTCGCTGTCCCGACCGGAGCGAACCGTCTTGTAACTGGTGTATCGTCTCCTTGCTTTTGGGAATGCGAACACCCTTTGGGCGTCAATCGCCATAGACGGCAGCTGTTTGCTGGAAATTATCACTTACAATTGGAGTACTGTGGCTCGCGAACAGCGTTATAAGCCTCTGCGGCTCTCCTTTATGCAGGCGTATCATGTTCGAGCGTGGCGTGCAAACATAACGAAGCGTCTAATGACACGGCTAACTGATAAGCAGAGATGGGATTAACGAGTCGACTGGCTTGACGGTCACTTATTAGCGACACGATTTGTTGTCTGCGTTCAGAGATCAACGACTTCGCTCCGTTCTTCGTCCTAATAAAGCTACAGTGTCTACAGTTCTAGAGATTCTTTATTTTGAATCTGAACTTTTAAACTCGGTTTTATCAGGTGGTTCTTTGAATTTTTGTTACCTAGAATGCCTATTTGTTCTATTCCGGATCGGCGCTATCACTACCAACGTTCTTTGTTCCATTTCCATTCAGCACCATCACTACAAACATTCTTTTCCTTCCCTGAATCGGAACAGCGAACTTATATCACCTAGAAAAACTGTATGTTCGATGACGGCTTGTTGCCATCACTAGCAGCGCTCGTTCCCCTCGCTAACTAGGGCAGACAAGGGTTTAGAATTGATATTCGGGCGCTTAAACATTTATTTAGATGTGCTCTTGTCACCTAGAATGCCTCTTTGTTCTATTCCGGATCGGCGCCATCACCCACCCTCCCTGAATCAGACCAGCGAACTTATATCACCTAGAAGAACTGTATGTTTGATGGAGGCTCAGTGCCATCACTAGCAACGCTCGTTCTCCTCACTAACTAGGATAGGCAAGGGTTTAGAATTGATATTTGGCGCTTAAATATCTGTTTAGCTTTGTTTTTGTCACCTAGACTGTTTATTTGTTCTATTGCAGTTCGGAGCTATCACTACAAACGCTCGCTCCTTTCTGTAAATCGGCCTGATGAGGTTTCTACAATTGACATTTGGTGTATAGAGAGTTAAATAAGCTTCTGCTGGGCAGAAAAATGAATTGTTCATTTGCGTCTCGGTGTCATCACTGGCAACGCTCGTTCCCCTCGCTAACTAGGATAGGCAAGGGTTTAGAATTGATATTTGGCGCTTAAATATCTATTTAGATGTGGTTTTGTTACCTAGACTGTGTCTATTTGTTTTATTGCAGTTCGAAGCCATCACTACAAACGCTCGCTCCTTTCGGTAAATCAGCCTAGTAAGATTTCTATAATTGATATTTGGTGTATAGAGAGTTAAATAAGCTTTTGCTGGACAGAAAAATGAATTGTTCATTTGCGTCTCGGTGCCATCACTATCGACGCTTATTCCCCTCGCTGAATCGGGCCGGCGAGGTCCGAGGAGGTCGTGAGAAGAGGCGCGAACGGAAGGAAGGTCCGTTCATGGGCTGTGTACGGGGGGGCTCTATGGGGAAAGAAGCGGACAGGCAACGGTGGAAGGGGAAGATGGCGCACGGCAGGCGCGTGGCTCCCACGGGTCGCCTCGAGCCGCTACAGAGGGAGAGGGGAAGAGCGCGCTCCTTGAGAGGGAGAGACCATTGGCAACATTCTCCTCTCCCTGGCACGTACTACCCAGACCCGATCGAAATTCCCTTCCATACATCCCGGCAAATTTCAACCGGTGTGTTTTTTCAAATGACGGCCCGCTGATTTCCGAAATCCAATCCCGCCCCGGATCCCATCAGAACTTTCGACATCCATTTAAATGGAAATCCTGATTTAAGATAAATACGCTCGCCGGATGCGTTTCCCCGCCCCTAGGGGAACCTGAACTTTCCGTTTGTTGCGTATACACTTCGGGCGTTCGCAGTACAGTGAATTTCGAAAGGATCTCATTTTTGTTTACTTAGTATTATTTATACAGCGTTGCTATAGTGTAGAGGTTTCAACACTGTTCCGGAATTTTGAAGTAGTAGTGGATAGTAATTTTCTTTGGATTTCATGGTTTCCAAAAAATTCCAAAAATATTCTCAGATACTCTTCAATGTCCCTAGAATATTATCGAGTAATTTTTATCATCTTGTCTTACCTCGATTATTTAAAATAAATCAAAATTTGACGGGAATGTACTTTAATACCAGGGGTCGTTTAAGTAATTTTTTGAGGGGTTCCAGGGTTTCGAAAAAATTCACAAATACTCTTCAATGTCACTAGAATATTATCCAGTAATTTTTATCATCTTGCCTTACCTTGATTATTTTAAATAAATCAAAATTTGACAGGAATGTACTTTAATACTAGAGGTCCTTTAAGTAACTTTTTTTTGGTTTCATGGTTTCGAAAAAATTCCGAAAAAATTCTCAAATACTCTTCAGTGTTCCTAGAATATTATCCAGTAATTTTTATCATCTTGCCTTACCTCGATTATTTAAAATAAATCAAAATTTGACGGGAACGTACTTTAATGCTAGGGGTCGTTTAAGTAATTTTTTGGGGGATATCACAGTTTCGAAAAAATTCTGAATAAATTCTCAAATACTCTTCAATGTCCCTAGAATATTACCCAGTAATTTTTATCACCTTGTGTTGCCTCGATTTTTCAAAATAAATCAAAATTCGACGGGAACGTATTTTAACCTAGTGATACACAGAACATCCTGTCCCGAATTACGTCGATAATCTCAGTTTAACCGCAATCTTCAATGACCCATCGTATTGCGTTCCTTCCGCTGCGATCCTGTGGCGCAGAAACCAGTATTCTCGGTGATCGAGGAGTCAACATCGCGCAAGATCGCGCCGGTATCTGCCGAAACAACTTGTCGGTCGGGAAGCAGTAGGCAAAACGAGGAGCGGCGGAGCCCGATTCCGAGAGGCCGTTCGAAAAAAAGCGTAAGAGCCACGATACAAAACCAGCGGCGGCGGCGGTTTTATTTTATTTCCCACCGGATGCAAATGGGGACGAGCTGTATCGCCAATAACAGTCGTTCGCGTCCGAATGGCAGCCGGGAAACGAATCGATACGGTAGCAATGTTAGCGCGAAGCTAATTGCCGAAATTGCCGTCCGAAAGAATGCGTCCGTGGTCTCGAGGAACCCGGGCCAACCGAAAAGGTCGGAGCTAATTACTTTATCTGGACGTGCTGGCTAATGGTCCTACGAGGAGGTTAATGATCGGCCGATACCGAAACGAATGGATCCCCCAAGCCCGATTTCTTCTGCGTCCCAAACTCGCGTGAACCGCCATTATTAAATCTGTGGTTAGGAAGAATGCCGCACATATGTCACATACTTTCACTTTCGAGATATTGCCGTTCAAAGTTTGGATCACTAACTTTTTGTTCTACTGATGTTTTCTTTTTTAGAAGTATAAATGTATGTTTCTTTCGCTTTGCATGATATATTGCATATTTGTATGATTAACGCGAATAATAATAGGAACAATAGTAATAATTCAGAACGCTTTAGGTAAAACGACGCAAGTCCACTGGACAAACAAATTTTTTGAAATTGTGACATGCGGCGTTTTTCCTGACAACCACAGAACTTTCGTCGGCGAACAGTTCGAGTTTCCGAAAAGAAAAGCTGCTTCCGCTGCGATATATCCGATTTCGCTATTTACCGAACCGAGGGATTCGGAGATCCTGCGAGCGAATTTCCGGCTGATATTTTATGGATGCCTCGCGAACACGCCGGCACGAACGATCGAAGATACCAGATCCGTACACTCCTCGCGAAAACGGTTCCGGAGCCCAAATTCTATTGCTACGTTACTGCTACACTGCTGGGATTTTAATGAAGTATTTAGGAACACATCCGTGAAGGTTTTCCGATTCCATTGATTCCAAACACGGTCCAGTTTGGTCCACTATTATGCCTATAATCCACGATTCACTGGAACCTCTCTTATCCGAACTGGTCAGTCAACGTGAGTGTTGTTCGCTTTTACTCGGGCATTTTTCAAGATTCAGCAACGAGAAAATTGCTACATGTAGTCCAGTATACATACTTTCATCTAAGACACTCGTTTTTGAAAAAGATCCATTAATCTTTTCGGAAAAAATTCCCACAAATCTCACTTGTTCTCCTTTTCGTTTTGAATTTATTAGTGAATGGCCGCAGGGTGTAATCGTTCGGCCAGTAGAGGATACGGAAGATTAATTGCATCGAAAGTAGTCGATTATGGTTGGTAATCGTCTTGTAGTTGCAGAACCGAGGGACTCTCGCGACGTGCCTTAATTTGAACGGGACTGTTCCGGAGCGGGCGATGCAAAGTTCGATTTTAATCAAATGCACTCGTTAATTATTATTGTACGTCGTAATTAAACCCCCGCGGTACGCGCTGAAGTTCCGAACTTGGGAACCAATTTACGCAACAATATCGCAAGTGGCGGTACGTTTAATACAACTGTAAATATACAATTGCCAAGAGCGCAGCGGCATGGCAGCCAGCGCGCTCTGGACAAGTTGCAACTTCTGTAATCCGCAAAATGAACGTGGATCGTAATTTATGCAGAAGAAACACACCGCGATAAGGATTATTTCCGGCTGATGCAGTGTGGTGTTTCCCTTTTGTCCTTCATCTTTCGCGGACGAATTTCACCACGGTTTAGTCGAGCAAAATCTGCAGAATAGATCACCGAAAACAAACATTTGTACATTCATCTACTTAGGACAATTTAAAAAATTTTTCCTTTCAACGAAATATAATAGTAACATTCTTTATTATGTTTGCCAATATTTGCACTAATTTCGATGAGCGACATAAGAGTAATATTTAAAACAAAAATTTGTAGATTCAGCTACCTAGAACAATTTAAAAAATTTTTCCTTTCAACAAAATATGATAGTAACATTCTTTATTATGTTGCCAATTCTTGCACTAATTTCGATGAGCGACATAAGAGTAATATTTAAAACAAAAATTTGTAGATTCAGCTACTTAGAACAATTTAAAAAATGTTTTCTTCCAACAAAATATAATAGTAACATTCTTTATTATGTTGCCAATATTTACACTAATTTCGATGAGTGACATAAAAGTAATGTTTAAAACAAAAATTTGTAGATTCAGCTACATAGAACCATTTAAAAAATTTTTCCTTTCAACAAAATGTAATAGGAACATTTTTTATTATGTTCCCAATATTTGCATCCATTTCTTATTTCTTATTATTAATGTTTGTACTAATTTTGACGTTCAGAAATAGTAAAATAATTTTTACAGGTAAATTCTGTGTAATTTTATTTTAAATATTGTATGTGGAACATTACAGCGAATAAATATTTTAATTATATAGAACGAGGTAATTCAGTTTCAATAATGATAGAACTATTTCTACATAATTTTTTCTACATGATTGTGTGAGACGCGTTTAAAGCGACAGATTGTTAAAAGGTGTCGTAATATTTAGCATTTACAGGTTTCTGCTTTCACAAACTCAAACTCGAGCTCCCTCTCCCGAAGTGGTTACCCTTGTTGTTTACCATTGAATAACAGTGTTTGCTCTTGCTTTTTTAGCTGATTTGGTCCCATTCAAAAGAGCTTTCGCAACACTGCACAATAGTGTTCTTCAAACATACGACGGAAAAAACGTCGCGTGGAAAAAGCTGGAAAGAGATTCTACGGATGCAAGCCTTCAATTCCTGAAAACCGGCAAGACGGACATTATGTACAAATTAGTGATAGATGATGATTATTTTATGTATGAATTTGCAATGGATAAATAAACACAATATAATTAAAAAAACAAAGCTGCATATTTATTTCTCGAACCACCAATTTTTCCCAAACATCCCACTTGTCGTTGAGATATTAAGAGATAAATCAGGAATACCTGATTTGAATTGTAGAACGAACTTTCGAAAATTTTTCGGCCGCCTGGCTTGTCGTTTAGTTGTACTACTGAATTTCGGATACCTCCTTCAACATCATGTTCTCCTAATACAAAGTTCAATTTTCGAAGATCTCGAAAAATTTTCGGAAATTTTCGACCGTCTGGCTTGACGTTGACTTGTACTACTGAATTCCGGATACCTCCTTCGGTATCATGTTCTCCTAATACAAAGTTCAATTTTCGAGATTTTCGAAAATTTTCGGAAATTTTCGGCCGTCTGACTTGACGTTGACTTGTACTACTGAATTTCGGATACCTCCTTCGGTATCATGTTCTCCTAATACAAAGTTCAATTTTCGAGATTTTCGAAAATTTTCGACATTTTTCGGCCGTCTGACTTGACGTTGACTTGTACTACTGAATTCCGGATACCTCCTTCGATATCATGTTCTCCTAATACAAAGTTCGATTTTCGAAGTTTTCGAAAATTTTCGGAAATTTTTGGATTTGTATTAGGAGAACATGATACCGAAGGAGGTGGCACGAAATTCAGTAGTACAACTCAACGACAAGTCAGACGGTCGAAAATCTCCAAAAATTTTCGAAAATTTCGAAAATTGAACTTTGTATTAGGAGAACATGATGTCGAAGGAGGTATCCGAAATTCAGTAGTACAACTCAATGACAAGTCAGACGGTCGAAAATCTCCAAAAATTTTCGAAAATTTCGAAAATTGGACTTTGTATTAGGAGAACATGATGTCGAAGGAGGTATCCGATATTCAGTAGTACAAGTCAACGTCAAGTCAGACGGCCGAAAAATGTCGAAAATTTCGAAAATTGAACTTTGTATTAGGAGAACATGATGTCGAAGGAGGTATCCGAAATTCAGTAGTACAACTAAACGACAAGCTAGGCGGCCGAAAAATTTCAAAAATTTCGAAAATTGAGTTTTGTATTAGGAGAACATGATGGTGAAGGAGGTGGCACCTAATTTTCTCTATCGGATGGTCATGTTCAGGGTAGAATAAAAAAGAACACATTTTTGTAACTAACAAACATTCTTTATTTTTTCAAAAAAATTACAATGTTAATTGAGAATATTACAATATTAAATTACAAAATTACAATATTTGTCGAGAATAGAAAATTTGTTGGATCCATGGTATATTTAATTGATACGTCTGACAGTACTGCAATTGAAGATGGACAGAGCCTCTAGGACCTCTAGTACGTACAACTACAGCACAGGGGAAACTTTTTCACTTTACACGGCCAGTCAGCCTTGAAATCGTGTCCAATGGAACGGTCCTGGAGGACCGAGGAACGCGGTAGATACGTTTCCTTTCTCAGGAACGGTCGCGATACCTTCTATCCAGCCGCACACGTGCCACCAGGACGATAATAAAGAAAATAGAGGGCGAAGCTGGGCTTCTCCCACCACCAGCTAACTGCCCGCGCGCTTCCGAGCACGCCGCGATATTGAATCCCATCATTTTTCAGGAAAGTCGCGGCCACAAGGAGAACTACCCTCATCCCCTCATCTTGTCCTCTACAGTTACAGATTTTCCGACCCCTCGCCGCCGCCATTACTCCTATCCGCTCAATGGCGTCTGAATCTTTGTCATCGTACAACCTGGCTCCGAAAGATTGCACTCGAAAATTAACCCTCATCCGTCTCTCATTTTCCCAACCCAATTCTTCCGTTGTCCAATTGACACGACGGCGAAGATCTGTTAGGGATGAAACATTTTTCTCAAATTCACGTTTCGTGGAATACATTCAGTTCGGAAAAATATTCGATGTTGTTGCAGAAATTAATTTTTAAACGGTGGCGATATTTTATAAAGTTGGTGATTTTGCTATTGTGACGTATAGTGTAGTAAAATATATATTACCACATTGATATAATGATAGACTAATCAAATCTATGTTAATCATTAATTTATATTTATTAATAACTTTAAAAGAGTGTGGAATTCAATGAGTTCAGAAAAATATTCAATGTTGCGGCAGAAATTAATTTATATATGGTGGCAAAATTTTATGATGTTGGTAATTGTGCTATTGTGACGTACACTGTAGTAAAATATATTATCAGTAAAAGTTCAAAATCCCACAGACTTGATTTTTTTTTATGCTAATCAATTCTATGCTTTTATGCTTATCAATCAAATTTATGCTAATTAATTCATATTTATTAAAACTTTTAAGAGTGTAAATGTATATCGCCATTTAAAATTTTTTAATAGATAAAAAGATAGAATAAAACAATTTTTAAATAGAAACTAAATTGAATGTCATTTCATACCTTAACGATTTTAATATAGGAGAAATCATGTATAGTGACATCTTCAATTTTCAAAATTTTCCAACAATTTTTTATTTCCTCTACTCAATTGTTCTATAAATGCATGAAGAACCACAGTCTACTAATAACCAAAATTGGCAGTCTAGGCATCAACAATGACATTCTGCAAATGCTGTTATATTTCGTGCACTGCTTCGAGAAAAGAAAAGAAGAGAGACGAGGAAGACGTTTCCCGTCTGAGGAAACGCAGTTTTCCCCATAGGATGACGGGCGGTTCGCCTATCCCGTTGTTCTTCCACCGGTTTCGTAACAGAGACACAAGCCACTCATTGCGAAATTGATTTTCTGCAAACGACAGGACAAATGCACTTGCCGCTGACACTTCCATTACTTTGCGTCTCGTGTGTCCCTTATCCGTTTAACTTCGTCGCGCGACACCTGTCTTGCGTTCTCCGCCCGTTGCTGCCGCTGCTGCTGCTCCCGTTCCATTCTCATTCCGCGGAGCGAAACCGCACCGAGCAATTGCGTAAATCGATAGTCCATAATTCGATAAACGCCGAACGCGCCTCGTTTCTTGTCCCGCCGAGATCCGTCGAGGCCTGTTTACAGACCTAAACTGATAATTAACCATTGACTCGATGGATACGCTAACCCAACATTAATCATGCAAGACTGCCTTAAGCTGTGTTCACATTAAACCAATCCTTAGACATTTTTGTTGACCCGATTTTTCTAAATGAATCAAAATTTGACGGGAACCTATTTTTTAATACTAGGGGCCGTTTAAGTAACTTTTTATGGGTTTCACGGTATTGAAAAATATTTTGAAAAAATTCTGAAATACTTTTCACTGTCCGCAGCATATTATGTAGTAATTTTTATTACATTGCGTAACCTCGATTGTTTAAAGTAAATCAAATTTGACGGGAACGTATTTTAATGCTAGGGGTCGTTTAAGTAACTTTTTATGGGTTTCACGGTTTCGAAAAATTCCGAAAAAATTATTAAATACTTTTCATTGTCCCTAGAATATTATGCAGTAATTTTTATTACATTGCGTAAACTCGATTTTTTAATGCTAGTATTTTAATGCTAGAAATCATTTAAGTAACTTTTTATGGGTCTCACGGTTTTGAAAAAATTTTGAAAAAATTCTGAAATACTTTTCATTGTCTCTAGTATATTATGCAGTAATTTTTATTACCTTGTGTAACCTCGATTTTCTTAAATAAATCAAAATTTGACAGAATCGTATTTTAATACTACGGGAAGTAGTAATTTTGTTTAAGTTTCACGGTTTCGAAAAAATTTTGAAAAAATTCTCAAATACTCTCCGATGTCCCTAGAATATATATTCAAAGTAACTATAGATAACTCCGACAGTTTCGGGACTTTTCCATTCCGGGAATTCTTGATTCACTTTCCCCGGAAAAATCGAGTCTGATGAAATAAAAAATGTTGAAAGACCAAGGTCGCTGCGATAAACCAGGAAAACTACAGTTTTACCACTGTAAGGATCTGACGCTGGTGAGGGTGCCTCTAGATAAAGTACACGGACGAGCATGATATATGCCGACAGGGGGAACTACTTCCTTCGCGCGGTTAAAATCCATTGAGCCGATCGCGCAGGTGATGCACGGATGCTGTTTCGCGCGCTTTTCCTTGTTTTCCATTTTCCAGGGCCCCGGCATCAGTTCCCTTTTACCTCGTTGAGCACGCGAGCACTGTACACACATAGAGAAAAAGAGAGGGAGAGAGAGAATCGGAAACAAAACGCGGCCGTTCTCCCCCCACGGAGAAATTCGCCGCCATCGCTTTGTTCCGTGGAAGCGATTTTACGGAGTGACGATCAAGCGCAACGAATTTTCGAGATAGTTCCCAGGAACCGATAGTTCCCGAATCACTTCAGAATCGATGAAGATCTGTGGAAAAAAGTTGCCGCAAAATTTTGTCCTCGACCTTGAATCTCAAGGTCAAATTTGTTTTCTATATTATACGATGAGTAGAATACAATACGATTAAAAAAATTTACTGAACTTCAACCAACATGCATAATGCGTGAAGTGCAATGCAAGAAAAAAATTGAATTGAATCTCAAGGTCTTTGTTTCCTATTGCATAGTAGAATACAATTCAATTAAAAAATTTTACTGAACTTCGACTAACATGCATGATGCGTAGAGCGCAATGCAAGAAAATAATCGAATTGAATCTCAAGGTCAAATTTGTTTTCTATATTATATGATGAGTAGAATACAATTCAATTAAACAATTTTACTGAACTTCAGCCAACATGCATGGATGCGTAGAGTGCAATGCAAGAAAAAAATTTTACTGTACTTCAAAGTTTCCTATTGAATGATGAGTAGAATACAATTCAATTAAACAATTTTACTGAACTTCAACTAACTGAAATTTAAGTTTATGGACAATTTTGCCGGAACTTCTTTTTACAGATTTTCATCGATCCGAAGATGTGTAGGCCTGTGGCAGCCAAAAGCAAACTTTTCTTTGCACCTTGTGCGCATGCTGAAACAAATCATTCGTGTGTAAACGATCGATTAAATAATGTCAATTTCAAGAGGCTAGCCAATGCTCCAGACACTAATTGCCTCTAGCGTTACCCCTTCTATCTCGAGCAACCCTTTCGACCATAAATATTTCACCTGCAATCAGGTCAGCGAAGTTGGAAATCGCACGATCGCCTTTCACGTGTACAGCTTATACTAGGTGTTCCATCTATTCAGTGTTGACATTGCTTAAGACAAGAAAGTCTGGGTCTAATAATTTCATTGGTGGAAAATCAATTTTTATTGTAGAAAAATGTCTGCCATGATTTTAATTAATTGTAATCAATAAATTAATTTCCAAGTGGAATTTTGATGTACGAGTTTAATTTTAATTTCTGCGATCTTACAACCTTTACTTTCCGAACCCCAGCTGTGGGGGTTGTTTCCACCTCTCCAACCCTTAACACATTACCCACCGGTGATTATTCCATAATTGTTGAAAGTCTATGGTTCATGGCTGAGGATTTTTTAAAAGAATTCTTCAATAGCAACAGCAGTTTTAATCACAAACCAACAACTCACCCTCAATAATAAAATCCAATATTTTCCTTCGGGATTATTGCGTAAAAGAAGATTTTTAAGCTTCCATTTGGTGCAGCACAATTAATAGGCTACCGGTAGATGAAGTGCTAAAGTGAGACTAGGTTTTATTGTTATACTATTGTTTTCAACAAAAGTTTTGGATTCATTATATGTTGTGGACATATTTAAAGAATATTAATAAATTATTTGCCGCTTACTAAAATCGTCGCAAGAAGAAATATTTTTTTATTTAATTTCTGACCGCCCCAATCGACTCAGGGAATTTATCAATTTGTGAAAAATATGTTGTAGTGAGAAAAAAAGATTCACATGAAGGTGACGATCGAAATGAAATCGTGTATTTGAAGAAAATGGTGGTCGAGGAGGTGCAGGAGTAATTGAAAGAGGCGTCGGTCTAAAACAAAGAATTCGTTTGGAATGAGCGAGGAATTTCCATCGAAGGTAAAAGAAAAGTAAGGGGCCAGGAAACGAACACGAGCAATAGAAACTCCGTCGTCCGGAAAGACAACGAACGTTACCGTTCGCGCGATGCAAATGAACTCCTAAATTAAATCTAGTCGCTACAGGAAAGCAGACCGGGGACGAAAAGAAGGAGAAACGGAAGAAACCGCCTTCTTCTTCTTACCGTTGGGACGACGCCGACGGGACGGGACGGGACGGAATTGCGTCGGGAAACTTCCGTAAGTCGTCGAGAAACTTTCAGTCTTCGTTCCTTTTGAACGCCTGTCGTATCAAAAATCTCGATCGACCGGAAATCCAAATATTTAAGACGTCCGCCCCGGCAAACTGGGTAATATCCACTCGCTGTTGGCTGAGTGCGAAACTTTTGATCATTTCCTCCGCCATTATTCCGAGACTCCCGGAAATTTTAAATGTCCACAGCTTGTTTCATTTACTTACCGAATGTTCACTAATTTTTGTTTGCGATCTCGTTTAAATTTTAGAGTTTAATTATGTTTATACAAATAATTTCAATGAGGGTATATGTATTATACAGTTTTGTATTGACAAAAGAAATTTTATCAAATCAAATTTAGTTCAGTAGGGAATGAATAAAATATAGTTGATTTGTATAATGATTAAATTTTAGAGGGGTTGAATTTAAATGAGGATAAATATTATAGTTTTATATTGACAATAAATTTTATCAAATAAAATTTAGTTCAGTAGGAAATTCATAAAATATAGTTGATGTGTATAATAATTAAATTTTAGTGGGGTTTAACTATAAATTAGGGTAATTTTAATGAGAGTAAATATTATAGTTTTATATTGACAATAAATTGTATTAAATAAAATGATTTGTTTGATAAAAAAATTCAATGAGGGACGTGTTACAGTTCGAAAGTTTAATTATTAGGTCAAATTTAAAATTTGAAGGAACACTTGGTAAATGAATTGACGTGTTTAGTGAATATTTTGACGATTGTTCTGCGCCGATAAAAATTTGCGCAATGATTTAATACTTGCCGGTGCTCCGGCGCACGTATAGCGAATTCCGGAGTCACTAAATCGAAATGGACATGCAGGGGGAAACGCCTTGCGTCAGCCGAGCTAGTTTTAGTCTCCAGGAGTATTTGTTCAAGCAAGTTCCAACAGTATTGAACTATTCTTGGAAGATTTCCTGCACAGTGGCACAGTGCACGACAGATAAGAATGAGGGATGATATCGTAAAGTTCAGACAGAATTCCCTCTTGAGTTTCTACGGAACTTCGATATTCTACATTTTGTCGAATATTTCTCTCGCGGCCAAGACTGAAACGACGACAGATAATTCTTTACCACCAATTACTTGATCTGCAGATAAAGCCCGCGTCGTGGACGATTTTCTGAAAATGAAAGGAAAATTTATTATTTGCAATATACATATTTATTCTTAATTTAATCATTTCCACATGAGACTTTCACCGACATATTCGTCACATTTTTGTGAATAAAAGGAGCCCGAACACGATACGATTTAAATAAAACGTTCCCGTTTGATCCATGGTTCAGTGGAACCTCGATTATCCGAACCGGATGGTATCTAATCTAAATCCCCAATTAAACATATCTATTATACATATAAAACGGTATGAATATACAACACGATTTTCACAATTAAAAAAGTGCGCAATCAAAAATTCACTGGTTAAGTTCGGATAACAGAGGTCCCACTAAATCGTGGATTAAAGGGGCAAATAAAATCCGAACCATATCGTGTCTGGTATCATTTTAACCGGAAAAGGACAGCGAATACGTCGATAACAGTTCCATAAAAAATCATTAAAACCGAAGAAGTTCTACGAAGATAAAGTAATTGTAGAAGCCGAAGGAGAGAGTCCGA
Source organism: Lasioglossum marginatum (assembly GCA_028455795.1). Taxonomy (NCBI): domain Eukaryota; kingdom Metazoa; phylum Arthropoda; class Insecta; order Hymenoptera; family Halictidae; genus Lasioglossum; species Lasioglossum marginatum. Next base: position 2,482,563 of record CM052277.1, read on the forward strand.
ATTCGTGTCGCAGCCAGGGGAAGATGGACAGGCCCCCTCGGTTGGTGTCTGGGAAGAAGAGAGTACAAGAATCTCGGAGTTGAGGCGTGGGCGTATTTCCCAGGGTCTCGCTTCGGGCTTCTCGATTCCCTCTTCGGGGCCCGGCGCGGCGCCTGGGCTCGTCGTCGAGTAAGATATTCGGCCGTAGCAGGCCGTTGGTCTCTGAACAGTCGAAATGAAGGCGTTACGTGGTCTCCCCTCTATTCGAAACACGCTGTCCGATCGGACGAAGAACCGTGACAAAAGAGAAAGAGAGAGGGAGAGAGGGGGGAGGTTAAAGCAAACGACCGTCTGAACCGCGAAGAACGCAGACGGGGCAAAAAGACCACGGGGAATTTCGGAATCAATGGACACGATAGAGAGACAGGCAACAGGACGAATAGGAAAGCAAACTCGATCGAGCAAAAAGAGGAGCGGGACCGTGGCAAGCGAAAGGACAGAAAATACACTTAAACCCTACCAATCGGGGAGCTTAAGGTTCCCAGACTCTTTAGAGATTCATGATTTTTATCTCGCCCCGTACAACTGGCTCTGTCCTCCTTCGGAAAGCCTCGGCCCGACGCGACCCGACGCTTGGACAACGTGATACCCTCTCTAAGTTATTGGATGTTATGCTTTCTTAATTGACCTCGAACGCCGCGAGACCCTTTTGACGATTGGCGGCGCTCGCAGCGGGTTTTATACCCCCCTTTTGCCCTACGATTTATTTTACGGTTCAATGATTAGAACCTTTTTGTAGATCGTAATTTAAAAGAAGGAAACTTGTGTACCTGTTGTATGCCTATATGTTCTCCAATCGCTGTACATTAACAAAACCAAAATAAAATTTTATTTCGGTTATAGGAAATTATTGACATACATTTTTATCGGAATCTGCTCGGAATCTTCATCACGAGTCATACGCGATATTGTAAGGCAAGGGGTTAATGATAGGTCCGCGGAGCACTATTTTATATTGCTTTATAAAAATTTTTAGATTTTTCGATTAACACATCATTAGCTGTTTTTGAAGATATGAAGAATTTTATACAGGAGAGTTTTTTAGGATACCGAGGACTACGATATGGCAATAACAGCTTTTTTGTGGGTAAAAAGATTAAGGAGATTTCAAGGTCATTTTTAATTTTTTTTATAGAAATATATGTAAATTTTTCTGCGTACTATTAGGTGTAGCTCGTCATTTTGTATGGGAAAGTATTGATCTATGTACATTGAAAAATGATTAATTTAAGAAATATTTCTACTTTAACTTTGTTGAATGCTATTATTAAAATAGAATAAAAATTTTCTACTTGAATTTCAACGAACTGGAGTGAAATAGAAATTTATTTTCTCTCTCAATATGGTTAGTAGGTTGAAAATAATATAACAGTATTTTTAAATTCTTCTCTAATGTTTTTACTGTTCTTTAATTACACCCACTCATTTCTGTTATAAACGCATAAAATCCGCTGTCTAGCTATTATCGTTAGAAAAATGCCACTTTTGAATGTACATACCGTTACCGAACATACAAAATTAATAAATTTGATTTCTATTAAAGTTAAAAATGTGGTGCATGAACTTCATTTTATTATTTCATTTAGAAAATTTTCTGTAGAGAACACCACTTGAAACAATGGCTGCCAATACATCGCAATTTTAATTGAATTATAATTCGTTTGGGAACAATTTACTTCGAAATGGGAGGAAAATCTTCCATTAAATTATCGCGCAATTATATTTTTCAAGCAATGATGGAATTGTCAAACTCTCGAATGAGAAACGAAATGAATTTTCGTGTTTCGTAATCTATCAAACGGAGCGAACATTTTACAATTATTTTTTTTTTCTGGAGAAGAACGAAAGTTGAAAGTTGCTACTGGTTATTACATTTTAATTTCCCCGAAAAATCTGCATTTTTGCGGAGCCGGTGCGTGTCCTATCTCTCAATCAAAGGGGAATTTTCTCTCACTGAAAACCGTCAGCGACTGTGCATGAAAAATTAATGATAATATTTGCATGTAAATGGCCGAACCTTTTACTATCATTCGGGGGCGGAAAAAAATATACATTTCGAACGTGACGGTTTTATATGTTGATGAACGATGGTTACGAAATTCTGCACGTTGCCACTGCTGTTTAGCTTTTTTTATTTCGGATAAATAAAAATTTCACATCCGCACAAACATCCGCTGTTTACTCGCACACATTATTTGATTTCACCGAAATATATGTATCTGTAGAGTGCACGCGCACATTATGTTACATGAATTTTTTAGTCCGTTGCTTTTGCTCCGATCAATTTATTATTGTTTATCTGTATGTATTACAAAATTGGTAGAATAACAAATCTTATGTCATTTTGTAGTCGGCACAATTTTAATAACTGTTGTTATTTTTAATTTTTCGGCATGAATGAGTGTTTTTTTTTAACCTAAGTGCACTTATCTTAAAGTGCAATCCTCCAGTTTTAATTTGAGCCCTCGAACGTTTGAAAATTCCAACTGGAACAGGTTCTAAAAATTACTCGAGAACGCCCTTTAACTGGAGTGATTTTTGACCGAGTTGATTGTCGTGTTTTATCAATTTTGCGACACACCTACGTATTTATTTTTTAATTGACGGGTACTTATCATGAAGTACAATCTTCCAGCTTTGATTTGAACCCTCGAACGTTTAAAAATCCCTACCAGAACACGTTCTAAAAATTACTCAAGAATGCTCTTTAAATGGAGTGATTTTTGACCGAGCTGACTGTCGCGTTTTATAAATTTTTTGATACACCTACGTACTTAATTTTGAATTCACGTATACATATCATGAAGTAGAATCTTCCAGCTTTGATTTGAGCCCTCGAACGTTTGAAAATTCCTATGAGAACACATTCCAAAAATGATTCAAAAAATTCCCTTCAATTAGAGTGATTCTTGATTTTTGGGTTACTATATATCAATTTTTTGGCATGCCTACGTGCTTTTAATGTTTGTAATGATTCAATACTGATTCAATATTGATTACAGTAATTATTAATAAATGATCACACTAACAATGTTATAACATTTTCACATATCGAATGCATATAATAGTTACAAATCATATCGAACATGATCATTTCAATATGCGGGTCTCGATTTCGATGACGAACATATCGACACACATATTCAGCACGCACACATTGACATACCTCCCCGAAGTCAGCCACAAAGTCAGCGAGCATCTCGCCAATTATGAATCAGGCTTTCGCCTGTGTGGGCTCCCGGAGACATCGGTCTTCATGTCCCACCGTGCTATGAATACTAATTACCCAGCTAACTCGGGATAAAGGAATTGTCACATTACATCAGAACCGAATTAATTCGGATTGTCCTGAAGCGGTTAATGAACGCTCAGAAGGGGTAATGGAGACCCGGCCGAGTTGATACAGAGAGACAGAGAGAGACAGAGAGAGACAGAGAGTGAGAGAGTGAGAGAATGAGAGAGAGAAAGAGTGAGAGAGAGAGAGAGAGCCCGGTCCTGTTCTCTAACAATGCTCAACAGTATTTAGCGAGCCGTTACTTAACACATCTCGCACACCGCTTCGTGGTTTATGTCGGTAATTAAGATGCTAACCGCCGGACGCCCACGAAATCCTCATTAAATCAAAAACATTCGTTTCGCTGCGCGGAAACTAAAAATGTTGTACAACAATATTTTAGTAAGATGGATTACAAATATACTCTCAAAAAAGTATAATTTATAATTTAAAATGATAGCTCACATTTAGATTTTACACTATTTTCATTTATTTTCACATTGATGACATGTAAAGACCGTCCAAAAAATTTTGAAAAATCTTGATAGGTTCCCGGAGTCATTTCAAGCAATTTTTTCCTTTGCGAAAATGCTCTCCCCGGCTCCGTTCAGGAGTTACTAACGAAAAACACTGCCGACGTCCCAGGTGGGCGGGACCTGACACCGAGGCGGGGCCCGTTCGCTGTAGCCGCGCTCTGATTGGTCCGTGTTTTTCGCTAATAACTCCGGAACTAAGCGGCGCAGAGCATTTTCGCAAAGGAAAAAATTACTTGAAATGATCTTAGGAATCACGTATCCAACTGTATTTTTACTTTAATCAAAAATAAATTTTATTCCGAGGAAATCGTTTGAAGTTACTTATGAATCGGACTGAATATAATCAAAAGCAAGTAACAACAAGGGAAAATTCACCAATTGTTATTCCATAACCCGTAAAAAATTCAAGATATTCTTTTGTCACACGGTGTATTTGTATTACAGCCGTAAATAAGGAGCGAAAGAAAGGGGGTCTAAGGTAGAGCGCGAAGAGAAGGAAGACGAAGAAGAGGACGAAAGGGAGATGGTAAAAGGAAGAAAAAGAGTTAAAGGGCGTACGGTATGCAACGCGTGGGCGTGGGTCCAGACTGGGCGCGTGTCCCGACGTTCCCCGTGGGCAGAAAGGAGCGCAGGACCTAAAGGAGGGACCGGGGGAGACGTTAGGGGGGAATAAGGGACATCCGAGAGAGACTTCTACGGAGGGAGACGGCAAGATTTTCCGTTTCTCTCTGTGTCTCTCGTCCCGGGTGGGCAGGATCGGTTCGAACTCTCAAAAATTTATGGCCGGCGCTTCGACCTACGAGCGAGAGGTGTTACTCCCGGGTTCTACGGCTCGGGACTGTATAAGATTTACGCAACGCTCGCAGGAAAGTGAAGAGAAGTACGAGCCCCGGCCTCCGGACCCGCTAACGAAAGAGAGATCGCGCTCGTTAACGTCCGTGAGGATAATCGATTGTATAGTCGCGCGCGCTGAGTAGCCCGATCATCCCTCGAACCGACAGCATCCAATATTCCAGAATGTTTAACGTCCCCCAGGATGAATTTTTTCGAAAGTTCGACGATTTTGATGCAGTTTCGAATTGGCTGGAGAAATTAATTGTTCCGATTTTTTGAACCATTCTAGGTGGTGTAACATTTCAAGGTCATCGGTATTCTTTTTTTACAAAACTTTATACTTTTTCTTAGACATTCTTGTAGAGCACGAAAAGGCGAATCCAACGAGTACAATGAACGTACCATTCCGATCATTCGATCTCGAAATATTTGAGTCTGAAAACACAAAAAACTATATCATTCAGAGACAGATATCTTGAGATCGAGTGATCGGAATGGTATGTTCATGGTAGTCGTTGGAGTCGTTTTTTCACGCTCTACCAGAATATCTAAGAAACGCTATGACCTTGGTAGCTTGTTCGAGATGACCTTGTAAAATGTATGATTTTAATCATTTTAAACTAAATATATATATAATCAGTCGTGGTAAGCTCAGTGTTATCAAACAAGTGGGATTGTGATGCAGGGTCTGATTGGACCCAGCCATCGCCGTGAAAAGGTCGAGTGCGTAGTGTCTTATGACCTCGGTAGAGTATTTTCCTTTTTTATAGGCGCAGCAATAAAAACGACAGCGCTCTCTCTGTAATTTCTAGCCCAGTAAAAGGTATCGTAAAAACCGGGGATATTTATTATGGTATATTAAGGTAAGAAGTCAGTCGGTGACAGTATGCTTATTCCGACGATGAGAACAGAAGGCAGATGGTACCGACATTCTTGTTCACATCCTTCGGGCGATTTCATACCGGGGAGATCGTATTTTCTTTGTTACCGCCAATCAAACTGACACTTGTCAAACTCCTCACTTACAGTGAAACAAGAAAATATTGCCGGGGACCGAGATCTCTGGGATACTGGATAAAAAAGCATAAAACGCGACTGGCCAGGATATCCGACTATCTCAGACTCGATGGAGAAGAATACTTTCCTGCTACTGCCCTGATCAAAATAAAATATGAAACGCTGCCTGACAGAAGGATTTTTTATTCGAAGCTTTTGAGTTGTTCATTGTGTACACTGCGTGCAGAATGTATTCAAATTTATGCTTTTGAAGAGTGGTATTTACTGCTTTTGATTCTTGAGAAATTATAAAATTGTTTTTGTAGAGATTTATTAAAAATATGGCTGACAGAAGCATTTTAACTCTCTGATAAAAATGGAATATACAATATGGAATATAAAAATTGGATTTCTGAAGACTGCTATTTGCTACTTCTGATTTTTGAGGAATTATAAAATTGTTTCGAAGCGATTCATTAAAAATATGGTTAACAGAAGCATTTGAACTCTCTGATAAAAATGGAATACAACAATTTAAGTAGTAGAAGGATATTTCGTTTCAAAATTAAAAATTGTTGATTGCATTTCGTATGTACAATAAAATATAAGAATTGGGTATTTTTATAACTGCTATCTGCTCCTTCTGATTTTTGAGAAATTATAACATTGTTCTGACTGAGATTTATCAAAAATATGGTTAACTATGAATGTGTGATAAAATAATGATAAACACTATGACACACGAGAACGAAATTTTAATTCGAAGATCCAAAACAGTATAAAGCATCTCGTGCATGTAGAACTTAATGAAATTTAAGCTTTTAATGCGAGCCCTTCTGAGCTTCTGCTGTTTGAAGAGTTATGAAATTATCTTGACGAGGTATTAAAAATATGGTCGACAAAGAAAGACGTTTTAATGCGTCTTTCTGATAATAATGAGAATTTAAATGGGTAGAAGAATTTTCCGGTTGAAAATTCAATTAATTGCATTTTGTATATTACATAGCAATAAAACATGAACTTTTACTGTGGTTTCGTTGCAGCATTTGCTTTTCGAACGTATAATTTCGATTAACGTATAATTGATTGAGCATTATGGAACATTGATGTGGATGGATATTGTTAATGCATGTTGTGTACAATTTTATAACCAATATTGTAAAACGTAATATTCTTTGGAAACACTCTGTGTGTAATATACAATTTAAATAACGTTTGTATAATTAAGTAAATCGCTTTATGTAAAATAAGGGGGAGAGCTTATATTGATTATTTGTAATTGTTGGATAATTTTGCATGCATGCGATATGGACGTTTTAAATTAATAATATTGATCACTTTGGACGTGTTTTACTTACCTGGCTAATTAGATTTAATTTGTCATCGGAATATATCCTATTGTGAAGAGACTCACCTGAAACAGAGAGAAACAATAGTGTTTTGTTAATAAAAGAAAAATGCAAAGACTATCTAAATTATTACTAATATAAAAAATTTGTAAAAATGGTTACGCACACACCACAAAATGCACGCAACATCTGAAAATGTCCAAAGCTTTATGGAAAATTCATAAAAATATCATGCAAGTCCGAACCATTACATTTAAGTAGAAAACGTGTTTCTCTTAACTACTGCACCAGATCAACTGAAATTTTATAGTGGTTTTATAGTTACGTCGAAAAGCCCCCGACATTTTATAGGAATCTACCCGGCGGCCAAGGGGAGAGCGAATTTTTTCTGTTCCACGTAAAAGAAAAATTCTATGGGGAGGGCATTAAAATCGAACCGATGCATTTAACCAGAAGCGGCCACATCCAAGATCAAGTTTATATGCTGTTCTACCTTTAAAGCTGTGTACACACTAAACCATGTGTCTAATTGTATAGGGGCTTGGTATGGTGTCCACATTTTTCTTCCATAAAACAGTGAGAAAAAATCGTAAATATTTAAGGTGTCGTTGTAAAAGGGAGGCTTCAATCTTCAAATCTGTGGAAGAATCGTTCAAGAACAAATTTTTTAAGGTGTTTACACAGGTTTCAATTTGTAGCACTTTTGTGCAAAAAAATGAGTCTTCAGTTTCCCCTCTGCTACATTATGTAAAAATATGTTTGGAAAAAATGGATAATGGTGTGCGAAAGTAGAATCTTTAAGCTTCAAAATGAGTCCAAGTTTATTGCTGCGCGATTATTTTTTACGAAATTACAACGGGTTAAATCGTCGAACTTCTGAAAAATAGTCGAACACTAAATTTCTTGTTTGCGAAAATGTTTGACGATGTTTAAACTGTTATAATTTCATTAATAAAAATCGAAAGAAGATAAACTTGAGCTTATTTCAGAGCTTGAAGCCTCTACTTTTGCATACAATCACTAATTTTTCCATAAAAAATGTTTGCATGTTTTAGTGTGTGGGAAAGTGAACACACTAAATTCACGATTTTTAGAAAATGTTTGATGATGTTTAAACTGTTATAATTTCGTAAATAAAAATCGTATGAAGATAAACTTGAGCTTATTTTAAAGCTTGAAGCTTCTACATTTACCGCCCGTTGTTCATTTTTATCTAAAATATTTTTTTATGACGCAGCAACTGGGAAACTGAAGACCGTTTTTTGTCCCGAAATCTTACAAATTGGAAGGCCTGCAAAAACAATGAGAAGTTCGTTTCGTCGCTGAAACCACGGAGATTTTGTGTTGAAATATTTTTGGAATGCACTGTACTAGAACGGAGTTAAACGCGCAGAAAAAATGAATTTTCTGATCGCAGTAGGAGCTCGAAGCCCTCGAATCTCAACGTGCAGCTAGAGAGGAGGTGAATAGAGCCAGAAAGGAGCGGAACTGGAAGAAAGGCGAGCCGGGTAGTGAGCATTATTGGGAAACGGTAAATATTTCTCGGCGTATATGGTAGAATGAGTATAAAAGGCAGGATGGCGTCGAGTGCCGGTGGAATCTTGTTCCACGGTACGATTACCGCGCGTGCATCGCTAGAGAAAGAGAGAAAAATAAAAAGAGAGAGAGAGAGCAAAAGAACAGAAGTCGAGGAGAGGGAGAGACATCACGAGAGGGTTTCGTTTCCGGTCGGAATTAAAATCGAGCCGATGGTGTTTCCATCGAGTCCGTGCCCAGCTCCCTTTTGTCTTTCGCGCGCTTTCGCTCTGGCACAGGCAATATCGCAGGCGTAATAAGCCCGGCGATTTTCATACGTTAGAGTCGAACGGTCCGATTACAGTCGATCGCCGCTTTCCGGGCGAGTGGAGAGAAAGAGAGAGAGAGAGAGATTACTGCAAAAACCTCCCAGAGTTATCGTTCACCTGCAGCTCTGTGCACAATGAGCCCTTACACTATCCATAAAAATCGCAAAATTTAGGGCCTTCACTTCCCCACCTGTTACAACAAGCAAACATTTTTTATGGGCGAATTAGTTGCACTCTGTAAAAGTAGAGGCTTCACGCTTTAACATAAGCCCAAGTTTATGTTCAAGCGATTTTTTTTCACGGAATTACAACAGCTCAAACATCGTCGAACATTTTCGCAAACAGGAAATTTAGTGCCTCACTTCTCCACCTGTTGCAGAAAACAGAAATTTTTTATGGGCGAATTAGTTGCGCTCCGTAAAAGTAGAGGCTTCGCGCTTTAAGTTGGGCCCAAATTCATGTCCGTGGGATTTTTTTTCACGAAATTACAAACATTTTTTGCAGATAGGAAATTTAATGCCCCACTTCTCCAACTGTTACAACAAGAAAAAATGATTTGTGGGCAAATTAGTGATAGTGCACGGAAAAATAGAGGCTTCAAATAAGCCCAAGTTTATCTTCGTACGATTTTTATTCACGTGTTCAAACATCGTCAAACAAATATTCTCTCTTTGACTTAGAAAATGTTTCGTTTGCATTCAAACCGAATCAGACAGAAGCACAAGGCCCTTTTGCAGCGAGATACAGGCCTGCCTGAATGTTCCGCAATTAACATACTATCCGTTCCGTCGGTTTCTCATCCGACTGCCCGGCATTCTATGGGAAGAATCAAAGGATAGTAACAAAGGTAGCATTGGTAGCGGCGAGCCGATGAACCGAAAGAACAACAGAGACAGCGATCGGCTCCGTCTCGGTTGAATAGGGCAATGGCAGCGCTCGGATTGGCAGCGAGATGGAAAAATCATCGTGAGCATTTTCATAGTGTCTCTTTCGTGATGGCATCCACTATTTCTGACATAATACGCGGTTTCCGGTCACGGTGTTACGCCAAATGGCGAGCTAGACATTCATATCTTTCGCTACTACAAACAAAAGCACGTAGAATTGTTTGTCATTCTTATTTCCAACAATTTTTCTATGAAACTTTCACCACCATATACATACGTGACATTTTTCTGATTAAAATGATACCCCACATGACACAGTTTGGATCATGTTTGCTTCTTTAATCCACGATCTAGTAGTAGAACCTCGATTATCCGAACAGTCATAAAGGCACACGCATATACAGTACGGTTAATTGTACAAATCAGTACAGATTTGATCTAGCTCGAACAGTAGTTCCATTATCCAAATATTTACATTTCGGTGGTCGGTTCGGATAAGCGAGGCTCCACTAAATCGTGGATTAAACCGTGAAAAACGACTCGAACTGTATCGTGTTTGGTATCATTTTACTCGGGAGAATGTCGCGGATGTGCCAGTAAAAGTTTCACGAAGGTACCACTGCGGACAAAGAAGTTATACGAACGAATGTATCGACGAACAAGGGCAACGATCGTCGTCTCGATCCAACAGCGCTGGTGGATCGGTATCAGGCTGGAAAAATCATGGTCGCCTCGAGGACGCACAGTCTTTTTTCGCAGTGTACACATCGTACACGATCCTGGAAACAAGACGGAGCATCCAGGGGGTTTCCCACGCTCGAGGATCGGCGCGCCGGTTAAATATTTGCCGAGCGGTTATTGCGACTTCGTCGATGACGGGACACGCTGTCTGTCTGGTCTGGTTGTTGTGCGCTTCGTGGAGGGAACGCGCACGCGTGTGTAACACATAACAGGCGCCGTTTCCACGCCTCTCGATTTCCTTCTCTCTAATTCCCGCCTTGGATCACCCCGTTCCCGCTACGTTTACGCCCCGCCCGTAAGCGGTTTACACGAAAAGCGGGCTCAAGCCGCCGTGAAAACGACGCCAGACAGACTCAGCCACCGGACAAAGCGTTTCCGAGTTTACCATCGTGTTCATCCTGCTCTCCCCCGCCGATTTCCCCTCCCGCACCAAGCTATACTACTCTTCTTAGCTACTGTTACACTGTTTCCATGACGGTCCATGAATGTGCACGCGTCCCCTGGACCCTGTACCCGGAGCACACGATTCTCTCCTATCCTACCTCGTTGCTCCTTTCGCACGCGGCTCTTATGGCAGGCGACGAAATGATCGCACATCGTCCACCTAACCTCCGTGACACGGCGCTACCCGGTCAATTCGACCCGAAACGGAAAATTAAGAGTGTACACCGGTATCTCTGTAACTGTCGCATCGTATTTTCCTGGCTCGAGCGTTGCGTTTACCGCTGGAACACTTACGGTAGAGACCTTCGCGACAGTTACGGAGATAATGCTGCAGCTTTGTTGTTCTTTGGTCCGCGGGAAAATGTTGTGGATAAGACTGCATTGTTTCAAGGAATAAAAAGAAAACAGGACATCATACGTTTCTTTGTGTTGCCATGTGTCGGAAGAAAATGGACAGGATGTATAAAAATTATCGTAGAGATCTGTTAAAAAACGAATCTCAGAAATAACATTGATCCTTTTCTCAAGATCAAGTTTTTGTTGCATTGTATTCATAGTATTCATCGCGAGGAATTGTGGGTCTCAAGTCTCAAGTCTCAAGTCTCAAGTGTCAAGTCTCGTAAATGACTAAAAGTTTTTTGAAGAAAATAGCGTTGACTTCAGACACTTTGTTTAAACTGCCGATCAGATAAGACGAGCCGGCATTTACCGAGACGTCGATAATGAGAATCGCTCTGTGCCTACTTTCATCCACCCTCATCCCCCCGAAAAAACGGTGGAAGCGACCCGGAAAAAAATCAAACGCTCCGACACGGTTTCTGAATTCTCCCGCACACCTCGAACGCGATTTTCAAACTGTAACGCTTTGAAGCATCGGGGATAGAGAGGTTATCACTCTGATCCCGTTGCTATTACCCGTGTTATCTTTGAGTTTTCGAGGGGCGAACGCGATGGACGACCGATCCCGCTTAAACGACACGCTTTTAGACGCTGAACCGTGCTGAATCGCGACGAATCGCGCGGTGATTCCGGCCCTTTTGTAGCTCGATAAAATGGTAATCACTGCCGGCGAGTTCGCGCTAAAATAGTTTAGCTCTTTCTGCGCCCTCCGTGCTTTGTGTAAAATTTTTTTCAACCAAATAGTAATATCTTTAACAAAAAAGAAAATGCATTTTGTTCAAGCTCCCATCGATATTATTTCTATCAATAAATTTCAAAATTATCAGTATTTTTTAACGTCACCTTGTATATTCTTCTAGAGCATGAAAAGACGAATCTAACGAGTATAATGATCATACCGTTCCGATCATTCGATGTCTAGATATTTGTGTCTGAAAGCACTAAATATTTCTCAAAAAAATCTTTCAGATACAAATATCTCGAACTTGAATCAACAAAACGGTATGGTGATTATACTCGTTGGATTCGTCTTTTCATGCTCTGTAGGAATATACAAGAAATGAATGTTTTTATTTTGGAAAATATTAATCACCTTCAGATCTCGTGAAAAGAATTCTATCACTGTTACATTCAAAATCTCGAACAAAACAATGAAACACAGCCAGGACTTTCTATCGCAAAATCTCGAAAGTCTCGCAACAACCATCCACAATTTTAGCCTAATCGCCGTCGGAACGTGGGCGGATTACGGTAGGAGAGGTGTGCGCGAGTCGCTTTGGAATTCTCGTCCGCGGCCGGATGCGATGAAATATCTTTTGTTCGACGATTCGGCATTTCTAAAAGGCAAAAGCGGGACTCATTCCCCAGGAGCGTTTTATCAGGCCACCTCCTTGGATAGTTCTCTCGTTATCGAGCAGGGGCTAGACACGCTCGCGTAATTCCCACGCGGACGATCCTATTCTTATCAACGAATCTTCCCGTTGCCATTTCCCGTTTCTCCTTCTTACCCCCTCGTTCCCTTAGAACTCGTCCCTTCGATTTTTCTTTTCCACGGTTTTGTCCTCTACCAATTTTACCGAGCACCGTCGAACCACTGTCGCGCAAATTGCTATCCGCGATAAAAAAGATGGCGCACGCTTAAATACCGCACACACGAATTTAGACGAACATTTCCCTTTCCATTCATTTATTTATTGAGTGTCTAATTTGTGTACCGTAGTTGTATTGTGTTTTTTTAATCGACACCCTATATATATATTCAGATATTCTTGCAGAGCATGAAAAGGCGAGTCCAACGAGTACCATGATCGTACCTTTGCGATCATTCAATCTCGAGATATTTCTGCCTGAAAGGATTTCTGAAAAATACTTGACGTTTTCAAACATATATATCTGTAGATCGAATGACCGTAAGGGTACGTTCATTATACTCATTCGACTCGTCCTGTCATGCTCTATAACGATATCGAAGAAACAATATAAGGTCGCGTGTAAAAAAATGGTCGTCACCTTGAAATCTTGCAAAACGAATAGATGTGAACCAGTATAAGCGAAGATGGATGGAGTACCAGGGTGTGACATTGTTTAGAAATTTGTCAAGTTGACCCGGTGAGGTGGCAAAGCGGATAGAAGGTCGCGAATCAGAATTACGGTCATCGCAACCCCGGCGGCTCCACTCGAAAACGGGTGGCGAAGATCGCATAATGAGTTTCGGGTAGCGAGAGGCGCGAGATACGACGGACGGAATTCAGGCTGACATGAAAAAGCCCGCAAAGAGGTCGAGAGGGACCGGCCTTCAAGCCTCTGTGCATTTTAATAAAGATTCCGCAGAGGGGTTTGGGGGGACGACTGCAAGCGCGCGATTCGCACGAGCCCGTGAAACCGAAGAGTGATAAAAAGGGGCCGAGACAAAGAGAAGTCTCCCCACCAACACCCCCGTTATGAGACTCGAGTAATTTACCGATACTTTTCCCGGGGAAAGGAGCCCTCGCCACCAAAGAACTAGTGAGAGAGAGAGAGAAAGAGAGATAGAGTTAAATAATTCCGAATGGAATCTGATCCTGCGAACGGAGGATGAGCACTTACCTCTTTTGTTGCGTCGGGACAAATCATTTTCGTTCTGCTGGGTCGTGACTTGTAAAGGGGACGGTTTACGGCTGTTCTTCATGGGTCGATGTGAGAATGTATTCTTTAAGGTATTGCATGGGTTGGTTGTGTTGTATTAGACTTGTCAAAATAGGAGTTTGATAAGAGTTTCTTTGCTTGTTGTGATGTCCTCTTCCACCGGCAAAGGTGTTCTTTGTATTCAGAATCATTCTGCTATCAAATGCTTACACCGTATTATTATTTCATGATAAATTAGGAATAATAGCAAAATAAGTAATTGGTACAGTTACCCTATGTCCCGTGGTCGCTCACGAGGTTGGGTGATGAATGAATAACAATAACACTCTTTGCTTTGACCTAGCCCGAGAGCGAATTCCCCCCCTCCAGTGAGAGCGGTGGCTATGGGTTTCCCACTCCCCATCGCCGAACCACCAACAATTTTTTTTAACATTAAACCTACCAAGCACTAAAATCGATTAAAATGTTTCACCTTACAAAAATGACAAGACTGTATTTACTTGGATTGTATACAATTTGTATCATAGTATGTGCTGGAATACGAAAATTTATTGATTTTTTTATTTCCCATGGAAGTAGCTGTATAATTTTAATAATTGTAAAATAAAAAATATGGAACCGGTGTTTCGACCGGCCGAAAGTTTAGTATTAAAATTGATTCGACGGAATCTATAAAACCCAATCAACGTCCTCTAAATTACCGATAGGTTTTTATTAATTCTCCAATTTTAAGATTTAATTTTGAGATTTTCTATCAACCTAAATGAACCAATTATTAAGCGCGATTTTCTCGCTTTATTAGAGCCCTCAGAAGCTGATAGATTCCATCGGGAAAACATTTCGAAATTGCATTAAAATTTGTACAAATTGCATAATGGAAAATCTATATTCGCATAAGCGTCCAAGGTCCACTTAAGATAATTTGCTTTATCGGCCCCTTCCAGTTCGTTCTTTATATGAATTGGACGCAGTAAAATAATGCAAATGTGGCTCGGATTTATACGACCTAGATTTTATTCGGTGTCTGAAAAAAAATTATTATATCGATTCCGGAGAATGCGGCGAAATCGCGATTATACGGACTGCCGGAGTGCAGAGATGGCCAATTTCGTTATTCAGATAGAGCATTTCCAATAACCAGTAAGAGATACCCGGAAGAAGCAACTGGCCATTTTTTTTCTGGTCTTCAATTCGACTATTTAGCTAACTATTAAAACGCAACTTTTTTTTCTAAATGATTCTGTACGAATATAAATGTTTATGCACGAAAAACTTTATACTACATTCTCTTGTAAGTCTCGTAATTTATTTATGTTTTGTTGTATTTTATTTAGAGACTATTTCGTACTATTTTAGTTTATATGTTTTAATATAAATGTTTATCTTGTCTTATATACGATACATGTATAAGACAAGTCTTTTTACGTTATGCAATACATAAGATAAGTTTGTCTTGTATACGATATAAACAATAGAAATGCTTTCCAACAATATAATTTGACAGTATAATTCATTGAATGTTTTATGGGACCATTTCCGAAATGAAAATGTGTTCTGCCGGATACAAAAAGCCGTAAAGCGAGTCTCACTCTACTTTATTCATTCGCTCGCATTTATCCGTAACATATTTTCCTTTTGTTACATTTCATCGTCGTTTATGGTTTCCGAACAGCTTGAAAAAAAGATTGAAAAAATTGTTAAAAGTTTCAAAGCAATCCTCTCGAAACCACTCTTTTCCGGTTCGCGTGATCGATACCTTGGAACTAAAAAAGCTTTCACCATTGAAACGTTACCAACCTGCAGAACCGTTCTATAGCTATTTTTTGAACCGGTAGTAAAATTCGATAGCCTATGGTCTATAGTAAACGTTTCATTCGAATGCCGGTCTCCGTTGCGTCTCGTCTGGGAAACATAACAGTCAAGTGAATATTAGATTCACTATAAAATTGATACAAATGTTTTTTCAATATATTATTCGCACAAACAATATTTATTGCAGTGCATAATGCTGAAATCATTAGTTTCTTTATATGGTAAAAATATAATGCTGAAATCCTCAATACACCTGATCCATGAATTTATTAAACATTTTTTGTAAATATTCCGAATCAATTAAAGAACAGAAAAATTGAATAGAAATGTATTTCTTTTTTTGACAATTTTCAATAGTCAAAAATAATGTACTAGTGTCCACATTATTTTACTAGTAACATAAGAATTGCCGAAATCAATTGTGAGAGACAATAATTAAATAAAAATTATTACTATCAATTTCACATTCTCTTATATAATGTCTTCACAGTTTTGTATATCATCTATTCATCTTGCTATTTACCGTTTAAATTTGAAAAACATTTTGTGGAACGTTATTAACCATTAAAATAATCTGGTAACACAGAGTGATCATTAAAATTCATTCGAATCTTTCACCGAATTATCCATGTTACTTTTTGCTGACTGCAGTGTTGCAGCGAGTGGAATCTCCACTTGAAATTTCTATGGTAAAAACACGACGGAAGAAAGTTGTAACTTCGGAAACGATCGTCTTGGAATTACCATGGCCCGATGTTAAAAGGCGCGCGTATGGTTTAAGTTAAGTGCAATTTATACGCTACATTGTAGTTAAGAAACGATTTTATAGGGGCAATTTTAGTGTACGATCCCCGAACAGATGGACGATACTTCAGAGCCGCAACATAGCGTCCGTAGGCCCCAGGCATTTTTACAACGTCCTTCACGCAATTATTTTAATCCGTTCGCCTCAGAATTTTTTCGTTTTCTTCTATACAACGTAAGCTGTTCTAACCATCTCGCGTTTCTCTTTCGGCGAGACTTTGCTCGCCCTAACATAAAAATGCACCTGCTAAATCATGGCACTATTTATCGATTCTATTAATTTTTAATTTATATTTTTATTTCATTTTTATTCCACGCAGAATCGTGTTAGTAAATTTATATATTTAATTCATGGTTGAAATATCTTAACAATATTTTTATTTTATCCCATTGGGTCCTTAATATTTCTATCTCCTTTTTATTCCATCCAGAATCATGATTGAATCTTAACAACATTTCATTTATATTTCCATTAATTCTGTTCGCCTTTACAGTTTTATTTTATGAAGCTAGTGTGCATTCTAACACACATCAATATTTTTGTTTCATTTTGTAGTTACATGCTAGTAGATATCAATTATTAAATTTAATTCACGCTTAGACTATTTATTAGAATTTATTTATTTTATCAGAATATCTTCAATTTTTCGGAACACAGCCACTGAAAATCAAAATGAAACTGCCGAGGCATATCCTCAATTAACAATCGTTTACAAATCAAGTAATTTCCAAAATCTAGACGGAATTTCTTTTGAACAGCTGGATACGAGATTCTTGGTTCAATAAAAATTTGTTTTGCGTTGTTCGATAAAAATAGTAAGATAGAGGGTAAATTTTGTGCAAAATTTTGTTGCGAAAATTCGCCCTAGCGTTCAAGGTACTACCTACAGGATCAGACGGCCCTGGCGATCCCGAATGAAAACGTTTCGTTGACCGCAACGCGTAATTACACGGGAATTCGCTGGACCCGAGGTCCCGCCTTGGATCCTACTACCGAGCGATATTGTAATTTGCAATCGGTCTTATTACGTGGAACCATAGCCTGCAACTTTCGCGTTAACGCCCTTGCGGAATTCGCGTGATCAAACCTTGAAATTCGTTTGCTTCGGAATAAATCGCAATTTTCGAAATGGACGCGTCGCGAGGAGGAGGTGGCCTCGAAAAATCGCGATCTTTCGCATCGACGATAGATTTCGAACCTAAGAGGGCTCGCATGTATTCCGACCACGTACCAATTCACTGCGGAGATTTTCCCGATATCAAATCGCGTTAGAAAGTCGGCTATCTCTCCCTCGTTTGCGGATGGATACGAGAGTACACCGGAACAATGTTACCGGAAGTGGTTGTGGTCTCGGGAATTCGATTTTTTTCCCGCTCTTCTTCATCCTTCCGGCACTGGCGAGCTGTTGCATTGCGCGCCACATAATGTTCCGCATTTTCGCGAGAACAATTATTAATGTCTCCCTTATTCATTTATTTATGCTCTCAACCGAATGGTTTATTTAGCAAATACAATATTGTTGTGCGTTATGTACAAATATATGATTATTATACTTTAAAAGAACATTCTTATTTATTTAGTCCACACGAACATGAAATTCAAACTGTATCTTTCACTTTATTTTTACCACATAGAATCTGCGATTAAATGGAGAAAAATTATTATACTCTGAAAGAATATTTTTATCTATTTACTCCACGTGAACACGAAATTAAGACTTCCAACTATATCTTTCAGTTCACTTTTACCGCAGAGTCTGCGATTAAATGAAAAAAAGTTGAAAAATAATTATTATACTCCAAACGAATATTTTTACTTATTTATTCCACGTGAACACGAAATTAAGACTTCAAACTGTATCATTCACTTTACTTTTACTACAAAGATTACCACAAAGAGTCCGCGATTAAATGGGAAAAAAATGAAAAAAAATAGTATGATGACGTACTTGGTAGAGAATGGCCGATAAAAATGATAACGATCTTGAATCGGCGGAATTGAGGTCGATAATTGTTTGAGATTCGCATTTGGTACAGATATTCGGGGAGCTTGAAAAAATCCGCTTTCTGTGGAAAATGAAGAGTTTCTTTTTACGGGGCACATTGATCGTCGAACGTCCTATCCAATCCACTTAAAAGTAGTCGGAAGAGATTGTAAAAGTGGTCGTATCGATCGATGCCACGAGAGTCGAATATCGAGGGCCCGTTTTCCGCTTAAGAGAAATGCGTCAGTTACTCGGTTGCGCCCTCGGGGCTCACTTTCCTCGATCCTTGCCAATTTCCCGGAGGACCGGAGCCCTGCTGGACGTACGGCGGAAACGTTTCCGCGGTTATGCACTTTTCGTACAGGTAGCCCGCCGATTTGCATAACTGTCCGCTCTGATTTTCGCTGGGCGACGTTCGGGACGGAACCTCGCCTTATACTGGGTGCGAAAACTGAATAAGAACAGCCCCACACACCTCCACCGGTTTTAGTTCCACGAAAAAAAATGTTCGGGACAAAATGGCACTATATCAAAAGTGTCAGAGATAATTTTTCATATGATAGTATCACTTTTTCATCTAATATTCTTGTAGAGCTTGAAAAAACGAATCCAACGAGTACCATGATCATACCTTTGCGATCATTCAATCTCGAGATATTTGTCTGAAAGGTTTATTTTTTAATTTGTCGTTTTCGAACAGATGTATATCTAGATATCGAATGACCATAACTAAACTGCGGACTTTATGCATTTATGACAAAAATGGGTACGTACAATTTAAAGCAGTGGACATGTTAAAAAAATATTTAAGGATATCATGGTATTAGTTTCAGCTTAATAGAATAATTAAAAGAAGAGTACAGTATTTATTTGGCTCAGGTGTCCTGGATCTATAATGATATGTTCATTATACTCAATCGACTCGTCTATTCACGCCTTACAACAATATCGAAGAAAAAGTATAAAATTGCTCAAAAAAATATTAAAGATATCTCGACATCGAATAATCAGAAAGGTATGATCATGGTACTCGTTGGATTCGTCTTTTAACGCTCTACGAGAATATCAAAACAAAAATACAAAATCCCATCTCTGTGGGACGATTCTCAACCATCGCATCCTGTATATCACGATTCCGCGCAGTGTTTATAAGCAGAGTCCCCTAAGCAAAATTTGGAATTTAATGAGAGTTTATGGCGTAGGAGAATTATATTTCTTTTCTGCGGAAATTCGGTCTGAACGGGCACAATCAGCTCTTAAAGTCGATAGCGCCGTTTGGGCGATTGCTGCGCCGCGGGGAACAGTTTGCGGGAGCTAAAAACATTTGTATGAAAAGTAGACTGTTCCAGGCTAAGATCCTTTCTGTGTAAGAAAAGAAAGCTTTCTGCGTTACAAGATATAGGTGCAGTGAAATTCGTTTTTTTTTTCGTCTTCTAAGAATATACAATATATAATGAACTACTGATTTTATAACATTTATATTTAAGACTAATTTTCTTTTCACACTGTGTAGATCGATGTCGCGCGCCTCGAACGAATATTGTAAATATTTCCATTGGTTGTACAGGGTGTCCTAATGTTCACGACACGACTGATACGGAACTGAGTGGACTCACTGTACACAAAAGAAATCGATCAAAAGTGTAGAACAAAATTGTATTGTCGAGCAGGAAGCTTCGTTTCCCAGAAAATTGACTTCCAAAATGAATCGAGCACACGTTGAAGTAGAACCAGCCAGCCATGAACAGACACGTTAGCCAATACCTATCCCCTGGCACGCATGTCTTACAAACTTCCAAAATGATTTGTCCGAGAACAAATCCAATGATGAAACTATGTTCTTTCAAATTATTTTTTTGTACAACTTGTACCAACATAATCCTGACAATCTTCTGATTAAAATGATACCCCGCATGGCACAATTTTGATCATATTTACACGACTGTTCGGATAATCGAGGTCCCACTAAATTATTATTTTAAACTTAGACCAACATATTCCTGACACTCTTCTGATTAAAATTATACCCCACATGCCACAATTTTGATCATATTTACCCATTTAATCCTCGATATATGTACTACTGGAGTGTTCGGATAGTCGAGTTTCTACTGAATCGTGGATTAAAGAAGCGAACGTGATCCAAACTGTACCGTGTGGGGTGTCATTTTAATCGGGAAAATGTCAGGAATATCCTGGCAGAATTGTTATGAAGAAATGGTTACAAACAAACCAATTTTGTAAATAAATTGTCGGTGTCCATACATAACCAATACGGTAGAGACTCGTGAAAAATCTATAAAACCAAAATAGTTACGCCACCGTTTTAAAAAATGGTGGCCACCTCAACGATACCCACAGTTTCCGTCTGGAACGCCTAAAATCCTGGGTCTACTCATTACCAAAGGACCGAATCGACTCGGAAGCGCAGCTAGAGCCCTCGGCGGGCGGGCTGGAAGTAGTCGTCGGCGCAAAGAGGCAGAAAAGAAAGGCGGAAGGTCTATCGCGCCGACAAGTGTCGGCGTAAGACCCGCGAACAGAGGAAGATTACAGAACGGGGCGGGAGCAGATCTTAAGGGAAAGAAGTGGAAGAAGATCAAGAGACTGGAAAGAGAAAGCGAAAAAGAGAGAGAGAGAGAGAAAGAGAAAGAGAGAGAGAGAGAGATAGCTGGTAGGATTACGAGAGCAAGGAGGATGGCCAAGGCTGAGGAGTGTTGCGGAAAGGAATCAGTAGAGGCTGCAATGGGATCTCGTAAGAGGATCTCGGGATCGAAGGAGGTGGCCGTGAAAATACATGAAGAAAGGGGAGTGGGAGGGGCAACTAGAGAGGGGGTGACAGAGTACATGGGAGGAGAGAGTAGGGGAGATCAAGGATGAAAGTAACAATTTGACTTTGCACCACGCGATTAAACAGCAAATAATTCGATAAATTATTAAAGATTACACAAAAATCTATTTGAACTGCCTATAATATATATTAGCCTATATTAACTATAGGCCTTTTTACAAATTACATGTCAAATATGTTCTAACTATACCGCGGATCCTTATGCAAAATAAAAATGTTCAGCAGCGATTGTTGGGGCATTTCGGCAGCAGGAAGTTAAATACAAATTCATATTTCATCCCCTAATAGATTTTTCCACCT
Source organism: Lasioglossum marginatum (assembly GCA_028455795.1). Lineage (NCBI taxonomy): Eukaryota > Metazoa > Arthropoda > Insecta > Hymenoptera > Halictidae > Lasioglossum > Lasioglossum marginatum. Next base: position 2,504,280 of record CM052277.1, read on the forward strand.
GAAAACAATCAGAGTCGGGCAAAAATTTTATTGAAATAAAAATTTCGAAATAAAGTGGGTTTAGAACCCACTTGGGAAAAAACACACTTTATTCGAAATTTTATTTGAACAAAAATTTTTGCCCACTACTCTGAAAACAACATGACACTATTTTTAGATTTCTCTAATTTTTCACTGTTTTATATTTCATCTAGCCAATTTCTTCATAAATGCATCAAAATCCGCAGTCTAGTTATAGACTTATAGTTTACAAGCGTAAACCCGGTGGTCGCTAATGACTTCGCTGTTAATGCGACCACGTTAAAATAAACTGTAAATAAATAAATAAATAATAAAAGCAATTCATAATTATAACAAACTTGCGATAATAGCTGTAATATGAATTACAATGTCACTGGCCTCCCCTGCAAGTGGTACTCGAGGTGGGGGAAGAGTTCGGCGGACGATAGCGAGGGGGTGCGGCATATTTTAGAGTGGGGGTAGTAAGGGGGAGTCGAGTCGTGGAATGCAGTCGGAATGCCGGTGTGCTCGCCGACCAACCGTTCGGTAATGGGTACACGTGTAGAGCGGAGCGGGTACACGCGCCAAACCCCCCACCCACGCGAAACGACCCGCTCCGAGTGTTCCGCGCAACATAACGAACCTGCGGACGGTCCAGCCGTGCATTTATGCCCACTTTGTTCGCGGCTAGAGCGACACACAGACACACAGACACGCCCCCACGCAGTCTACAACATTGGGACATTGTTAACCCTCTAGCGGTCCGTGGAACAATTGGGAGAAGTCGGGGGTGTCTCCGATTTGGGATAGCATTGGAGGAATTTGACCCGGTGATTATTGATATGGAGGTAAAAGCACCAATAGTTGACCAGTTAAAAAAAATTCTTTGAATAATAATAGCAAATGCCTCTTATTCTTTATTAATTAAAAACAAGCAAACCACGAAACATTTACCTACTCTGTTCCTGAATTAGATTTTATATGGTACTGATTAGGGATGGGATCAAGTTCAATATGTACTCACGAATCCGAGTCGAGTTCAATAACCAAGTTTCATTTCATGGGTTTCGATTACTACTTAAAAGCAATAAAAGTTTCAATGATTATACTTGAAAAGTATTCATTAGTTTTCAGTTATCGAACCTCGGAATGAGTACTTTTAATAGTATTTATCCTCATTCATACTAATTAAATACTCTAATCAAATTTTCATAATATTTAAATACTAAATTATAATTTTAATTAATTTTTAATAGTATTTACCCTCATTCATACTAATTAAATACTCGAGTTTCGAAAATATACTTATAAGTACTTCGATGTTGAAATTAATCGAAACTTTCACAAGTAATACTCGAATCTTGGAAATCAGAACTGCATAGTAGGTTTTAACTTAAAACTTTTAAGCACTTTCTTTATTAAATGCGTAACTATTTAAGAATTTACAATTTACATTTCATTTACAATACTTGGTTTTATCCTATTTCTTTTTTCATCCATGATATTTCCTGCTTTTGAAAACACTCTTTCTGAAGGTACAGAAGTGGTACATTATAACAAAGATAGTCACGTGCAATTTTTGATAAAATAGGGTACTTCATTGAATTTTCACGCCAAAATAATAACGGGTCTTCTTTGCGTTCTAAATATTGTGATTTTAGATAATTTTCCACTTCTAACACAGCAGACGATAAGATGGGTATCGTATTATTTGTAATTGCAATTTCATTGTCAAAGGATGATCAAATTGATAATTCGCTATTGTGCCGATTTTCAGATATCTGCGTCTGTGAACTATCACATGTTGCAGATGAATTATCATTATTAATATAATTAGTGGCTGTGGCTATATCAGTCAAGGCATCCCGTGCTCGAGGGATAGATTCATCTTTAGAAAATGGAGCGTGCAAGAATACGGAAATTCGTAACGATATTCATAAAAATTTCGAACGTTTCGAAACTGTTCGACCAAGATTCGAGTATACTTGCAAGTATTATTTACGTTTACTACCGTACTTGTAATGGGTTCGAAACTGTCTGGCAAAGGTTCGAGTATACTTAGGAGTACTATTTCTGTTTTTCGAAATACTTATAGAGAGTTCGAATTCAATCAATCAAAGTTCGAACCTGTTTGCGAGGTACTTGATCCCATCCCTAGTACTGTCTTCTTTTCATTTGTATTTGCCCTTTTACTTGTGATTGGTACAAGTAGACGATATCAAAGTAATCACCATCAGTGTTTCCGACATCTGTGGTCAACTACTCACTAACGTCTGGTCAATGAATAGTTCTCTCGTTTTCAAGGATGAAATTGTCAAAAATGTCTGTAAAATTTGAATGACACAATTATCTTTGAAAAGTTAGCTTTTTCTTGCACAATGTAAGAAGTTCAAACAGCAGTTTCAACGCATAGATACTCATTTTTCCTGAAACATGTTCAATCACTGATACGAGGTCAATTACTGGTGTGTTTACCACACCACATTGTTATTTAATAAGACAGAATAGTTGAACATTTTTCAAGACGTAGCAGAGGTATCAAGTATTAAAAATCTATAAACAATTTCGCACGCAGCAATGTATCGTCACGGTCCCAGTTAATCGAATTTCTAAAATAACTTTCGTTGCACGACCACTATGCGAAACCCGGTCGTGCTAAGGGTCAAAATTTGAATTCTGCGCATACCGTATCCGTTAGGACGACTAAACCATAAGTTTGTTCTCCTCCCCCCCACCCCCAATCAAAATACTGGAACGCATATATTGTCTTAGAGGATTATTTTGGGGGATCATTCCTGGATGGTCAAGCGCTGCGAGGACTTCGGCCAACGGTTCTCTGTCAACCCTCCAAGTTATTCCTGGAACTTTATTGTAATTCCGCCTTGTATTTCGACTATTTGTATACGCTCGAATTAAACCGTGCGAGTCCACCAAGTGGTTACACCGTCGGTATAATAGTTTCTCCGCCGAGATTGTACAGAGTGTTTCAAAATTAAATAGAAAAGAATGTTTAACCCTCATACGCTCCGCAGATTTATTAGGTTGGCAACTAAGTGATTGCGGATTTTGTCGTAGATTCTTATTTAAAATCCGCAATTACTTATAGTTGCCAACCCAATAGTTGCATAAAAGATCCTGGAATTATATTTCAGCCCTTCTTACTTCACATTTCAGATCTATGAATTATGCTTCAATTATAGTGTAACATTTCACAGAAATAGACTTTGCAACACAGACAGAAAGAAATCGATCGTTTTACGATATATGAAAAACGTAAATGGGTGAATTTTCACCCTGAGGAACGTATGAGGGTTAACCTTGGAAAAAGGGTCAAAATCACGGTCCATAATTTTAGCAGATCTAGAGGTGCAGAATCCGCTATAGCAGTCACGACATATAATTTTGAAACACCCTGTACAGCTGGTAGAATTAACCCTTTGCACTCGGTACTATTTCAACTTGAAAATTAAACATTTCTTTCGACCTAGAGTAATTCCATTCTACATATTCTATATCTATTAGAGTCTAATAAATATGAAATTTATTAATAAATGAAATTTCATTTTGGTTTTGTTCACGAATAGTTATTGGAGAACACGTAGGCACACAATAGATACAAATTTTCTCCTTTCTTAGGAAATTACGAACTACGAAAAAAGTTCTAATCACTGAGAACGTAAAATAAATCGAAAGGCAAGGGGTTAATCTTGTTCTTTGTATGAATATGAAATTGATATAATAGCTCGTACAAAATACTCAAATGTTTAGTAATCGATTAGACATCAACATATTTAACAATGTAAACAATATTTTGAATAATGGTACTGACGATGACGGTAATAATGATTAATTTTTCACTGACCTTGTTATCTTCAATGTTATCTTCCGGTAGACTGTTAGTTTTGTCTTGGATCTATTCACTCTCGTCCAGAATGCATAAACGGGGATCGGTGGAAGGTGCCTGCGTGGACACCCGGTATAAATAATTGCAGCGGAGTAGCCGCATTCTATCAAGGATAGCGCGGGATAATAGAATACGATGGCGAGCTACGTTCTCCGGTGATGGTATCCGTCAGAGATCCGTAGAGAGAGAGAGAGAGAGAGAGAGAGAAGGTTGGAATCGACTTCTCGCGTCCTGGGAGCAACTCTGGACAGCAAGGATTTACAGGATCCCCCGGAAAATCAGTCAGCTGCGGAGGATAGATGCGACTGTATCTGTCAGATTGGACCGGGTTCGATATTCCGGGCATCTAAACGTCCAAGTCGTTAGACGTTACGATTGGCAATGCAGCAGTTCGTCGACGATGGTTTCCTGCACCGTATACGACTGTGTAATCTCGGTAAAATCTCACGTTCCCGACGATAAGCAGTAGACGCGGGGTTTACGTTCTCTCCCCTCTCTCTCTCTCTCGCTCCCTCTGTGCCGGTTCCGTTTGCACACACACAGCCCACTACCATTTTAGTGGCTTCCGCCCTCCTCAAAACTTTAACCCGCGACGTTCGCCTAATCGTCGCGTCCGCGAATTACAGCCGTGAGACGCTCGACTAGCCAAAAAATTGACTCGCGCATTAAGCCCAGTGGAAATGTTGATGTAATTCTTTTGTTCGTTACCGTTTCTTTGCGGACCTTTCTCTAGCACAATCGTCACGCTTTTCCGGTTAAAACGAGCCCAAGCACGACATCTTACGACGTACATTTGTGGAGTAATTCACGATTCAGTGGGCGGGTGACTACTGGACAGTTCGGATAGTCGAGGTGCTACTGAATCGTGAACTACAAAGGTAAAAATGATCCCAACTGTATCGTGCTTGGGCTCGTTTTAATCGGGAAAATGTCGCGCACGCGATGCTGGAAGTTCCGTAAAGAAATCATTGTAAACAAGGAAGTTGTGTAATAAAAATGAAGAACAACTCCGTGAATGTTCATCGGAGATCCGTTTCAAACGGATATTGATGGCCCTAAACGGCCTCCGAAGCTCATAATTACTGCGGATCTTTATGCGAAATAAAAATTGTCTGCATCGATTGCAAGAGATAGAAACTAAATTGAAAGCTTGAATTTTTAAAAATTTTACAACAATTTTAAATTTCATCTACTCGATTTCGCTACAAACGCGTGAAGGTCCGCAGTCCGGTCGTAATATTATACATCAACGGATTCGACCAATCGTATTTTGAGGCCAGCTACAGGGTGGCGAATAATTGCTGCTGCATTTCAAACGAAACCCGGTATAAACGGAGGTTTCGTCGAGTTTTGGCGTGATAGCGGTACGGTAAGTCGCACGTTATCCGCCGTGCCGCAACTCAGCCGGTCCGGGCAGAGCCTCGGAAGTTTAAAGCTACGAAAGACAGGTAAGTTTAACGAGCGTGCAAGCCCCGGGACCTAACACAGGTGAGGGGACAAAAGCGCGGCCGCTGACGAGTATATCGGCCCCCGAAACCGGCCATTCCCGGGCATTACGAGCACAGCTTTCGAATATATTCGCCTTGGGGGACACGTCCACGGCACCAGGATGCTCTTGGACGGCTCGTAAGCACGTAGTACAGCCTGGACAAAGCTCACGGGGCTAGGAGTAGAGTGGAGGAGCCTCCACGATGTATCTCTCCACCTCCGCGCCGGAAGTAATCGTTTTAACGTGCAATGGCACCGATCGTTAAGTACCCGGGCCCTCGTCTTACGTCACGGCGGGATCGCGTTCCGTCTAGCGATGGGGATAACGCTCTGTTTCTCTCGTCCTACACTAATCCACACGACCCCCAATACCGGACACATTGTCGATATAAATTATCGATATACAGTGGCCGGAATTAATATCTGGACGCTCTAAACAAGACGATAACTTTTTTAATATTGTACTATACGATTTGAACTTTTTTTGGGAAGCTGGAGCAATTAGTTTACTACAGGATGCGAAAAGAAATTTTTTCAAAAATTGCAATTGATCGGAATTGTAGAAAAAATACTAAAAGTTGCATTTTACAACTTTATTATGTGGGCCTATATTGAAAATTTAAAATATACATTTTGTAGATCTATGTCAATTACATGCACTGTGAAAGTTTCGTCGAAATCGGTTGGTGCGGGAAAAAACGACAGGCATTGAAAGATTATTTAAGAATCCTTGGATTTATTGCAGTTAGAGGCCGAGAATCGTGAAAATCTGCAGTTTTTACCATCTTTAAACGTTTGCTCATTGCAACGTCGACCGATTTTGACGAAATTTTTGGAATATGTTTAATTCGCACAGATCTACAAAACGTATTTTTTAAATTTTCGATATAGGGCCACATAAAAAAATTGTAAAATGCAACTTTTAGTATTTTTTCTACAATTCCGATCTATTGCAATTTTTGAAGAAATTTCTTTTCACATCCTGTAGTAAACTAATTGCTCTAGCTTCCCAAAAAAAGTTCAAATCGTATAGTACAATATCAAAAAAGTTATCTTCTTTTTTAAAGCGTTCCAATAATAATTCCGGCCACTGTAAATATTTGGCTATATTCGTAGTCAGCGGATTTTATGCATTTATGACGAAAATGGATAAGTGTAACTTAAAAAGATTACAAGAATTTAAAAATGCTATTATACTATTTTCAACCAATTAAACATATTATAAGACAGGAAGCAAATTTCACACACGAACCCCAATACCGGACACATTATCGATATAAATTATTTAAAGAATATATTTGACTATGTGTTATTCGTAGTCAGCGGATTTTATGCATTTATGACGAGAATGGGTAAGTGTAATTTAAAAAGATTGCAAGAATTTAAAAATGCTATTATACTATTTTCAACCGATTAAACATATTATAAGACAGGAAGTAAATTTCACACACCGAACCGCAATACCGGACACATTATCGATATAAATTATTTAAAGAATATATTTGACTATGTGTTATTCGTAGTCAGCGGATTTTATGCGTTTATAACGAAAATGAGCAAGTGTAATTTAAAACAGTAAAAGCATTACAAGAATTTAAAAATACTATTATATTATTTTCAACCGATTAAACATATTAAGAAAGGAAATAATAATTATGTAATTCGCACAAAAAATCTTTATTTCGCATAAAGATCCGCTGTCTATTAATGAGCAACATGAAATCAACTAAACATTACAAGAATTTAAACATATTTTTGTATTATTTTCATATTGAACATATTAAGAAAGAAAATAAATTCCTATTTCACTCCAAGTTTGTTGGAATTCAGGTAGACAATTTTTATTTCGTATAAAGATCCGCAGTCTAGTTATTTGAAATAATTATATTAGTTTATCGTTATTTGAACTTCATTTTTCATTTGATCAAATTGGATCGAAAAAAAACATTCGCCGTTTTTCAATTTTCACTGATACAAACCCGCCTCGTTATGAAATTTGTTAATTTACACGAGTGACGATTTATGCAGTCTCGTGACTCGCGATGGTACCGTATTAAAAATGGCCGCGAAATTCCGAGACAATAGCGTCGGCGCGAGGCTAATAAGAAAACCGTACATCGGAAATAATTATTCCGCCTAGTTTAGAGCCGCGGAAATAAAGAATTCCTCGAGGTTTATTGCTATTATTTTGTCCCACACTGTATCTACGAACTCGGCTACGCCTCGATACATCGCCTCGACCCACGCGCCATTGTCTTCTCTTTCGGGACGACATGCGCTGATGTAAGAGGGAACGAGATACGTAGTCGCGGATACGTTTCAGCCCGGGAAAAAGTCCCGCTGAAATTATAAGCGGATAGGCAGATACGTAGGACGTTGCCGGACGTATCGGAATCCAAAGCTGAGGAACGAGAGTTCCTCGATGGGCCTGCTTCCTCAAACACCGGAGCGTAATCATCTTGGAATGCGTACAACAAGACGAACAGATTTGTTCGAACCACTGATTAATCCGGATACTAGAACGGTAAAAATCCCATTTTTATTTTATATTATCCTCGACGCTTTTCCGGTTAAAATGAGTCCAAGCACGACCTCCTGCGACGTATACTTGCAGAGTAAATCACGATTCAGTGGGTAGATGACTGAACGGTTCGGATAATCGAGGCTCTACTAAATCGCGGATCCGACGAGTAATAATGACTCGAATTGTACCGTGTTTGGGCTCATTTTAATCAGAAAAACCTCGCGCACATCCTACTAAAACTTCCATACAGAAATAATTATAAACAAAACAGATGTATCAATAAATTATCGTTGTCCCGCTGACACGATATCAAAATTTGTTTTCCAGCTATCCTCGTCGATGCCAGCGTTAGGAGATCAACGAATAACCTTTGCGGATAGTATAAATTATATTTCGGAGTCGAATTTTGTACAGATATCGAGGCATTACTGTAAATGGGCGGTGGCTTCGTTGGAGATCGAGCTCGCTGCTTCGGTTTCGCGTGATTTCCGTGGGTGGGTTCGGCAGCGGACGTGTTAAGAAGACGAGGGGCGCGGAAGAACGGGCACGAATACGGTCCAGAGAAACGGAGCCGGTATTCCGCGGGTCTCACGGCTCCTCCGTGACGTGAATCATGCGAGTTCCGGTCCGACCCACGCGTACGTGTCCCTGAAACACCCGCGCCTCGGTCTCATCCTCGTCTCGGCGCATCGCGCCGGCCGTCTGAACTTGTCTCGATTACTTGCTTGAATTTATGAAATAGTCTTTTATGGCAATTTCCTACGCCCCTGCGCGCCGCCACGCCGAGCCGAGCCGCGGGTCCAACGCACTCTCCCCCGCACACACCGTTACGAACTGGGTCCCCGGAGTTCAAAACCCCGGGATCACTGTCGGGATCTGGGGACCCCCGACTCATGGATTATTTATTCATCGGCGTGTCCCGTTCGTTGGGACACCTCTAATCCCGAATTGCTTCTGAATAAGTCATGCTCCTTCTGCTACGAATGAGAACATCCGGCCTGTCGTTAGATACCGGAACGATATAAATTCCATTTTCATAAAACTTCGGTTTACGAGCTTATTTGGACTCCGGCCAACGTGTTTACGCTGTTAGAGAACTTTCCTCCTTTTCATTTCCATTAGTCCACGCGAAACATTAATTTGTTTTTTGAATACTACTCTGTCGTTCCGAACGGTTTCTTCGTGAAACGTTCGCTAACACATTCTTGACTCTCCTCGGGTTAAATCGAGCCCAAGCACGACCACTTGCGACGTATACTTGCGGAGTAATTCACGATTCGGTAGACAAGTGACTGAACGGTTCGGATACTCGAGATTCTACTAGATCGTGTATTCGACGAGTAATTCTGCCCCGAATTGCATCGTCCCTGGACTCGTTTTAATCGGGGAGATGTCGCGGATATGTCGCGAAAATGTCATAAAAATATTATTAAGGATAAAAATGTTGTGGCAATAAAATGATGACCGCCAAAAGATCAACATATTGTATATCTATGAATTCGCCATGAAATGCGCTACAAACTCATCTGAATAAAAATATACAATTCTGTATAGTTACGTAAGTTATGTTTCCAGAAAAATCTTCGCTCTTAATTACGATGGAATACAGCTAGGTTACAGCAGAATGCCACGAAACTAATGGTCGTTAAGGCCGTTAACACTACGGTTCGATAGGAGCAGCGATCCGATGGCGGAGAACGGAGGATTCATGGGAGCAGAAGCTCGCTAATAGATAATTTCGAGGATGGCACGGTAGATCTGGCTGAGAAGAAATTCCTCGGTTATCCGGTGGAAGCAATTTCGGATATAGGGAGTTAATGAAAGTACGCCCGTCCCTTTATTGGTGCGTAAAGAGAACGAGGAGAGAAACGGATTAATTCTCACGCCGGCTATCCGCTCACCGACAGCAGAAGATGGAGGCGGTACGTACCATCCAATTAGTTGGATAACCAGTTCCCTGGTGTACGTCGTTTAATCGCGGCCCACGTGGCCGCTCCGAATCAAGACGTTACCTTCGATATACGTAAGACGCGAAGTGACCGAAGGGCTGCGGTTCGTTTCTGATTACGCTCGAACTGGCCGTGCCCAACGATAATCGCCACGCAAATGGACTAGCGCTGTACAGGACGCTTCAATAGAGAGGCTCACGTCATAGGAATTTCGGATTACCTTCCTGGTACACGCTCCGACATAGTTCAAAAGTCAAGTTAGGGGTTGCCGTAGGGGAGACCGGGCTCGAAATTTCACTTTGATCCTCACCGATGACCTTGGAATATGTTGTCAAGGTCCTCATTCTGAACAACTTTTCGTAGTACAGTGTTTTATCGATATAAGTCCCCAGCACGGGTCTGCCGAGGGACATTTATGCGCCAGGGATAGTATTCATTGACTTTTGCCGAACGTAGATAAGGACAGCCGAGCTCGAGAAGGTCGGTCGCCGAGAAGTGTAAACATAACTAATCTGAATTTCTAACTTCTTTATTTTTCATTATTTTTTTATGGGACTTCGAAAAACGTATTCGTGGCATTTTTCTAATATAAAATCATACCAAATATGATATAATTCCGATGATATTTACTTTAATCGCCTGTTACAAGTAAATATCATCGGAATTATATCATATTTGGTATGATTTTGCATTAGAAAAATGCCACGAATACGTTTTTCGAAGTCCCATAAAAAGATAATGAAAAATAAAGAAGTTAGAAATTCGGATTAGTGTGATCTCACCGATATACTCGAGCCGCATGATATCATACCCAGCGAATAAAGAAGTTGGTGAAAAGATGTGCCAGCGAAGCCAGTTCGTCTCTCGGCGATCTCCAAACTACAAGTGATACCTGTAATTCTAGCAGCGACGTATATCTCGCTAGCCTAAACGAGCCATTTATGCCACCCCGTCCGAGCACAAAGCGTTAATCCCCAGAAGAATGGCGCAATGCCCCGAGGAATCGACGCAGAAACATCGAAGAATCGAACATGCCAATTGGTTAGGTCAGTCCTCCGGCCATTCATCCGTCGGTTTACAAAGGTTTTGGCACCCCCGGGCTCTCGCAGTGGCGTCCGCGGACAATGAAGAGATCGGCGTCGCCAACAATTGGATAATGGGCCCGGACAATAAATCGGCACCGTTTGAAGGGCGCCTGGAAATTCGAGCGGGGCCCCGGCTAATTCGTTTAAAAATTCTAAAAAGGGGGCTGATGGAGGGAGGGCGAAGGCAGAGAAGGTAGACGATCTATCCGGCATAAAATTACCGGAATCTGGCCCCGCGGTTTTCGGGCTCGTTTCGGGCTCCGAGAGAAGTTTCGAAAACGCGAAGCCATCCTTCGGTGCTTTTGTCCCTGGTCCTCGAACTATAACGTAGCCGTCGCCTCCGCCGCCGACGTGACCGCGTCTAAGGTGGCACAATGTGCAACGGGTGGCCTGACGGGACACGCGTACCCTGTTATAAGCCCGCAAGCGACCCACCCCCACCTTTTCGAGCCCCACAACGCTCGTAATACGAGACCGGGACTTTGTGTCACGTAATGCTGCTGCGGCATGAAACTTGCAGCCGGAACGGCTGATACGTGAACTTACAACCCCCGAGAACGGCCACGGCACACACTCACACACACACACTCTGCGTCGGCGAACGAATCGCGGACCGGAAACGACCTTTATCTTCGATCCCGTTAACTAACTCGGTTGTCGAGCGACTGTCTAGCTTCCTTTGTGTCTCTTGTCTCTTGATTTTCGGCGCTTTCCTCGCGACTCTTTTCAGTTTAATAAATGGTAATTGTGAAAGTGCTTTGAGCCACAATTATAAAAACAAAGTACAGCCGGATAAGATGGACTATCATAAATTTCAACCTTGTGTCTCAAACGGGAGGGCAGTTATGGGGTGATATGGAAGTTTCAGTTTATGAAATTTAGTTATGATATTTAGTTCCAAGCGAAAGTTCTGGAAAAAATGTAACAGATGTCAGACACCCAGTACTGTAATTAATTCAGATTTTTAAGTGGAATTTTCATCGTGGTTGTGGGAAATCGGACACCGTTAAAAAATTGGGTAAATTCAGATTTTGACCTGTTCACCCTATTTAATCATAAGGGAGATTTCTCGGAAAAAATCTAACGGATGTCGGATAGCCAGATCGTCTGGTTGTGAAAAATCAAGAACCTTCAACTTTTTTTCGTCTGGGGTATATAATTATAGGGTATATAATTATGGGGTATATAAAATCAATTGACGTAACGCATAAAAACAATTTGGAATTTTGCCTTACCCAACTTTCGTGAACACCGGCAGAAATAATAAAACAAAAATGGGCAACGGTAAATCTATTAAACCGTACAATACACGGCTCGATTCCACTCGTTTTTCCAACATTTACTATACTCAGAAACAATATTACATTTCGCCTTTTATTCTCCGAGCGAATCGATCGGATTGGATAAAACGGGAAAGAATTGTGTTGGAAAAAATAATAATAAATGTCGTTTATAAATAAGGGCGCGTCACCAGCGGACCATATATTCCAGCTTTCATGCAGCGAACAATAAAGGCGGCGGGACCATAAATTCGTCCATGATTAATCCAAGCCCTCGTATATAGTACGCAACATTTTCGGTGGTCCGAGTAGCCGTCGCGCAGAGAAACATAAGCATCGCGAACGATTTTACAATAACCATCACTTTTGTGTATCCCCGAACGGACGATTCCTTTCAATTTAAAAGCGTCTATACATCTTACTTTCCCTTTGAAATATATGCGCCGGCCACCCTCGCGTCCACTGTTTTCACCGGAAATATAATGTTATGCGTGCTATAAATATTCCCGGTGTGTCGCCGGCCCTCAAACTAAACAAAAATAGAGACGAACAAGCCATCCACCTTTTTCTTTTTTTTCTTTTGGAGAAATAGAGCTACTCTACTCTGTTTTGACGTGGATCCCCTGCGCATGGTTCCGGAGAAGAATTTATATTCTCTTTCCATGTCTATTTCAAATGTTCCCTTTGATTTCTGGCGATTTATCCACCATCCAAATCCTTTTTTTCATAAAACACGATCTACTGTACAACTTTAGTCGAACAACTTTTCTACGAACCGAAAATCCGTCTTTTCCACGAGTTCGGATAAGAGAGGCTCTACTATATCGCGGATTACGCGAGTGAGCGTGATCCGCATAGTGTCGTGTTTGGGCTCTTTTTAACCGGGAAGGTGTCAGGAATGTGCCGGCGAAAGTTTCGTGAAGATAACATTAGAAATAAAAATGTTATGTCAGTAAATTAATGTTGATGTTTTCCTAAATCGCTATTCTTCTCCATGTACGAACGGTTGGAGACCAGGACATAGTGTTTGTACACGATATCTTATAAATGTAACTTGAAAAGCGAAGTCGCTCGGAGCATTAACCTTCGCGACCCATATCAAGGTCATCGAAATCAACAAACCGTGTCGTGATCGATATAATTAGTCAGATGACGATTACCGGCCGTAATCACGTAGAAAGTTCTATATATATGAATTTGTTATGTAGCAACGTTGATTGGCCGGTCAGGAGAAAATGCTCCAGCCATCTATCAACGGTTCTTAATCATAATTACGCGAGTACGCGCGCAAGTGCGTGACAGAAGCAACGAGGCGGCAGGCGTTATCGGCTGTTCACGGTCTATCGCATTGCCGGTTGCTCGCGGCTGTTCGTCTTCATCAGTGGTTTTTCGTGGAAATAGGCACGCGATATCGTTGCTGCTGCCTACTGGGTACAGGCTGTTTCCGATCTGGTGGTACCTTAAGCCGCGAACGCGACGATTCTGCAGAACTGCTGCAATGTCCTCCGAGACAACCCAAAGCGAGACAAAACCTGATAGAACTTTCTTGGTGTCAATAATTTTTCAACGAAACTTGTAGTGAACTATTCGTCACGTTTCTCTGATTCAAACGAGTACAAACACGGCATAGTTCGGAGCTTGTTTACTACAGCAGTACACGATTTTGTAGAACCTCGATTATCCGAACCGATATCTGTTTCTTCATTACATTCGTCATGGAGTCGTCCAATAAGTAGTTCAGTAGAAAGCGTCTTTATATACGGTAGGACTCATCACCGTTCAAAATGACCGGTTCCAGAGTTTATATTTTACGATTTTATTGATATAATAAAAATAATTTCATAAGAAATGATTGTATATAGATATCTTTAGTGCAGCTCTTATTGTAATATGTGCTAGTCTAAAGAAAATCAATCTTGACATTTTTATAAGGAAACATGTACCAGTTACTTTTAAGACTCGGTAGGTTTAGTGTTAATAGATTGTGGATTTTTATGCAAAATAAAAATTGTTTGCATTATTTGGTAATAATGCAGTAGTACATTTAAGTTCTTTAAACGAGCTTCTTCCCTCTGATCAATCCATTTTGTAACTGAACAACTATTCTGCGAACTCTTTCACGAGTTCGGATAGGAGAGATTCTACTAAATCGTGGATTAAACGGGTGAAAATGAACGGAATGGTATCGTGTTTGGTATCATTGGAAACGGGAGACTGTGAGGAATACGTTGATAACAAACACTTGGATCCTAAAATCTCCATATACATGAGAACATCAGCGAAGGCCTGACCAAGAGGCCTCCTAGGACAACATTTCCAGGTTATCGACATATTGTTTCTCTTTCGGTTGCACCATCGGATCGGAACCGCTCTGTAGATGCCGACCGTGGCTGGAAACGGCCACGTTGCCGGAAAAGGACGCGGGCATGCGTGAAAAATGGCCGAATCAACGAGCCGGCTCGAAAACAGAGAGAAAGAGAGAGAGTCGCGCCGCTCGGAATTAACGACGCCCGACGGCCGATGCCCGCCAGACGAAAACTCCGCGCCTCGTCACGATCGGGAAACGATAGCTTGTAATTAATAGAACGTTGAAAACTTCTAACGAGAAAATATTGGAGCCGCGCGTCGATCTCGACGCGAAACAACGCCGGGCTTCTGCCCCCCCGAATACCCTCGACGGCTATTTCCACGTTCTATCTCTCTCTCCCCCTCTCTCGCTCTCTCTCTCTCTCTCTCTCTGTTTTTGCCGTTCCTTTCCGACGTTCCGTAACGAGTTTTCTTTTATTTGGTGGCGGATCTTTAGAATCAATCTTCGGGAAACGGGCCGGGGAAAAAACGCGAGCGCCGATCTGTCCTCGGGAAATTTCGCTTCTGAGCGACGCATGGTGGATGGGATGGTAATAAATAACATCGTGTTGTACCATATATGTAGAAACCGTGTTAAATAAAATCTAGTAAAATAAGATCGAGTAAAATAAAATCGTGTTAAATAAAATCTAGTAAAATAAGATCGAGTAAAATAAGATCGTGTTAAATGAAATCATGTTCTATGAAAACTGTGTTAAATAAAATCGTGCTCCATCGAAACCGTGCGAAATAAAATCGTGTAAAATAAATTCATGCAAAACAAATTCGTGTTAAATAAAGTCATGTAAAATAAATTCATACAAAACAAACTCGTGTGAAATAAAATCGCGTTCTATCGAAACGGCATTTCCAGAATACCGTGCAACAAGGGAGTAGATCCTAAAATTGTGCAGCTATTCGCCCCTAAATTTCCGAGGCATTTTGACATTCTCTTTCGGGGTGCCTTAGTGGGCCACTTTTGTGAAAGAGAGGAAACGATAGAAAACGAGTGAAAGAGTAGAAAAAAAACAATGGGATCTCGGTGTGGCAGTCATGGGAACCGAGCTTCATCAATAAGCATCATTTCAATAGCATTCCATTGGATCGGCGTGTCGGCGCGAAGCGGAGTCGCGGAGAGTAGTATAGCCGTGTTCTTATATCACGGTTCACTAATCTCGATCGCGTTCTGTATCGATCTTTTCTGCGCGGCGCGGTGCCCTCGGAGGGAAACGAAGCTCGATTATCTTTCGCAGATAGCGTAGCCTACATTTCGTAAACACCGTTCACCGCGAAACAATGAGCGTCATTCGCAACGCCCGGCTAGTGACATCGGTGACCTAAAATGTAGCCAACAGAACGGAACAGAACGGATGCCTTTGTCCATATCTCCGATCTGTTTCGACGCTGCTGCATGGATCCCGATGAAAGGTGCAACGCACACGCCGCGCGGAATCGAACGGATATGAATTATCCAGCCATTTGTCCGACCGTCTGCAACCGGACTATCGATGATACGATTACTGATGGCTATGGTCGATGCTCGATGTTCGATGGACAACGTTCGATAAAGATCACTTTTCGATAAAAGTTACTCTCCAATCAAAGTCGCTCCTATTTTCAGATTGCAATTTTATAGTTTTTCTCCGACATTATTACAGAGCGCAAAAAGACGAGTCCAACGAGTATAATGACCATACCGTTACGATCATTCGATCTCGAGATATTTGTGTC
Source organism: Lasioglossum marginatum (assembly GCA_028455795.1). Lineage (NCBI taxonomy): Eukaryota > Metazoa > Arthropoda > Insecta > Hymenoptera > Halictidae > Lasioglossum > Lasioglossum marginatum. The sequence goes on from CM052277.1 coordinate 2,520,587, forward strand.
TCAAAATTTTTAATATTTTCGAAAAATACTTTACAGATACAAATATCTCGAGATCGAATGATCGAAATGGTATGCTCATTATACTCGTTGGATTCGTCTTTCGACGCTCTGCACGAATATCGAGAAGAATATACAGGGTGTCGATTAAAAAATGTATCAATAATACGAAACAAGAACTGATGCTACAATTTTCATTACCAAATGCTGTTGTAGCCGAAGCAGAGAAAGTAACAAGAGTCGAGAAAACATAAATTCAACCCTGTCCACCTAGATTGCTGAAACGTCAGACATTGTCCTGCCCTGAAACTAGATTTTGCCACCCTCTCGTAAGTTCCCCGGAACCTCGAAAATCACTCGTTCGATCTCACCCCTGGGATCTAGATCGCCGGCATACAAACGCGCTGTCAGCACCCCCCGCCGTTTTATGAATTCACTGTACTTGTTCCATCACTGGCAAAAACATTACACTGCGCGTATTTATGCGACTGAAATACGAGCAGTCGGAACACACTGAAACAAAACGTGCAAAATTCGAAAACATAATTACACGCAATATTAGAACGCAATCCGGAGGCGCCACTTTCCGAAAAAATTTTCTATTCCATTTAGTACCATTCTACATTGGTAACTTAAATTAAAGTGTTCATAGATTTATTCAACAGCATATTTTCTGTTCTATTACCTTTTCCCATATTTTTAAAATTCTTTTTTAAATTTTAATTTAAAATCGATCCTATAATTATAATCCTTACCACTCCAATGGCGACTCTGAGGGGCCACTAAAAATTGCTGTAGCGTTATTCAAAATATTGTTTAGATTATTACATATGTCGGTATCTAATCAATTACTAAACATTTAGGTATTTATACCAATATATTTCATATACATAAAATTTCAAAAATCATAGGGAATGGAAATATTCTAAATCATAAGAAATGTTTAATTTTCGGGTTAAAATAGCTTAGAGTACAAAGGGTTAATGTATATTTAAAATTTAATAAAGTTCAATAGAGTTCCTAATCTTTATTTAAACCTTTTTTGTATTTGTTGTCAGCTTGATTAAAATTGTTTGAAATATAAAACCGTGCAATCTGTCTGACCGGAAGTGTTCGCACACCGTCGTATATTTATGCATATGATCCGCCTATTTACATGCAAAATCACCACCCCGATCCTCTGTCAAGTAACCTTTAATGGCGACGTGTTTCCTGAGACGCTCGCTATACCGGGGAAACATCGGGCAACTCGGAAAACAGACAATTATACATGGTTTGTTAAGCTTAATGCACAGTAATTACTAGATGGAGCGGATGTTCGTGCGCTTGGAATATGTCGAAATATTCAAATGAAATCTGTAAAATATGAAAACACACGAGACGAACAAAGGTGTACACGTACACAGAGGCAATAGAACGTTTATTATTTAGTCGTTACAATAAACGTTGTAATCGGACTGCGAATCTGATAAATAGAACAATTATTCTCTGCTCATTAAAATGATCGAAAGGGGAAACACATCTTCATCGAACTACAGTTTTTTAAAATTCACTTAAACAATTTTCAGTTTGCATGAAAATTCTCAAAATACAAATTCAACAGAAATCCACATACGTACCGCGTTTTCGCGCGTAAAATCAAACCTCGCGCGCGAACCCGTTCGAACGTCGCGGTTCGGGAAACCGAAAAAAAAAGAAGAAAAATAGAAACAAAATGAAAGGGTTTGGCGGATCACGGGGCGTGGAGCCAGGGTAAATTTATGTCCAATTCCGCGGCGGATGCGGAAGCGACGTCCGAGAGGAATTTTCGCACGGGGATTTTCGCTCGCTCGGGCAATAAAGCTGCGAGCGTGGAACAGAATCGGGAGGAACGCGGGCCAGGAGAGGGCCCATATCGACGACCGGTGGGGGGCCCACGTTTGTATCCTCCTGTATCCTGTTCCGCGATCCAGAAGCGAGAGGCCAGCTCGAAAGAGACCGTCGATCGTGGGGCGGAGATAAACACAATTGAATATCGAAAAGCGCGGGAGGAACGGAGAGTAAATTCGGAACGGACCGGCCGGGGAGGGACAGAGAGGAATTTTACGCGCGGGACAAAAAGGTCGACGTATTTAGGGCGGAACCGGCCTATCCTGTAATTCGACCCCAGGCCCGGGGTAACGTTGTCCCGACGATTTATGCAGAGACGGAATTATTTGTGACGCTCGCACGCCCGCACGGGGAAAATACGTCCTGAACGGGCTGCTACAGGGGTGTGTAACGAGGGGAGGGCTTGAATAATGAAATCCCGGACACCGGGGCAATTTCGGATATATCCTCCAACGATTGCGTGCATATTATATGATCGCGTTTACTATTGCGGCCGGGGATCGACCCGCGGAACGCGTTCCTCCGCCTGGACGCCATCGGAACGTCAACGGTTTTAATTGGTTACGGGTTTACCGGGAGGGACCCTGGTAGGGCTTCATAGAACCGTGAATTTGATATACGTCGGCTAATTCGAAGGAAGGTTATCATTTTCTAACAAGTTTTTCTTTGATATTATTGTGGAGCGCAGAAAGACGAGTCGAACGAGTATAAGGACCGTATCGTTACGATCATTCGATCCCGAGATATTTGTGTCTAAAAATTTTTAATATTTCCTAAAATTATTTTACAGATACTATAGTAATGGTATGCTCATTATACTCGTTGGAATCGTCTTTTGACGCTCTACAGGAATATCGGGAAGAATGTACGGGGTGTCGATTAAAAATTCGCATGTCTAAAATCCGTAGTCGAATAACACGAAATGGTGTAGCACAAGGTAGAACATACTGAAACAACTGTTTCTAGTATAATTTGCCAGTTCCAAACTCAAAAGGGTGTTTGCAGCACGCAGTTGATCTTTTGGCTAACCACGAGCAGAATGAGCTCCTGTCGGACGTCAGAGCGCTGTTTTGTTCTTGTTAGACACCCACCTTTTCGTTAATGAATCCTTGCCGTAATTAAACGGCAACGGACACAATCTTCGGCGACTCGTTTAATTAACGACAATTACGGAAGAAGCAATTAGGAGGCGCGCAAGATGACGAACAGCAGCAGCGGAGCCACTCCAACGGCTCGACAGCCGTTCATCTTGCAACACGAGCATCTAATTTTTCCTAATTCTCTTGGCAAAGCATGTCAATTAATTCGCGATCACTCGGAACAACGTTGCTCTTCTTGCCGGCTCTCTATGCATACTTCATTTATGCAATTTTATATAACATACCGATGATACTTGCGGATCAATATCTTTTTAATCGACACGCTATGTATCTTTTTCGATATTCGTGTAGAGCATGAAGAGACGAATCCAACGACTACAATGAACATATAATTACATTATTATTCAATCACGAGATATTCATATTTGAAAATTTTCTTTCTCATTGTTCAATGCATTCAGAAACGAATATCTCGAGATCGAGTAATCGTAACCATATGGTTCTTGTAGTCGTTGGATTCGTCTCTTCGAGCTCTATAAGAATGGCAAACAAAAAATACAAACTTAAACCATATAAAAAAATGAGCAAAGCAACTTATGTACAAACATTTAGGAAACACGCCAACTGTTATTCCAAGCGCTATAACTGGTAGGTGCACACGAAAAATGGCACTTTCGGTTGAATTTTAGTTTACTCGTAGTCGCTAGCGCCTCTGGAGGAAAGAAGGCGGTGGAAACGGTGGTCAAGGAAAATCCGTGAATAATATACCAATAAATTTGCATTACCGTTGCGTATCCCGATGGTCCCGATGCGGGTTCCTTGGCCCGCGGAAATGGACAGACCGTGGAAACAGCGAGACGGTATGGGGGCACCTTTGTCACGTTCGCTACGGGCCGCCGATTTTTCCCATCGATTTTCCATATCGACCGGTATCTTGCCGCAACCGACGAAACGGTATCGGATCATTCCCCGATGCATTTCTGCGGCCATGCCGGCCCGACGACGACTTCGATATTCTTCTCCGGAGCTTTATGCTCTTTACGACCAGGTCGATGCTTTATGCTCGCGTTTAGCAGGAAAACGTCCCGCCACCTCGCCAAATGTAAATTGAATGAAACTGTTTTCGGAAGAATTTTCGCGTAATTTGAATAAGCCACGGGCGACCCGCAAGGTCAAGATCTGTCGAGTGACTGAACGAGAATTGAGCTCTGCGCGCTGTTGCGTAGCCATTTTGGTGAAACTGGGGCCAATTTTACTGAGGAACAATTTTAATTTTTTGTTGTAGAAGTGGTAAATATCTGCCTCGTTCATTTTTGTATGAATTCTACTTTTTTCTTCCATATTCTTGTAGAGCACGAAAAGACGAATCAAATGAGTATAATGAACATATCATCACGATCATTCAATCTCAAGATATCTGTGTCTGGAATTGTTAAATATTTTCAAAAAATACTTTACAGACACAAATAACTCGAGATTGAATGATCGAAATGATACACTCATTATACTCGTTGGATTCGTCTTTCGACGCTCTACAGGAATATCGAAAATAATATACGGGGTGTCGATGAAAAAATTATCAATGACACAATCCGGCAGTGAATTTTCCTTGATGAACGTGTGGATAGAGTGTCCTTTCGTTGGTGCCGTGAGAGTCGAAGGGTTGGAACGAGGCCGAGGTGCAGAAAGTCGTCGAGCGGCTGCTCGAGAATAAAAATCGTGATTCCCGTGGAAATTATGTGCTCCATCAATTTCTATCCTGTGGCGGGTTTCCGCGGGTTCCGGACATCTCTCGGCGGAGAGTTACAGCGGGCAGAAAAGAGAGCAAGAAAATCCGGAAACCGTGGAACCTTCGGTGGAGGGGGAGAGGGGGAGGAGCGACGCTTTATTATACCCGTGCAGCAACCCCGTTCGTTTCTTACGGTGTCCCGCAAGAATCGTAAAAGAAGCCGCATCGAAGAAATATTACGGCCGCGATTCCGTATCCGTTGCCGAGCTCTCCCTTGTCTCTCGGTGTGCACACCGACTGGCACGGATGATCTCGTGTGAGACCGTGTACCGCGAGACACGTAGCCCGTCGTAAATTAGATTCAACCGGCTTTTCTTTCTCCATCGAGATTTCGGGGATTCGTTTCTGTGTATACGCGTCACGGAGCACTAGTATTCCGCTGTTCGAAAGTTGAGATTTGCTCGATTTGCCAATGACTCTGATCATCGACGGCTTTTCGATGAGTCGTGAAAAGTGTTGATCGTGGAAAAGAAATAAGAAAAAAATTTTTAATTTAGAATTAAATTCCAATTATCCGTTCCACTAAATCACGAATTTGGAAAAGTAAATCTGTGGTTGTCAGGAAAAACGCCGCAATTGTATGTATCGTGTTTGGGCTCGTCTTAATCAGGAAAATGTTACATGTATGTATGTTGGCAAAAATCGAAGAATTATAGGAAAATATGAAATTTGAAAAAACAGCATTTGACGATTATAACGTTTTTGGGTGTTAATATATTAATCCATGCAAAGCAGAGCGGCGTCGTGCTTAACAGCTTCGCCGGCGCGCATCAATCTTATCGCGTATAGGTTATGTGACACATTAATTCTCATTAGAGTCCGCCGTCACACATGCGTGTCATCGAGAATCTGTCCTATTAAAATGATCACGGTAATTGAACTACATTTTGCACTAGCGAATAACGTGGAGCAGAATGAATAGGTATTACTTAGAAGAATTAATCACCTCCATATATGACGTAATTTTACATAACAATATTGTGTATAAGTATAAACTGAAAGCATCTAACAATAACAGATAAAATATACTTGATTTATACTATTTACTATATGATAATAGGTGAACAAAATTTTACAAATCAATGTCATAAATCAGAATAAATATTTTTAGTAAGTCTACGTTCAACATCCTTATTTCCGTAAGGAAAATTAAATTCTTCTCCCATAAAGAAGTGTTATCGATTCGCGGCACGCGCACTTTAATCGGAACATTAGAGAGCAATTAAATAGCGAACTTTCTCAGTCGACCGTTCGGAATAAAGTTCAATCAATGCACCATTAAGTGCAGTCGCATCTCCTTGCATTACACATCGGAGACGCTCACTCCGAGAACAATGGAGTCCCGTGAAAAATAATTGAAACATGATAAAAAAGGTAACAGCGGATGAAATGGACGGTATTGAATTAAATGGGTATAAATTCAATATCCCGCTAAAATTGTATTAATTGGACTAGGGAACCCCCCCACATTTATTCGTAATTTACACAATTTATTAACAAGAGATCGATAAGAAAAATTGCAAAATTGCAAGAATGGTAGAATTAAAAAATTGCAAAATTTGAATATTGCAGAATTGCAATTTTTATTACACTTTTCCTGGCTTTTTAAGGCAAATTTATTTTCCTGCGTTCCCTAGTCCCAGACAATTAAACAAACATTATTTTCAATCCCTAAAAATACGGAGCATACATCATCGACAAAAAATAGTAAAATTAAAAATTATAATATTGCACAATTGCAATTTTTATTATACCTTTCTAACTTCGATGAATTCAATATTTTAATACATTTATTTTTCTCCATTCTCCAGTCCCAGAAAATTAAACAAAAATTATTTCCAACCCCTAAAAATAAGGAATGTATGGTCGACAAAAATGCCGAGAGACGGTTCCAAATATTTTTCCAAGACCAAAAACTTTTCAAGAGATAATCGAATTTCGAGGACCGTTCCCAATCGTTAAAATGAGAAAGTGGGAAATTCGAAAACTTCCTTCCCGAACAGACAACGCCATTCAGGACCAAACATTTGGCTTCGCCGATGGAATGGCAGCCTTTATATTTATATAGTCGATCACGTTAAGCTGGAACTTGCCAGGTCTCAATAGTCCTCGGCGAGGTTCGGGACGTTATTACGCAGAGACTTTCCTCGTTGAATTGTCGAAATCACTTCGGGAACTCGCGATTGTAATATACAATTTCGCGATGCACTTTAAAACTTGGTTCATTCGGAAAGCAACCCTCCCCGGAGAGGCTAAGCCATGCCGGAGTGACCGCTCCGGAGCGGAGAGGAGCTTATCGTTCTTAAACTACTTCCACAGTTTCGTGACACTTGGACCGATGGATATTACAGAAGTGAAAAGTGTTCGGCTGCGCGAAGATTTCTCAAAATTTCGCAATTTCTTCCCTCCTTGGATATTTTCGCCGTTCCAGGGGGTCCGCAGAATCTTCCGCGAGGAACGTCCGTTCAACTTGGGTCAAGCACAAACATTTTTGGAAGCTGAAACTTTCGATTAAATTGAAAAGTGATGGAGGGCAGCCATTGTGTAGATGAAACCAGCCGAATCTCGAACAGAGTGACCTGTCCAGTGAACGAACATAACTCGTATTAAACATGAAATTTATCTCTGAATGTAGATCTCGTCTACCCATCTCTGTACAGTCGCTAGGATCGTAGTTCTGACGAAGGCGGAACAAAATTTTTCTACTTTGCATTTTTTTTTATCGACACCCTATGTATTCTTTTCGATATTCTTGTAGAGCGTTCAAAGACGGATCCAACGAGTACCATGAGTGTACCCTTACGACCATTTAATCTTAAGATATCTGCATGTGAAAGTAACAAAAAATCTGAGGAAATTAAAATATGACTTTTCAAACACATATATCTCGAGATTGGATGGTCGCAAGGGTACGTTCATGGGGTTCGTTGGATTCGTCTTTGCGTGCTCTACAGGAATATTGAAGAAAATATATAGGGTGTCTCAGAACAATTTTCACAGGTTGACCAAGGTAGGACAGCAGGGACACCCGTTAAAGGTTAAAGCTAGTTGGACAGTGAGGTGGGTCCGCCTCCGGCATCGACATTTCGTTCAAACAACGAAACAGAACCGTTTCCCGCGAACACCAGCGGGAAAAGCACTTCGGCCCGGAAAAACTGCGAACCGGAAGCCGTTTCCCGTTCCATTTGCCGGATCCATTAAAGACTCGGCGACAGACGAACACCGTGTGCGAGCCCACCTCTCCGGATTTTGGGAGGAACACCTGTCGAACTGTCTCACATTCGGCCGCGTCCGAACCACACCGCCCACCTGGAAGATATCCCTCCGAGGGATATTCGCGTTCGTCTTCCAGCTGGCTGCTGTTTGGCCCAACGGCGGAGGGGTGGGAGGGGCTTGATGGCTTCCGCGAGAGTTACTTTCGCGATATTTCGCGGAGGTTCGAGGAGGGTCGCTCTCGCGCGCGCGCGTGAAAACTTTTTGCGAGCGATGCACACGAGCTGATAGCAATTCTCGCTCATACTTTCGCGGCCTTTCACAGACGGGACGCCCCGTATCGTCGCCAGAGAAATGCTCCTTTTTTCGACGCCACTTTGCTACGCCCCCGCCCTTATCTCCCCCTGATTCCGAAGTATTATGTATCTGAGCGGGCGTTCCGGTTCTGGAGACGTTCCCCATTCAGCCTGGAATTGTTCGGCTACCAGGTCACGACTCGCGGATTTTTTCCCGCGATTCTACACGGTGGTTTGGAAATTATCCTTCGAGACACTGACACGTAAAGTGATTCATACCAGTCCACTGAAAGTTGTAGTATTATAGAAATAGTTGGGAACATATTCCTGACGTTTTGCTGATTGAAATGAGCCCAAACACGATCCATTTCGCATCATATTTGTTCGTTTAATCCACGGTATAGCGGAGCCTCGATTATCCGAACTGATCAGTCATCTAACTACTAAATTGTGAATTACTCTGAAAATATACGTCGGACGATGTCGTGCTTGGACTCATTTTAATCGGAAAAGAAATTGTTAGACACAAAAAAAAGTTATGTCACATTTTATAAGATCGTGTTAGCAGGTCGAGATAAAAAAATTGTATGATTGAGAAGATACTACGTTTGACTTCGACCCTACAACTTAAAATATTGAAACGATTTAGTACGAACTTTCTGAAAGTGTATACAAATATGGAGATTAGAAAAATGAGAGGAAATACGTGTAAATAGGGGGATAAAAATTGGAAGAAAATGGAATATCATATGCCATTTGCAACACGTGTCGCAGTGCTTATGACCGTATACAGTGCATGTATGGCGGTCGTAATGCGGTCCCGTGACCCATTTGGCTTTATCAGAGGGACAAGTTCTTTGATGATAAGCTGCTTTCCTCGGCGCTCGCGATTTTTCAATGGGACCTCTGGGAATTCTGTTGGTAGATTGCGTTTTAATACGAAAAATACATGCTCCAGAGAGAAACGGCCCGCCTTTTTTAATAAAAAAGAAATTTAATTTACCACCCTCTGAATGCATCCGCGAATTATTCATCCAGCAAAGTGCCCACCGTTATGCAATTTTATCATCGATTATGCTCCAAACGAAATTTTCTAGAGATACGAAGCAGGTGTATGTACATTTCCGTAATTGCCCAAGCTGGACCAAAAGTCCCTTTAATTTTTGTTTTATTTCCATTTTACGGCAACGTTTGCGGAGATAATATCATAATACTATTAATTTTCAAAAGCTTAAGGCTGTGGGTATTCACCAAAGGTCTAACAATTATCATTAGGGAACAATTACTCTGGTAAATAAACTTCGTAAGCCAGCTTATATTCATAACTTCAGCTTGCACAATAGATGCAGATGTTATTTCGGCACTAAGTCTCTGGTTTTGATGAAATCCTCGGTAAATAATGTACCTCAGAGTAAAATGACTAATGCCTTGCGAAAGTAGAATCTCCGAGCTTCAAAATGAGTCCAAGTTTATTGCTGTGCGATTATTTTTTGGGAAGTTACAATGGTTTAAAGCAGATTCCAAAAAATATTCGAATACAAGTTTGACAAAAATATTTGACGATGTTTGAACTGTCATAACTTCGTAAGAAATCATCGTACGATGATAAACTTAGGCTTATTTTAAAGCTTGATGCTTCTACTCTCACATACTATCACTAATCTTCTCATCAAAAATTTTTGCATGTTTTAACAGCTGGGGAAATGAAGACATTAGATTTGCGATTTCTAGAAAATGTTCGATGATGTTCGAACTGTTATAATTTGGTGAGAGAAAGTCGTATGATGATAAACTTAGGCTTATTTTAAAGCTTGATGCTTCTACTCTCACATACTATCACTAATCTGCCCATCCAAAATTTTTGCATGTTTTAACAGCTGGGGAAATGAAGACATTAGATTTCCGAGTTATCGATGTTTCCATAACATAAAATGTCGGAACGAGTATAAATAAATCTCGTCTAAACTGAAAGTATCGCAGTACTGGAATTTTATTTTTCCGATCGACTGTATCAGCGTTTGCCAGGGTCCAAGCTTTTGGCAGCAGGGAAGTTCGCGAAAACAGGCAGTTTCACGGATAATCGTCGAAACGGTAGACGATCGGTGCAATGACGGTCGCCGAGCCACGTTATCGTAATCGCGATTACGATACTGTGGTCGATATTTTATCGGCGATTCGGCCGATTGGTCGGACTCGCTAATTACGATGATATCCACCGGGTCCTCTCGCTTTAAGAGTTTTATAGAGAAACTAGCGAATGCGAAATAGCCATACAAATACAGTCGGATCATGGTACCGAGGGCCAGGATGATGCTAACTGGCCACCGGCCAGACTCGCAGTTGATATCGAACAACCGGCACTGCCATTCCGGAGACATTGTCTCGGAATTGATCGACACCAGGGGCCGGCACCAGGAAATTCTATTAAATCCGGAAATCCCGGAAAAACCGTTGCCAAATAGAAATCCAACGAAACAGCAAGTGGAAACGGGTTTTATTGGAATTCGGGGCTTAGGAGGGGCTCAATGAGTCGGAAAAATTAGCGAGAACCGTGGATCATCGTTCGAGAGGCGATGTATCGACTCTGGGTCGCATAAATTCGAGGGATTTTCGGATTAAGGGCGGTACTAGGGGTGGGTCATCTTTGAACAGCTGAATAGGTCACTTGGATACTGGAAAATTGAATAGAAGTAGACGTACTCCCTGAAAACAGTTACCCCCTCTCTGCCGGTACCGGATTAGTCACGTGACATTGTGACGCGAGCACGATACGCGTCACGTGACCAGGCGGAGGAGAAGGTAGAGTGGGGAGACACTGTACAAGTACAATGCATTCAATAGTTAAACATAAATGATTACTTACTAATTGTTTATGTTCACATATTCGCCTCAATCAACAGGAACAAATAAGATTCAAACGGGTCTGACGACATTAAAAAATTTTTTTGGGTAACGAGACCAACACAGATTTGAAGATTGCACTTTCCTCGTTGCAATGACCTTTAGAAGCTTGATGTGCGATTTTTTATTACCGACTTATTGAATTTGAATGGAGGCACACCACTCAGTTTTTGAAAGGAGGAGGTAGCTTCGGTTCTCCGCTATTTCGTATGATGCAAGAAAGCTTTTCAAAAAATTGAATAGCTTATCTGAAAGTAGACACTTTGCGCTTTAAAACTAGCCTAGTATGATTACTCTACGATTTTTTTTCGCGGAGTTATGATTGTTTAAATATCACATTCACGTATTACAGCCGCCAGATGAGGGGAGGGAGCACGAATTAGAAAAGTTACCCCTCGGTTAGTCACGTGACATTGTGACGCAGGCACGACGAGTAGAGACAAGTCTAAATCTGACGACTCTGAATCTACCCGGTAGAATAATTAAATATAAAAATTGTTTTGGTTAAAATTGTTTATGTTCACATATTCGTCTCAATAAACAGGAAGAAATACAGAATGTAAACGGATCAACGTCCGGAAGAGGATCGATTGAAATTCTTCGAACAAGAAACGAGAGCAGGAAACAAAAGATGGAGGAGGGGGAGGAGAACAAGGAGGAACGGTTTCGCTGGACCGGCAAATAGAAGCAAAGTGCTCGGAAAGTTGGGAAATTAGACAATAATAGCGAAGCGCAACGTTCGGAATGCCTGGTCGAATTACCGGAAACATTTGAACGGCCATAAAGTAATGGAATGCGCGGCGACATCCGCGATCAAAAAGATGGCCAAGGCAAATCCGGTAGCACGTGAGGTAGGAGGGGTGAGTACGGGGAGAGGGGATCACGCCGAAATACAAAGTGCGCCATGCATTCTGCATACGTCCATTTCATTTCAAACCCAATTTCGAGCGAGCCAGCGAACCGGCATTGTACGATGCACCCCGCAACCATCCCACGCATCCCGATCCTGAATTCTAATTACAGCCCGTTAATTAGCTGCCCGGTCGACCCTTTACGGTGATTACGATCCGGAAGTCCTTCTCTGGGATCTTCTTCTTCTTCCTCTCGCTCGGCTGCGTTGGTATTCACCGTGTCATGCAACTTGTAGCGCAATTAACGTGAACGCCATTGCTCGAGAAATAAGTTGCAAAGAGGGAAATGGAATTTTTGTCGGAGGAAGTATTCACTCTCGTTCTTGTTCGCGGGAAAATGAACATTTCTTTCTTATCGACGAGTGTTGACGGAAGGAGTATCGTATACGCCGTATTGGTTCGTGTGAATTTGGTGCTAGTATATTATTCATGTATTGTATACATTCATGTATACAAACATTTATTTCCTTGAAACGGGTGATTCCTCAGGTCATTTCGAGGAACTTTTCCCTTTGCGAAAATGTTCTCCGCGGCTTCGTTTAGGAGTTATTAGCGAAAAACGCGGACCAATCAGAGCGCCGCTACGATAGCTCGCGCTAAGCAAGGCGTTGGCATTGGACGAGTCGGAATCCGTCTGCGCAGTGATTGGACCGGGTTTTCCACTGATAACTTCTCAACGAAGCAGCGGAGAACATTTTCGTAAAGGAAAAAGTTACTTCAAATGTTGTCAGGAATCCAAGGAAGTACATTTTGAGGACACTCTGCATATACGTTTATAGTATTTGTACACAAATTAAATTTCGAATTGATATGATCTACGACTAGCGAGTTGTATGGTTTATTTTCGAATTAAATGAATTTAAGGAAGAAATTAAAGGAACACAAAAAGTGGGGCAACACGAAGATAAATGGAAATAAAATAAATAGACGTGCGTCAGTTAGCTGCGATTCAGCATCCAGTTCGCAATAATAAATAAAGATCAATAAATGTAAAATAAATAGATACGGGAAACGTTCGTTTATTTATATGTATTTTATAGGAAGCATTCTTTGCTCCGTTGATGATTGATGCGTTTTTCGCGAGTTCTGCGAGCTGCGAACAGCTCAGCAACGCCCATCTAATATATTAATAACTGGATTAAAGGGGTGTAGCTTTATTCATCGTCTTCGTCGAGATAATCACTTCCAAACGGTTTGCCCCTTCTTACAGTTCGCGTGATGTTATAAGGTTAATATATGAAACTAGATGGGTTCATTCAAGGCGTGTTTAATTACCCTAATTAGTTAGTGCAAATTTTGAGTTCGATTTCATTCTTCCTTTATATTTTCATATTATTTTTATTGTTTGGGTAATTAACAAGAAGCTGTCATCAGAATAATTGAAAATTTTTTCATCGTTTTACGCTTCTGTATAAAGCTAATTGATTTGTATAATTAATTTAATTTAATTGTGGTTGAACTCTTTGCAATGGTTGTTGCAAATGAAGCCCGTGTTTGAAATATGCTCTCAATAAATATCTCTTTACAGCGCGGGTAACATATCCCCTTTTATTTTTCTAGTTCATCGTTGATTGATGATCGTTGTTCCTCGCCTGTTCTGTACCGACTCAAACGCGCTGAAGTGTCACTCGGCGAAGTTTTAATTTTTGCGCGAGACGTCAATTGCTCTTTCATCAGTTTAAGTGCACACGGTTTATGAGAAAACGTAACATGTTCGTACGAGCGTTTGCTCTTTTTATAAAACAACAACTTTCCCTCTTCAATATTTGCATGGACTAAAGAAATCGTCTCGAAAAATATTTCGGTAACAGGTTAGCTCTGTCTATTCTGATAAAAAATAAACATACCACGAAATTGAAATAACTTTTCAAAGGAGAATAAACTGGTAAGAGTTATCACAGTCATTACTATTTTTATTTTATTGAACTCTGAAGGCATTGACTAGTGGAGGGGATCCTAATGGAGAGGATAATCGTTTTTCTTAGATCGTACAGATGGAATATTTAATGTAGTACTACATACCTTTGGTCACATCGAATTCCATTTAATTATATTTCGAAGGGTTGACACCACTTTCTACCGACTTTCTACCGAGGAGATATTCGTTTTTCTTAGATCGTATAGATGAAATATTCACTGTATTTAGTACATTTTGTTACATCGAATTCCATTTAATTTTTACCGACTTTCTACCGAGGGGATATTCGTTTTTGTTAGATCGTGTAGATGAAATATTCACTGTAGTACATACCTTTGATCACATCGAATTCCATTTAATTTATATGTCGATGGGTCGACACCACTTTCTACCGACTTTTTCACCGCCGAAGAGACACAAAAGCGTCCGCTAGCTGACGTCATCCGCTCTCGCCTAACTTCGCACCTAAATTCCCCGGGCGGTATCTCTTATCAGCCATCGAACGTCGAAGAAAGACTGTCGACAGGGTCTCGAGTACTCTTCTTTCAAAAAAAAAACCTTAAAAAACTTTCCTCCTCGGGCGGATCACTTCGACGCGTTGAATATTTACGCGAAAAATTCGCTGAAAGGACGCGCAGCGGACAACCGCGTGGCTAACTGCCGGTTTCCCCGCGAAGAAAACCGGGCTCGACTGTCATAAATACGTTATGCCAACGTTCCCGGTCTCTGTGTTCCGAGTTTCCCGGAAGTTCCCAGGCCCCCTCCGGTCAAGTTCCAGAATTATCGACGGAACTTTTCCGTAGAGGTACCAACGATCCGATCGCTCTTGGGAAATCTCGATGCCTCGAGCAGAGCGGAACAATTAGACCTTCTGCAGGGTTCGTGTACCTCGTGGCGACTGATTGATCGTTGATATCCAATTTTCGAGAACGATATCTCGCAACTTTCGCCTCTCTTCCATTTCCCTCTGCGCAGTTATCGATTGCCCACGCTCCAACCATTTTTACTCGGAAGCTAACGGTACCGATTATTTTTTAATGGCGAGATCAAGGATTTTAATGGGCTCAAGGTCGTACGAAGGTCAGCTCAGGTAGAAACAAATTTTCCAGCGTCTCCAACAACGCTTTTTCGATTAATACCATTTGTATCATTTTCGAGAAAAAACATGTCCTCAGTTTTTCAACTGCTATATCAAGCAAAAAAATCTTAAAATAAAAAGAATGATGGGAAATGAAAGTAGAGGCTTCGAGCTTTAATATGAGTGCAGATTTATGGTTGTACGGTCATTTTTTTCAGGAGTTATGGTGGTTTGAGCATGCAGAATTTTTCGAAAATCGATGATTGAACGTCGAAGTAATTTTTACAGTCGTTTTAGTTTTCAATGAATTTTTGGGACGCCGGGCGCCGAATAAGTCGCATTAGCGTCGCGAATAATTCAGCAGTCGCGTAACGACACCCGCGCGCTTTCAACAACGTGCTATTTGCGATCGCGGAATAATGTTACGGTCCCCGTGTATTTAACTTTACATGGCCGATACACGGCAATAACGATTATACCGGAAACAAGCGGGGCCCGCGGAATAATTTCCCGGCGTGACGGTTAACGAAATATCGACGGAGTCGATTAATTAACAACGGAGGCGCCGATGAAATTACAACGAGCCCGCGCCGCACTGGAGCCGAGCCGTTACATCGCGACGAAACAGGATTTTTCGACTTTTTCAATATTCGGCGAAGTCGAACCGTAAATTTTTCCTCTGTACTCTAGAGCATGAAAAGACAAATCCAACGAGTATAATGACTTTGCTGTTTCGATCATTCGTTCTTGAGATATTCGCATCTTTTCTTTCAAAAAAGATTTTTTGGATACAAATATCTCGAGATGGAATGATCGAAATGGTATGTTCATGGTAGTCGTTGCATTCATCTTTTCATACTCTATCTACAGGAATATCTCGAAGAAAATATATAGGGTTCCATATAAAAACATATGACCTTGAGATATTAGAATGATCTCGGAGAAAAATTCTTTCTGCCTTTACCCATGCTGAGACATTTGAAAGTTGAAAAAAAGATTTTTCACCAATTTTTTGATCGGACCCTTCGACGTTTCGCAACGAAACCGGAAACGTCCAGGTCATAGGTAGAGAGTCCCCTTGTTCCAACCCGCTTCTGCCTCCCTCCGTCCGCAGCACTATCAAACAATGATATTTTACACAATGTCGCCGGCTGAGCGGATCTCCTGCGTTCGTGCGGCGCGGAAACGCCGCTGCGGATCATCCGGTGCACTGTAAACGCAACCCGGAAGTTTCATCCGTTATTAAACAATTTCGTTGCGTCCACTGGCATCCAGTCGCTGTTCCGCATCAACGACGCCGAGCTACCCGTGTTCCATTTCACCTGTGCTTCAGTTTACGATCGGCCCCTTTCTATGGCAGCGCGATTCCAATTTTCTATAATGCTTTACATGCGATTTTTCGAAGAGATCAATGGACACTGGACACTCCTGAACGTTCACTAATCAACACATTAAACGCCACGTCATTCGTACATTTATTCATGGATGAATGACGTCAGTGTTTACTGTGGCGCCTGTGCATGAATGACAGGACGGTTCAGCTACAAATATACAGGGTACAGAATGTAAGTGGGAACACATCTCTCAATGCACTCTATTTGAAAATTAAAATTATATTTTTTTTCGGCGAGACTATACATTTTCTTTGAGATATTTTTGCGGGCCATAAAAAGACGAATCCAACGAGTATAATGACGGTACAGTTCAATTTCGAAATATTTGCGTTCGAAATTAAAAAATATTATCTGAGAGTAAAAAATTATCTTTCAGACATAAATATCTCGAGATCAAATAGTCACAGCAGTATAGTCATTATACTCGTTGGATTCGTCTTTCCATGCTCTATCAGAATATCGAGGAAAATATATAGGGTGTCATTAAAAAAAGTCTGAAAGTATCGTCAAACAATGATTTAGAGAATATTTATTTCTTGAAATAGAGGGACTTCTCGTCTTGAGAATATTTTCCATATAAAACAACCATAACGAAGATATTTCGATATTCCTATTGAAACGCCGCGAACCGTGTATGAATATATACATAGATACTGTTGTATCGACACTCTCATGGTGTAAGAAACAGTCGATACCATTTCGCCGGTTCCAATTGCGACGTGTTGTTTAAAAATTCCAGTGTGTCTGGCATGCAAATGTGTTCGGCTATGTTGTCAATATTTACGAGGCTCCCTGCAAGCTTTATTGTTTGTGCCGGAGCAACAACGTTTCCACAAAGGCAAAGGTTATGAGTGCTGCTCGCCCATTAAAGACGTCCTCTGACGAAATATGAGCGAATTGTTACCGGGAAATTTTCGTTTGTAATATAAACACTCGAAAGTGCATTTATTATATGTGTATGAATAACGCAAAATAGTAAGCAATAAATGGCGATCAATTGTTTAAATATTTATTTCGATCAAAAAATTTGTTTAGAGCTAAAAATTAATACTAAAAATAATCACATAAAAAAATTTACTGGTTTAAATGATATTGTATTAATATTATTAATACAATATCTATAATAAAAACAATATTTATGTACTAATAAATACAATATTATTTTCTTGAGGTGATATTGATATTATTAATATTATTATATATATTATTTAAACCAGTAAAATTTTTTTTGAAGTGACTATTTCTAATATTAATTTTTGGCTTTACACAAATGTTTTGATCGAAATAAATATTTAAACAATTGATCGTCAATTACAGCCTACTATTTTGCGTTATTCCTCGATGCATTAATTCGTATGAAAACAATACGTATCCATTTGATTTGACAACTTCTGGCCCTCAGTCAGTGCATTTATTTATTTACAATATTTATTCGTGTCCGCTGATATAATCACAATATTGTGAAAGCGAATGACACAGTATTTACTGCGGACGTGTTAATATTATTTTTATGTAAAAAAGCGGGGATTTGTTGTTTAGCATTTTATATCTAGAAATACATATTATTTGTATAAGTATAATTATATTGTCCGCGCAGAGTGTCATCAATATCATTTGATCTGCTCCGCCGAGATTATCTCGTATTCAAAACGCATTTCTGGAAACATTGATCGCCCGGCGCATATTGATTCGACGTTAGTCATTTTATTTGCAATAAACATCGGGCACAGGGACGCAAGGCGCGCTGTCAATGGTTTTTGCAGATTTTCCGGATAATTTATGCGAGCGCGTTCCGCATTAACGAGACCGAATGCGCCTTCTGCATCACGTTCCTCGCGAGCATTCTTTGCCGTTTGCAAAATGACAAATGTTGAACATCTGGTTTTGTTTGTTAAGCCCGTACAGCTGTAATTTACAACGAGGAGCAGTGTTAACGAGAAAGATTAACAAATTGTTTAACCAACATGCAAATCATTTTTTCAATGCAAAATTCAATTTTTTGCGAATTGCAAAATTAATATTGTGTGAATATTGATTTGCACTTCTATAAAAATATGTTAACGTATACATTCAATATTTTTTTATAGGAAATGTGAAGGGTATGTGCCAAAAAATTGTTTGCATATTGGTTAAATAATTTTTTGGGGAGTACTGTTAACGAGAAACACTAACAAATTATTTGACCAATATGTAAATCATAAGCAATATTGAATATAACATATTTTTATAGAAATGGAAGGTGATATTTGCAAAATTCAATTTTTTGCGAATTGAAAAATTAATATTTCGTGAAAATTGAAAGTTTAGAGGCAACTCGCTTGTAATTGTTACATTAGTTTTTATCCAAAAACATGAAATAAAACTTTCCAAAAATTGTTTATGAGATTTGTGTCACTATTAGTGGACAAGGTCACTTGGCATTTGGAAAATATAGTTGCACAGGAAGAGTACGTCATTTTTCCGAAGCATTTCGAAAATATTCCATTACATACAAAAGAGGTACCAGGACTCATGATGACCCAGCATGCACTGCTAGAAACATACAGATGCAGTCTTACAAAACAAAATTTGAAAAGAAATGGATTGGACGTGGCAGTGCTGTCTCGTGCAGCAGATCTAACATCAGTCGACTTCTTTTTATGGGGACACATAAAACAGGAAGTGATGGCTGTAGCTTCTGCGACGAGGTATAACAATAAGAACAGATGCACTGCTTCTGTCTACATTGGTTATTCCATTAGCATCAACATTTTTTCTAAACGACCCACTTTTCTTCCACAATTAATAAAATTATAAAAATATCTCTTAAATAAATAATTAAATAAAATTATTCGAGTAGGTATAAACAATCACATCGAAAACATTTACACAGAATCTTTGAACTATAATACAAACTGCGGTTTTTTATGCAAAATAAAAATTTCCTTTATCGATCATTTTTGCCATAAATGCATAAAAATCCGCAGCCTACTGTTAGTAATGTTACTAATACTGATTAAAAACAGATTGCTATAAATTTCCCAAAATTTTTCATTTGTTGCCACCGGGATTTGCAAGATGAAAAAATTTTTTTAAAAATCTTCTGCGGTCCGTGTGGAACGAAAAAATTAAATAGGATTATTCGAGTAGGTATAAACAATCATATCGAGCATTTATACTGTCATATAAACAGTACTTAATTGAACTTTCACATAATCTTCGAACTATAATACAGACTGCTCTATCCATTATTTTGGATACAAGCCTATTGCTAATAATGTTACTAATACGTATTGATTAAACCAGATTGCAATAAATTTCCTAAAATTTTTCATTTGTTGCCACCGGGATTTGCAAAAAGAAAAAATTTTTTTAAAAATCTTCTGCGGTCCATGTGACCAGTAGAAGCCATCAGAATGTTGCCCATATCTTGATTTTCGAGCGGATAGGAAATCCCGAGCAGCCGGGAAAATCGTTCGAGAAAGGTGGATCCGTCGTTGGTGGATCCTCTCGATCAAATGCGCGAGCATTTCGCATTGTTTACGTTGCTGGTCGGCGAGCCGTGTTCGATTAGGATTATCGATGCCCCGATTACTCCGGCCCTGAATATTTGAATATTAAATCCGACTAATATTCACGACTCGGCGTGCCCGGCCAGCAACGGTTACACAACGCAGTAAATATTCGGGCGCGGAACGCCGGCGATATTTTGTGTATTGTTTCGTTAAATTGTGTTATTTGCGTTGAACGGAATCAATTCTAACGCGGCCGCGCGCGAGCGAACGAGCGCCGGGACGTATCACAGTGATATACTCGACGGTAAGCTGATTTACGAGCAGATCAACTTTCCCCGGGAGCATTATGATAAACTGCGAGCAGACGAGTG
This sequence comes from Lasioglossum marginatum, assembly GCA_028455795.1. Classification (NCBI taxonomy): domain Eukaryota; kingdom Metazoa; phylum Arthropoda; class Insecta; order Hymenoptera; family Halictidae; genus Lasioglossum; species Lasioglossum marginatum. The sequence continues at coordinate 2,540,918 of CM052277.1, forward strand.
TCCCGTGATTCGTAAATCACCGTGTCTTTCGCTCGACGATAATTACCATCGACGTGCTACGCCAATGTTTTCCCTTTTTGTTGTACACGCCCCCGCTATTTGCAGACGCGACGGTGTATACTCGAGCCCCGCTGTATTTACGGGGATCAGTCAATAAGTAAGTTACACTCTCTGTTCTATTATCCCAGTAATTATTAATTTTCCACCGTATTCTACTCCAAATTTCTGTATTTACAATATTTCTTTTAACTCTTTGAATGTGTTTTGAGTTGTGCCTCGAGAGACAATTGTTGATTGTTTGTGTAGCTTATACCGGTATATTCGTGACTCTTTTCCGATGAAAATGATACCAAACACGCCACCATTCGGATCGTATTTACTCGTTTAATCCGCGATAAGGCGGAGCCTCGATTATCCGAACTTGGGGAACAATTACCTAGTGCTAGATCAAATCTTTACAGATTTGTAGAATTGCTCGTGTAGAACATGGGTCGCTTTCGATCGAACACGTGGATAACGAAGAGTTCAGATAGAAATTCGGATAATCGAGATCCCACTAAACCGTGGATTAAGAAGTCAAACACGATCCGAACTGTATCATGTAGGTACTCGTTTCACTCGGCTAAACGTCACGAATACGTTGATAAAGGTTTTACTAGGGAACAACCCAACACATGCACATCTCACACATATATCGAGACCTTACCGCAGTTTCAGCGCTTGGTAGTAGTGGAATTTAATCGACACCCAGTGTATTATGGAGGATACTGAAGTGGTTTCTGGTCGCTTTAGATCGGACATATGAATAATGAAGAATTCAGATAGCAATTCGGTCAATCGAGATCCCACTAAACCGTGGATTAAGAAGTCAAACACGATCCGAACTGTATCATGTGGGTACTCGTTTCACTCGGCTAAACGACACGAATGCGTTGATAAAGGTTTCACTAGGGCACGATCTAACACATGCACATCCTATACATATATCGAGACCTTACCGCAGTTTCAGCGCTTGGTAGTAGTGGAATTTAATCGACACCGAGTGTATTATGGAGGATACTGAAGTGGTTTTTGGTCGCTTTAGATCGGACACATGAATAATGAAGAATTTAGATAGCAATTCGGATAATCGAGATCCCACTATACCGTGGATTAACAAGTCAAACACGATCCGAACTGCATCATGTGGGTACTCGTTTCACTCGGAAAAACGTCACGAATACGTTGATAACCTCACACATATATCGGAAAAACGTCACGAATACGTTGATAACCTCACACATATATCGAGACCTTATCGCAGTTTCAGCGCTGGGTAGGACTAGCATTAAAGCGACACCCAATGTATAATGGTGGATACTGAAGTGGTCAGGATCGCGTGACCCGGTGTGCCACTGCAATTCTAAACGTAGCCGTTCGCTTTCATCGAGTAATATCGGGACGACAGCATCGAAGGACGCGCGCGATTAGGGTGATCGCAGCGTACAAGCTGATCCTCATCCTCGTGGTATTACTATTCCGTGGAACGCACCGGACGTCCGGTGTCGGGACAGGAAAACGCGTCTCGCCGATCAGGAAAGGTGCAGGCTTCCAGAAGCGCCGGTATGTTGTGCACGAGCAGGTATGTAACTCGGAGAGCTCTCGTACCTGTCCGAGTCAACGCTCGTGTCCGCTCGCTTCCGCTTCGCGTTCATTCAGAAACTCTTTCGCCTCCACCTACGCGCCACGCGTTTCCTCCGTTCACGCGGTGACTCATCGAAGACATTCTCGCGCCTCTCGCGCCTTATTACAACACACGGCTCACTATGCTTACCCTCTTCATCTTCCACCGCTGGTTCTCATTCAGTCAGAAGCCAGCACGGGAAAAAACGTTTTCTCCACTACACTCAAGTGTGCAACACTGCATATTTTCTTGTAGAGCACAAAAAGACGAATCCGACGAGTACCATGAACGTACCATTTCGATCATTCGTTCTCGAGATATTCGTGTCCCAAAAATTCTGTTTTTTATTTAATTCTTTCAGGCACGAATATCTCGAGATCGAATGACCGAAACTGCAAGGTCATGGTACTCGCTGGATTCGGCTTTTCACGCTCTACGGGAATATCGGAGAAAAAATATGTGATTGCGATCAAAAAGTTATAGTGACCTTGACATTTTGTTAAATGTCGCCGTCCAAGCTTTAAAAATCGATGACCTTGACTTTCGATGAGGTCAATCGTTCGGAAAACCATTAGAGCTTCGCTGATCTAAGGGCGGGTACACAAGACTTATTTGCACATTTTACACCGCCTACAATGAATCCTCGGAGACTAGCACACAAATCAGCCATTGGTGGATCCAAACACGCGCGTCCTGATACGCTATGGTGCTATAGTTATCTATCTACTTGAGAGTTCGCTTTTACCCCCACCCCCTCGCCCTGGCAGCCCTTTAATTTGAATTTCTCCGCCGGGAAACGGTCACGAAGGTATGCTTGATGGAATACGGCTGCTTAATTAAGGGCTGTCTTTGCTCGGCAGATTAATCATCCGCGTTAACGCGTTTCTACCGGTCTCCCGTGGGAAGCAGCATCGCCGCCATTACCGGCCGAACTAATTTGCCCGGATTCACTGTTTGGTTTTCATTATCTTTTATCGAGTCGCAAGCCACGTGGAAACCGCGCGCCGGATTCGCATAAATGCTCTTATTTTTCGCAGGGGCCTCCATATCGGGCTCGCGAATCGGCCGCTTTCCGGCGTTGCCAACTGCCCGGCTACAGGACGCTACAAATTTTCAACGATTTCATACAAAAACCATACAATATTCAGAAAGACGTCGGACAATTTTTTTTTGACAACCGTGCGGTTTATAAAAAAATCTGAAAAAATTCTGGAGCTATCCTCGTGACAATATGCTATCACTGGTAAAATATTGACCGGTGATATTGGAAATATGATTTTTTAAAAATAAGCAAATGTGACAATTTTCAAAGAACCTCAAAAATATCACTGACAAGAACGAAAAGGTTCACCAAAAAATCTGAAAAAATTCAGGAACAATAATCATGACAGTATGTTGTTACTATAATAATATGAATGATGTCACTAAACTGGTTGCTCCTAAAATCATAATTGTTTGAACAATAAGTACGACAATATTGAAAGAACGTTGAGAAAGTCGCTGCTAATTATTTATTTATAGAAATATGTATACAAAATGTATTGTAAGTATTTTTCTTCGTATTTTCTTCGAGATCGTCATTGTTCGAAAGAAGTTGCAACGTATCCGAGAGAGTCGGTGCATTAGCCATTCACTTTTCGTTTCGAACGTTACATAAAAGTTGTGCAACAGTTGCATAAAAGATCCCGGGATAATACCTCGCCCATTTTTGCTTTGCATTTCAAATCAGCGAGATGTACCTTATTTCCGATGTCTCATTTTAAGGAAATACATCTTAGAACGAAGGGAACAGAGAACATGCTAGAGAAAGGAGGGAAATCAAGTTTTACGGTGTCTAAGAAAAAGAAAATGGCTGAATTCTCACCCTGGGGAACACGTATCTTAAAGAAATACATTTTAGAACACAGATAGAAAGAAAACAAACGTTTCACAGTGTCTGGGAAAGGAAAATGGAGGAATCTTCACCCTGAGGAACCCATTTTAAAGAAACACACATCTTAAACAAGAAGAAAATTTATCTATGTTTATAGTACTACAGTATTAGCAGGTTGCGGATTTTATGCGTTAATGATAAAAAATTGATGAATGCAAAATACACAAATCTGAAAAAAAAAATTTTAAATACGAATTTTAAATAGAAATTTGCACAAAATTTTATTCATACTATAATTCACATTTATGTTCATCAAAATATTGAGGACTCATCAAAAAAGATTCCCCTGGTAATAATTCATATTGTAGAAGAGACACTTATTTATTAAAAGTAAATTTATGGCTCTCGCGTCACCGAAAATTAAAAAAAAAACAAAATGTGAGCACGAATAAAAATTCGCAATTCAGCGACGCAAACGAATCATTCCCGTTTTAACCGGGCATTTGCATTCGAACGGTAGAAATTCGCGACAGCGAACTATTTCAGCAAATTGCGTATAGTTATCGGCAGGTCACGCGCGCCGCCATGAAAACGACAACAGGTTAAACAATTCACGAGCAACTACCCCTGTTCCTTAATTTTCGCCGCTGATCGTGTGTGTTTGCCTATACGAATCGATCCCGTCGACCATTTGCCCAGTTAATGCGAAAACAATGGCGGGCGACGAACGTGGAAGCGGGCTGATTGATTTCCGGTGCAAATCTGCGAATTCGGAATCGCGGAACGAAATAGGCCGGGCTCGTCAGACGCGGCGAATATCGCAACATGATTCAAAAATCCGCAGTCCAATTAACCCACAATTTTTCGCGTAATTGAATAAACAAATATGCTCTGCGTTCGCCGAAGCTCTCCACGCAGATTCTTCACCGATTGTTATTTGTGGATCAAAATCAACATTTTTCTGCGGGATTGTTATCGTCAAAAAATATTTGCTATGTTCTCTTTTAATTGGAAAACAAACTCTCGAAACTTGTTCTTTATCATTTTTTTTTAACAATGATATGCTTCAGCAAAAAATCTGAAAAAATTCAAGAGCGATACTTATGACAGTATACTGTTACTATAAAAATATTAACGATGTCGCTAAACTAGTTCTCCCTAAAACGTTTTTTTAAAAATGTGATAATAATATTCACATCGAAAGAGTCACTGAAAATTATTTTTTTGACAACAAAGTTGTCTAGTAAAAAATCTGGGAAAAATCCAGGATAACACTTGCAGCAATATGTTGTTGCCGTAAAAATATAAGCCCGTTCCTAAAATCAATTTTTTTTTTAATCGTGTTAATAGGATGCTCTGACGTATCTGATCTAGCAATTCAAGTAAATGGACTTTGAAATTTGGATGATTAAATTCTAGCCTTGATCTTCCGAGCGGAAAGTGTCCGGGACAACACAGCTGGATTAGGTAGCGCCGCTGTCAAGCCCTAAACTACGCTCACTGTCATTCCGCTCTCGCCGCCGTGGCTTCGTTCGCTCACGTATCGCGTTAACAGGCTGCCGGTACAATGGCCATTATTGTACGGCAGAAAAATACGATTGTAGACATGTACGCGACCCACGTAACACGACAAAAGTTCCGCTGGTGCCTACGTGGTCTACCTACACCTTCGAAAGCAAAAGTAATCGCGCAGCGATTGACAGGGCCGCAGTATAGCCTCCGAGAATCCTGGATGCTCTTCCACTCTTTTACTTGCTCCTCGCCAGACGAGCGCTTCTGACAATTTCATAATTAAATTTATCGACAGTTCAAATTTGTTTTTATTAATTTTCTTTACAAATCAATAAATCAAGTAAATACATAAAATAACTCATTTTTCGAATTTTTAAATAATATTCTAGAATTGTTTTTACACGCAGTATTAAAGCAACATTGAATAATAAATTATACGATGAATTGTTTAATTAATATATTGTTTATGTAAAAAGGTGAGTTATTTGATTGCCAACACTTTTTTGGAAACATTTAGACGAACATCCTGTGCAAGCAAAGTGGACAACGTTATTTTAGAAACATTTGGATAAACACTTTTTAAGAGGGAAGACATGATATTTCAGAAACAAAGTGAGAAATATTTTGAGAAGGAAATGGTATGTCCACATTCATTTCGAACGTTATTTATGACGTTTGTTGTCGCAGCCCGCGCCCGCGCCACTAATAAAAATATTTTCCACGTCCAATACGGGAATAATTACTATGACAGAAGCTTGTTTGTTCGATTCGAATATTTTTTGCGAGGATCGGTTTATAGGACACGCCGTACGTGGTCCATTTAAATGGAGTTAAAGAGCAGCGATACGTACAAACACGGGAGCGTAAACACGGAGGAACACGGAAATACACGTCCATTAGTTTAATTGACTTGGATCGAAAATGGTAGCGGAGGGTGTGCCGATTAAGGGACTACCCTATCAGCCTCAAAAGAGTTCTCCGTCCTTTCGAATTTATTTTCACGCCTGCTTTTAAAGATCTGAAGCCCCATAGGTCTCTGTAGAGTGTATTTCAGCTAAACATCTGCTTTATTCACTGTTACACGAAAAATCTGCTCAAGGAGATTCCACGGACATCGATATATTTTTGGAAGAAATTTTATATTTTTTCTGTGATAGTCTTATAGAGCATGAAAAGACGAATCCAACGACTATAATGACTCTGCTGTTTCGATCATTCGATCTCGAGATATTCCTGTCTGAAAAAATTAGATAAATTAAAAAAATATATTTCAAAGACAAATATCTCGAGAATGAATGATCGGAATGGTATGTTCATGGTAGTCGTTGGATTCGTCATTTTATGCTGTACAAGAATTTTGGAAAATGTATTTTCACCAGGGTTTTCTATAAAATTGCGATCTCTACTTAAAGACTAGTGACAAAAATCCTGCACGATCCATAAATTTTAGAAAATTCTTAACAACCAAGATGTGCGTGAAACATAAATAAGTCCCTTACACTATCGGAAGAGTTCTAATTGTAAGATCGCGATAGTCTGCCGGGAAATTCCGTGAAGTTTAGGGCACCGTGGGAGACAGGCCGGGATGTTCTCTTTCTTCTTCTTTTTTTTTTTGTTGCACAGTGCCGTTTCGCCCCGGCGAAATTAATCGAATACGGAGTAACGAGTAAAGTTTTAACTTCACGGTTGATAAAATTGCTTGGTTAGCCGCGCGTAAAACTTCGTCTGCTCTCTTCCCGAAGCTGCAGGCTGCTATAGCTTGATCTTGGTCGATCTCCTGCGGATTGGCTCGATTATGGCGATATCCTCCTTTCTTCCACCTCCCCACCCCCGCCCGGCCGTCCTCCTCCTCCACGTTCTGTTTCTTCGCTGACTCATCCGCTCCGGCCAGAGAAAATATAATTATGATAATCAGAGTCACCGACGGCCACGAACGTTGTGGGCGACGCCGACCGTAACAGATACAATTGAACCGCGCCGAAAGCTACGGTGAATTATAGTCGGTGCTCGTCCTGGCGTGAAGACCAGTTTGTTTTGTCAAACGATGGGAAGACTGGAGGATAGACGGTATTCCGTTCGAACGATGCTGGGAATCTTGCGAACACTTGCTATTTCAAAGTGTCCACAAAGCAACAATACCATAAGTGGACCCCGGATTTTATGCGTTTATGACCAAAATGGTCAGCTGCAATTTCAAGCAGCGAAAATATTATTTTCACCACGTTAAGTTTATTAAAATTTTCTGCAATCGTCCACATCAACAAATAAAAATCTAACGAAGGTCAAGCTAGTTTTTTGTTGAATTCGCAGAAGCTACAGTTAAGTAAACTTTTTAACGATTTCGGCGCATAGGTTCGATCTAATTTTGACTAACAAGCAGTTTGCAAATTTTTAAATTATTCTCAACGTTTCGATCCGGATATGGATCCTTTCCAAGAGAAATTCCGTCTGTAAAAAATCGTATATTTTAATGTGTGCGTTTTAATGTGTAATCCATATCCGGATCAAAACGTTGAGAATGATTTAAAGATTTGCAGAATTGCTTGTTAGTCAAAATTAGATCGAACCTATGCGCCGAAATCATTAAAAAGTTTATTCAATAATTACGATCGACAAAGAAGAATTTCTACAGTTAAGTGTCCGCATTCGGTCCCGATTAAGAATGACACCGTAAGGCGAGGAATTAAACGAATTAGGAACAGCAGAAGGGTTAAAATGATTTCAGAATGCCAATCTATTATTTTCTGCTGGTTAAAATCATTAAAGTAGATTAATTTTTATCTTGCATAAAGGGCCTAACGAGTTAGGAATGCAAATAAGAAGGGAATTCCGCCGAATTTCGAGGGACACGTTCACGTGCACCGTTTTACGGCCGACGGAATCGTCGTGCTTCTTTCATCTTGGAAATTGCAAAATATTCTATCGGTGACGTTGGAGATGATGGGAGAGGGGAGGTCGAAAGGGGACGGGGCACGTTGCAGGTACGAGAAAAAGTAGAAGCGTGAAACGAAAGGTAATCGTGCAATTTCATTTTGAGAATGGCGAGAACGGTCGGGCAGGTTCGATCTTTCGCGGGCGAGAGTGACTCGTTCGAACCTGAAGAGGATTCGTGACCAGAATCCTTCTTCTTCCGTTCGGATACGTTCCCCGGGACATGGTGACAAGCTGACCTTCCACGGGGACTTCCGGTTCGACGACAATCCGCTTTTGAGCTGCTCGAACAAGCTCGATCGGAAAAGCGTTTGCTACGGGGAACAAAAATGACAGTTATCCCGAACATTATTTCTCGCCATTGAACGTAACTTTTGGTAACATTGTCTTGGGAAGTTTTATCATTCGACTTCACGTGATTACAGCAAATTCGCAAAGTTGGACGATCGACACAAAAACGATTTGGGGAGGAAAACATTCGTACACAACAAATATAAACTTTTTCTTCTTTCTATGAAATTTTTAACAATGAAGAATCTCTGATGACTACAAAATATTAGGTTGGTAGGAAACTGATGTCGGTTTTTCAGTTCATTCTGGTTACCTTATAATATCATTTTGCAGTGCAGATGTTGCTCTACATGCTGGTGCACGCTACATGCATTAACTTGTGCTCGCTTCAGGTTATCGATTTCAAAATGGGCAGAAAGCAAATTCGGAACCGACACACAATATTAACAATGCATTTGTGTAAGATACTGTAACTGTAAGTGTACACACACGGTGCAATGGTGCTCCAAAAAATTTCGAAGCGGAAATGAGAGCCTCGAAGATGAAGATGGTCGCGGATCTTAGTTTATTCCGAGTCGGACTATGTGATTTTAAAGATAAAGTTCAAGAACTGACATTAATTCCCGACCAACCTAATAAATAGTAGGAGTTAAATTGATTGGATTCCCTACTTCTGCAACGAATGGCAAATAAAAGTGCTCGTTGCCATAAGCACAGCCCATTTCCGACAGTATTGGCCGCCGCGAGGCTGCCAATAAAGGCCCGGGTCCCGGCGACAAAAGCGCCGGTGTCCTCGCAACGAGACGAGAACTTTTGACGATGAATAACGAGCGAGTGGAGTGTTAATTGCGTCGCTTAATTTCCACGCGATAACGCTCAACTACGGAAGTTGATCAAGCGCGAATTCCCACTGACACATACGCGCACACTCTCAACGGGAACAGGATTAAGAAAAAGGAGCAAAGGAGCCGACTACGTGGGAACCGACGGTGGCAATAATATCGGTCTTTTTTCGTCCATTTCCACCGTCGTCGTCGTCGTCGTCGCAACGCACAATCCGTTTCGAAATCGAACGCCTCGGTGACTCGTGAACGATCACGTCCTACGGCCGCTAACAGCTCTCGATCCTTCTTCGACGGTTACCAATTTAAATTACTCCTATTGTCGACGTCGACGACTCGCACGCCCCTGGACATCCCTCAACGTCTAAACAAATTCGCTTTCTTCCTTAACACGTTGACCGTCCACTCAACCACCGCGCGAATTCCACGAAATCAACGCAGTTTTGTCAACCCTCACGCTTTCCAAAAGATCCGGCCATTTTCTTTGGTTATTTTACCTATATTTGTTTATGCAACCTTCGTAGGAATATGCGCGACATTTTTCCGATTCAAACGATTCCCCACATGACACAGTTTGGAGCAGCCTTACTCGCTTAATACGCGATACAGTGGAGCCTCTGTTATCCGAACTGGACAGTGGAACATCAATGTTTTGCATGATAGAAGTTACCAGTGTTGTGTATGAATTGCTTCAGATCGGACTGTGTGAAACGTGGTACGTGAATACAGTAAACGCCCCCTTTACTGTCCGGGTTCGTGGGCACGATCACTGCCTACCCACTCCACTGCCTGCCAACGCCCGTTCTGTCCTTCTCTATGTTCGGCTCGCTATTGAAGTCTCGCTCGGCGCGGTAGGCACGGTCGGCGCGGTAGACCCACTCACAAATCAAAAATAGTGTCCGGGTACGATCACTTGTCGTACATATAGCGGTTCGGATAATCGAGGTTCTACTAGATCGTGGATTAAACAAGTAACTGAGCTGCGAATTGTATCGTGTTTGGGTTCATTTTAATCGGGAAAATGTCAGGAATGTTTTACAGTTGTTCAGGAAGGTTTCATAAGAAGATAATTGGAGGCAAGGAAGTATTTTGAACATTTACTTTTCCGAAGTTAATATTAAATTTAATTTTCTCGGTCTTGGGACATGAATGACTGGATATGTGCAATGTTAATGCTTATTTTAGAGTAACCAGGTGCTAGATAAGACGGAACAAGGCTATAGTAATTCTTCAGGCTTCCGACTGCCTCGTACCGATCGCCATTATCGTCGATACAGAGGAGCGGTTGCCTTTTGAGAAAAGCTCGGGGTTTTCGATAAAATTCTGCGGGAAGAATTTCTTGCTGGGACACGTAGTACGTATTCAGATAGAGAGAGAGAGTGAGAAAGAGAATTGAGGGCCAAGGCAGAATACGTGACACGCGGGATTTTGGCGCAACGGTTCCACAGTCCGGCTGTTTCGCGCGGGAAACGCTCGTTTCCGCTCCCCGTCGAATGTCACGCATTATTTTCGGTGTTCGCCGGCTCTTGATATTCGATTTGAAAAATTCGCGGCAACGTGAGCGAAATTCGATGCCCCGGATCCGCGCGGCTCATTCGCCGAACGACCGGATTTTCCCTCGTATTTAACTTACAAATTTCTCATATTGTTGACGGGGCTCGATGTGCCACGGAAAAATAGCGAACCGAAACGCGCCGGAAAATTGAACGCTTTTTCAGTTTCCACTCCTGTTCTCCGATTTTTTCCCTGGATTTCTTGACGTTGATTCTCACTCGTCCACTCCGGGGGACGAGGGAATTTTCACTTGAAGCGTTTCCGTTTTTAACACTGCGTTTACTTTATAGGAAATGTGTCCACCAAATTTCTTGCAAGTTTTTTATAATATACACAAAGTAATAAACTCACGGATGCATTTTTACAATCTCGATATTCGTAAATTAAGAATATTGGGATCGAAAAAAATTTCTTGAAAAAGTGTAAACGTTTAATTTTATGTATGTTAAGTTAGTGTGGGTATTTCGTCTTAGTGCAGCAGGGATAAACGGAGATTCAAAATGCTTATTATTTTAAAAATTGAGGGAAATAACGGCAGGTTTGCGAATATGATTAAAAATAAAGCGAGCGCGACACTGTCGGATGGATTATTGAAATATTATTAGAGTACTGGATACGCGAGTAATAAATAAATTAAACAGTGAAGAGTTCAAGGAAAAATTGATGTCCATCACGCACCATAATGCAATTCCATTCGCTCGGCACTTGTTATTGTTCGAATTTTGTACGACCCTTGACGGGTATCGCATAATTATCTGGTCACTTTGAACTGTCATCGCGGTGGCGCGGTGCATCGCGTTCGCGCCTACAAATTGCCAATTAACGTTGTCCAATCATGAATTATCAAGAGTGCCTTTGTCGCGAGGAAATGCAAAAGCTGGGGGTGTAAATTTGTTTTTTTTTCTATCCACTTACTGGAAATAAATTACCGTTTCGATCTGACGTTAATATCTTTACTATCTAAATTTCTAATAACGAGTATTCTCATGCCTTTTTGCCTTCTGGCAATAAATTGTTTGTCATTTCTACAAATATCGCCCGATTCACTTCAAATTTTGTACACATAGTCTCAATACTCGTGTTTTTACCTTTTTGCAACGATTTGTTTTTAATTTCTACAAATACATTTTTTGGTTATTTTACCTTTTGGCAACCAATTGTTTGTCATTTCTACAAATATTGTCCGATTCACTTCAAACTTTGTACACACACTCTCAATACTCGTGTTTTATTCTAGACATTTTTTGGCCATTTTATCTTTCTGCAGTGAATGCAAATTTTGTATAAACAATCTCGATACCTGTGTCTTACAGTACATGATGTGCTCAGCCCCAGTCTAGCACACATATTTTCAATTCCAAGGGTTCTCCAATTCCTCCTTAAACTCGCGAAAGAAACACCAGGCCCCATAATTTCCCGAGAAGTATTAAAGAGCGACTAGCTCGGCGGCGCGCGATGGAAAATGAACTCCGCAGGACGTGTACTTCGTACAAAGCAAACGAGCCTGGTCTTTGTACATCGACACCGAAATTGTACCTGGAAAGTTTCGCGTCGAGAGTCTCGGGAGCTCCTCCGTTCATCGAAAACTGAAAACGAATTTCCCTGAAATAAAGTAATGCTAGAGCTAATGTTCTCGAAGACAGACAAAGACAAAGAAGAAAGGGAGCACGATAGAAAGGGAGAAAAATGTTCGTTAACAGGGTGTACAGCGTCAGATTATACGGCAGATCGAGTTTTTTTCCTGTCGAGAGTCTCCTCGAGAGTCTCCTCAACGGTGAGGTCGCGGCTTCCGGCCGCTCCTAAGGGTGGTTCTCGTGTAATTGGTCCAAAAAATCGATTCCCTCTTTAACCTGTTTTTCTTTTTAATGTATGTTTCCACCTTTCCGCTAATTTTATACCGAAATTCATTGCAATGACAAAATCGTGGCGCAAATAAAAAAGTTTCAAAAAGTGCCATTTTTATTTTGTAATTCCTACCAACTGCAATTTTTTGAAAATTTTTACTCAAAGTAATCTGATACACCAATTTGTCCCATTATTTAAAAAAAGTCATGTCATTCGAACACTTTTATAAGCCACTGTATGTTTTCACCTTTTCACTAATTTCATACTGAAATTCATTGCAATGACAAAATCGTGACGCAAATAAAAAAGTTTGAAAAAGTGCTATTTTTATTTTGTAATTCCTACCAACTGCAATTTTTTGAAAATTTTTACGCAAAGTAATTTGGTAAACCAATTTGTCTAATTATTTAGGAAAAGTCATGTCATTCGAACACTTTCGTGAGCCACTGTATGTTTCCACCTTTTCACTAATTTCATACTGAAATTCATTGCAATGACAAAATCGTGACGCAAATAAAAAAGTTTCAAAAAGTGCCATTTTTATTTTGTAATTCCTATCAACTGCAATTTTTTGAAAATTTTCGTTCGAAGTAATTTGGTAAACCAATTTGTCTAATTATTAAAAAAAAGTCGTCATTCGAACGCTTTCATGAGCCACTGTATATTTTTCCACCTTTTCCCTAATTTCATACTGAAATTCATTACAGTGACAAAATCATGACGGCAATAAAAAAGTTTTAGGAAGTGCCATTTTTCTTTTCTCATGTAATTCCTACCAACAGCAATTTTTCCAAAATTTTTTTTCGAGTTCATTTAATAAACCAATTCGTCTAATTGCTCAAAAAATTCAGGTCGTTCGAACACTTTCGTATGTCATGTATGTTTCCACCTTTCCACTAATTTTATACCGAAATTCAATGCAAAGGCAAAATCATGACGGCAATAAAGAAGTTTTAGAAAGTGCCATTTTTATTTTCTCATGTAATTCCTACCAACAGCAATTTTTCCAAAATCTTTTTTCGAGACCATTTGATAAACCAATTCTTCTAATTGCTCAGAAAAGTCAGGTAACTCGAACACTTTCGTGAGTATACAACTCACTTTTCATGCTGGGTTTACTTGTTCCTCTTGTGTTACCAAAAATGTTTCTACTGAACTAGTGTTCCCGTTGGTCCACCTGGAAATCGAGTTCCCCGCGGAGATAGAATTTTGAGGGAGAACAACGGCTGAAAAACTGTATTAGGTACTTATCTCGCCGGCGAGCGTGCCGCGGCTAGCGAACGAACGAGGATCCGTAGGAGAGAGTCTAATTCCTGACTGGAGAGAGACGAGGACAGACTGGGAGAGAGTCGGGCCAAGCTACGAAGCTGTTGGCTTCCGAGCCAACTGGACCGTGACCCAACAGTCGTATCTACGGATAATGCTGCTTCGCCGAAGAAACAACGATCGTTTCGCAAAAAGATGAGAGCTAGCGATGGCGATGAGTTGCGCTCGAATTAGACCCACTCAAAGATGTTAAATGATGCTGCATTTTTCGTACAGATGCAACTAATAATGCTAGCAAACAAGAAAACAGCGTATATTTTGCAAAAAGATGAGGGTGCTTGTGATGGCGCCGAGTTGCGTTCGAGTTCTTGATGAGCCATTTGCTCTAAAAAATGCTAAAGGATGCTGGATTTATGTATAGAGATGCGACTGACAATGTTAACAACGAGGGAACAATGTCTGTTTTGCAAAAAAATGAGGATGTGAGTGATGGCACCGAGTTGCGCTTGAGTTGTTGAACCACTAGCCCCCAAAGATGTTAAAGAATGCTGCACTTTTAGTACAGATTCAACTAATATAGCTAGCAAACAAGAAAACGACGTATATTTTGCAAAAAGATGAGGGTGCTTGTGATGGCGCCGAGTTGCGTTCTAGTTGATGAGCCATTTGCTCTAAAAAATGCTAAAGGATGCTAGATTTATGTATAGAGATGCGACTGACAATGTTAACAACGAGGGAACAATGTCTGTTTTGCAAAAAAATGAGGATGTGAGTGATGGCACCGAGTTGCGCTTGAGTTGTTGAACCACTAGCCCCCAAAGATGTTAAAGAATGCTGCACTTTTAGTACAGATTCAACTAATATAGCTAGCAAACAAGAAAACGGCGTATATTTTGCAAAAAGATGAGGGTGCTAGTGATGGCGTCGTGTTGCGTTCGAGTTCTTGAGCCACATGCTCTTAAAGATGCTAAAAGATGCTTGATTTATGTAAACAGATGCGATGGACAATGTTAACAACGAGGAAACAATGTTCGTTTTGCGATCAGGTGAGGGTGTTAGTGATGGCGACGAGTTGCTCGTAAGAACCACGCGACCTGTAGGATGTTGAAAGATGATAGCTTTTTTATAGACAGCAATTTCCAGAATGCGACCAAGTGGACACCCAGTACATGACGTCGCTGCATGAATAGAGACGCCATTTGGTCCCGTCAGGAGTATCGCAAGATCCAGCGGACACGAAAACCGAGATAATCGATGAAGGAAGAATATTCGAGACAGATGAGAGTGGGGAGGGGATGAGGCTTTTGCGGATATTACGTGGATAGAGAGAGAGAGAGAGAGAAGAAGAGGGATGAGGGGCGAAGCACCTGCCGATCGTGAAGGTGTCGCGGCGTGGGAGGTCGCCAGGAGACGGTCCCCTCCTCTTCAACCCCTGTTCCTAAAGAGGACTCGCCACGGGAGAAGCATAACCGCGTCAAATTCCTACTGTTCACTCGAGCGCACAACTTCGCGAGCTAGCATGACGAAGTGTCTCGGGATCCACCCGGGACGATCTATACCCCTCGCGCGACGCGATCGCCGCAATCCAACTTGACATTGCCAGGGTGTACAGTGTGTGGCAAAATTGGGGGACCTTGGATACATTTCCGATGTTTACTGCAATTAACCCTTTGCACTCATTTGACTCGACGTCAGAGAAAGAAAAATGTAAATGAAACGAGTTTCTATATGTATCATATTTGGTTCTTCCTTTAGTTATTTAATTTCTTGTTTTAGATAGCTACATTCAATATAATTAATAAACAAAATTGTTTAAAATAAGTGAACTGTCCTCTGAAGTAAATTTCAAATGAAACACTTAAAATAGTAGGAAGTTGTCGGCAATAAAATTGAAAAATAATTCGGAGTGCAAAGGGTCAAGGCAATTTTGTGCATCTTGCATACAATCTTCTGACGTCAATCTTCTGAATAGGCAGAGTACCCGGGAATTCGGGTTCGCGTCGGGTATTTTCCCCGGATTCCGAAGTCGAAATCGGGTCGGGTAGTGGAGTCTCTTCAATGACTCTGTTCCAAGCCTTTTAAATCGGACTCTTATGGTGGCGCAAGTTCAGAGGTAGAAAATTTCGGGTACCGGAGCTTCGAGACCCGAGTCGGGTAGGGTCGAGTCAGAAACCCGAAAATTTATATTGTTCGTAGACCCGAATGTTATAGATTTTCGGGTTCCGGATCCTACCCGAGTCTAGCTATATCCGAAATTTCCAGGTACCCGAGTATCAGTAATTTTCGGGTCCCGATCCGAAATTTTCTACCTCTAAACTGGCACTACATATCATAAGAGTCGGATTTAAAAGGCTCGGAAAAGAGTCATTGAAGAGGCTCCGACCAACAGCGAGCATTACCCACATGTGTCGGCTGAATGGCAGTGCTCCAGGTGGTGGCACGTGCGTCTGGCTCGACAGGTGGCAAACGAATCTGCATTTCGGCCAAGCCTCGCCCAGGGTAAAGCCCTCCACATCCTCCTCGACGTCTCTAGTTTACCCTATTCGGCCCATTAATTCGTTCCACACCGAGAACGTTAATAAGTCGATCGTAATCGAGTCGATTCGGGTCCGAGAACCCGAAAGTCCATGAGCCCTCGAAGAGATTACTACTGGAGAAAAGCGGGGTGTGGGGCGGAGAGAGAGAGCCAGGATGGCCAGTAGAAAAAAGCTGTTGCAGGCATCTCGATTACCAATTTAACGTTTTTACGATCCGTCGGAAGGTTTTGCGGTGCGCGATCGAGGGGCCCCGGGGCCTATCGGGGTTATTCGTTCGGTCCTACACGAGAAGGGCCGCGGGCACCATTATAATGCTCGTTATTCCATCTGCCTTCGCGTGACGCCGCACGACTTCCTTTCCCGCGGGATTTCAACTTTAACGTGCCGTCACTTTCCATTTGCACCGGCGCGCGGAGACGATAAACCTCTACAGAACTACAGGAGAACGATTCCCCCCCAGTCCCGGGGAGGGAAAAAAACTCGCCGAAATTCGGCCGGTTATTGCGATCGACCAGTAAGAAACCTGGACCGCTTCCGGTTTCGACCTCCCGCGAGCCGATGGGAATCGTCCCGAAAAAAGACCATCAAACGCAGCTTCCGTCATCACTACCACAGCGGCAACCCGGAGTCGCCAGATCAGGGGAATCGGCTGGAATCGAGGGGGAAGAGTGACCCCCTCTCTTCCAATACCATATGAGTCACATGGCGGAAGGGTGGGGGAAGGTAGACTGGGGAGACAACCAGAGTGTCGCCAGATCAGGGGAATTGACGCGAATTGAGGGGAATACTCTGTTTCCGCCATTACCGGATCAGTCACGTGACATTGCGACACATGCACGACAGAGACAAAACGCGTCACGCGACCGGACCGTGGCGGAAGCGTGGGGGAAGGTAGGGTGGGAAAACGCAACGCGAATCGGGTACGAGCATTACGTCACGTGACCGGTCTGTAGCGGAAGTGTGGGGATGCTCGCCGCCGGAGAATGGGGGAATAACGTCGTGGAAGGGGAAGGATAGAGTGGGGACGCAACGCGAATTGCACGCTCGCATCGCGTCACGTGGGGAAATAGGGTAATTACGTCATGGGAACGGTATAGTGGGAGACAAGTTTTAATCTGGCGACACGCTGGCACATACGGAGGCATTCCCCACAGAAAATCGGATCACATCGGAGAGGCCTGTAACACACCGTTAATTGCTCGGTGTTGATCAACGAGATCGTTGGACGTGTTAGACTAACCGTGAGAAAGCCGAAATTCGTTGCGTAAAAGTGTCCCCCGATCAATCGACCTCGATTCCTTTGTTCTTGGTAGACCCAGGGGCGGACGGTGCGGCGGGATCGACGACGATCGAAAATCCAAGCTCGTGGATCGCCTGTCTCGGCAGGTGGCATAAAAGTTGCGCCCGACAGAGTGTGGTTAAACACCGGCTGTCTGTGGTGGTTCAAGGGCCGAGGCACTGCGGTACACTATAGTATACATGTATAGTATACTAATACTATAGTACAAGGGGAGGCCCCGAGTCTCATTAAAAACATCTGCCGCAGACCGCTACCGTTACCGCGAACGATGAAAGGAGAACTCGGACCACGCTCCGATTCCCCTAAATGCATCATCCCCCCCCCTCCTCTCCTCCCCCATCTGAAGGATTGATTTGTCTCGAACAGACGATCGACCAATTCGAAATCGGCCGCGGCCGCATCGAGGCTCGGTTTCACGCGTTAACACTCTCGATCTCGATCTCGTGATCCTCCGATCTCACCACTCGATCGTCTTGGATTGTCTAACCACACTACTGGGTAAACTGACTTTGGTTCTGGCTTGGATTTTTTAAGGTGCTAAACAGGGTGACGAAAGGTAAGAATAAATAATCTAGGTAATTGGGCCAGAATCGCCGGAAGCACGAATTTAGTGGAGAGTTCCCCCTCTTTGCCAGTATCGAACACGTCACGTGACCGAGCGATAGATAGGTGGGGAATAGCGTCGTAGAAGGGGAAGGTAGAGTGGGGGCACAAGTCTTAATGTGAAATGTTGTATAATATTTTAAGCCGACGTCTTCATCAGTTATGGTAGTATATCAATTTTTCAATTTAAATGAAAATTATGTATTTTCATAGTTTTAGTAACACTTCTTAGTTTTTTAGTTGTTGTTAATGATGATGTTCTTATACTTTTTTAGTTGTTGTTAATGATGAGTCAATCCCCTTTGTTTTGTATCGCCTCGATCATCCAATGCGACGAGAATTTTATGTAACTTTTTATAGAATAAAAATTGTGGTGGACCTGGTAGGAATTTCATTAAAAATGACTTGTTAAGAGCATTTGTTACGTAACGGAGGATTTTCTGCATTTATGGCAGTCGCGAATGTCGAAGATACAATGAAATAAGAAGTTTCGGTCGGTTCGGGAAACTTTTCTTTTGTGTTTAACCTAAAACAACTTCGCAAATTGGATGAAGAAAGTTTCGTTGCGGGAACCTTGCTCTCATAAACCGGCCTTTCAAAAAGTTTCGCAGTGCATAAACATTCCCAGTGCTAATTATCGAAACACTTGACCGTCGATAATTAATATTTTATGCTTATCCCCGGTGAGCGCATCAAATCATAATTATTTCCCAAGTTCTTCAATGTTCAATTGAATGCGCACTACGGAGGATGACTTGCGAAACCTAAGACAATTACCGTAACTAACGATATTTATTGTAATGAGAATTTTTATAATATAACGTGGTTTTCAACGAGAACGGCAATTAATTAGGAACTCATTTCTCTTAACGAGGTAGCCATGTAGAAACAGTTAAATCCCTCTGCAATTATGTTTTATCGCGTTCGTGCTTGATTTTGTCATTAGATCAAGTCCCTGGTTTGCCTATAGCAATCGAGCTCATTTTAAGAATAAACCCATCAGATAAAATGAAGTTTATTGTTTTCTAAGATTTTTATTTAATTTTTAACGTCCCCAAATATTCATAATATATTTATAATTTTATATCTCAAATAAATATGTAACAGTCGCAAGCAAAATAA
Source organism: Lasioglossum marginatum (assembly GCA_028455795.1). NCBI lineage: Eukaryota > Metazoa > Arthropoda > Insecta > Hymenoptera > Halictidae > Lasioglossum > Lasioglossum marginatum. Next base: position 2,560,257 of record CM052277.1, read on the forward strand.
AATATATCAACGTAATTAAAAGCACATAAGGTTAAGATTTTCATTTAATTTCTAACGCCCCCAAATTATTACCGAAACAATTCGACCAATTTTATTCTATACATAATTTGATATCTTAAATAAATACATAACAGTCGCAAGCAAAATCAAATATATCAACATAATTAAAAGCACATAAGGTTAAGATTTTCATTTAATTTCTAACGCCCCCAAATTATTACCGAAACAATTCGACCAATTTTATTTTGTTCATAATTTGATATCTTAAATAAATACACAACAGTCGCAAGCAAAATCAAATATATCAACATAATTAAAAGCACATAAGGTTAAGATTTTCATTTAATTTCTAACGCCCCCAAATTATTACCGAAACAATTCGACCAATTTTATTCTGTTCATAATTTGATATCTTAAATAAATACACAACAGTTGCAAGCAAAATCAAATATATCAACATAATTAAAAGCACATAAGGTTAAAATTTTTCTATAATTTTTAACGTCCCCAAATTATTACTGTAATAAAATTATTGTTTTAGTAAAACAGTGTAAGGGTGGGTTTGAATGATAAATTAATGGGACACCCGGTATGAAGGAGTCAGTGGCTGGCGCCACGACAGACATTACCCAATGAGGCGAACAAATTATTCTCTATAGCATAATCGCTTCTCCTACACCGAGTCTTCCTTTGACCTCCATCCGGTCCACGCAGTTTCTCAACACGCGACCACTTCTCGGAAAACCGCGATTATCCGTTTACCCGAATGATCTAATCGATTGAACAATTGTTTGCTCGCCGACAACTTCTTCTCCACTCCTTTCCGAGCAATAACTATTATAGACTGCGGAAGTTCGTGCACTCGTCGCATCGCCTAACCCAGAAAACGTTCATGCTGTGCCTCTCTAACTGTCACAGATCGACGAGACCTATTTTCTTCTTAATTTCGCTCGACAAAATTAAAGAAGATCTTGATGACGTCAAATGACGTCAAGATTCATCCCTTGCAAGGAAGTACATTTTTGGAACGCTCTGCATTTAATGTAGATTAAAATATAAGCTTAATATACTTTAAAAAATTTTTTTAACGAGCCCAGATTGATTACTGTGCGATTATTTGTTATGAGTAGACTGCGGATCTTTATGCAATTATGGCTTTTGGAAATTTTTTAAAAATGCTAGGATATAAAGTACGACAGAATTTAGTACGACTTTAATTTATTTCAGATCGAAAAAGGCTACTAGTTTCTTAAAATTCGTCTACAAAAATTGCAAATTGCACAAACATCCGCAGTCTAGTTATGAGATTAAAATGGTTCGAGTATAAGGAATTTTCCAGTTGATTCGAATACTTTCTGCAAACGCTGTACGGTCGCAAACCAGTTCGGAATCAAGCAGACGAATAAATCGACTCGGCAAGGTGTCCGGGATCTGGTCGGACACGTGCGGCCATATTGGGAACGAGAAACCCAGATCATTTGTGTTTTGGGAAATATATGCCTCTGCGGAGAAAACGTTCGGATTTTGTTGTCACGGATGAGTGACCGATGGGATGCGTTTTGAAATGAAAGTTATCGCCGCGTCGCGTCGCGTCGCGTCGGCCAGTGCTGTGCGCATCGACGAATTTTTAGTGACACCTTCCTGGGAAAATCAACTCCTCGCATCAATATCTACACCAATATTTCAACAATTCTTTAGCGTGATTATTTTCAGACGTTTATCAGATTGCAGATTCTTTTTGCATTAGAGCAGCGCTGCAATCATCCAAACAAGTCTTCCTTAAATCGCTTCAACTTGAAAACCAACATTAACACTAAACCTACCACCAGAGGTCAAATGAGCCATTTTAGATTTTCTATTTGACAATTATCGAAATTGTAAAGGTGTTTCCATTGGAATTTATTGAATATATTTTTTTACTCCAGTAAATTACAGTAAAAATCGCACAAAATATAAATGAATTTAATCTTGTTATTTTTATAATACTATACACATCAATCACTTTTGATGGCCGGTCGGTTTAGTGTTAAGAGAGTAGACGCTTTTCTAGGATTGCAAGGCTGCAGGATGCGCCTTCTCATTCCTCGATAATGCAAGTCGAAAGCGCTAGATAAAAGATCAATCTAGGCCGCAATCGCCCTCAATAGTCCTACTTTTACGTTTACGAGACGTAATTTGCATTATTCGGAAGCGTGTAGCTGTCGCAGCTTTATGAAAACACAGTAAAGTCGCGATATTTGTCAACGACCGCGTACGCGATGGTTGTCAAGTGCCTGCCCACTCCACTGTCATGCTATTCTTCTCTACGTTGGATTTTCTTTTGAACTCTCAGCGCGGTTGGCGTAGTAGACACAGTCATAAAAAAATAATGTCGGTATGCGATAGTTGTCCGTGCAGAACACAGGCTGTTTGACAAGAATCGCGACTTTACCGATTGTGATTTGTTTACTGAATAATGCAAATTATGCCTCGTAAACGTAAAAATAGGACTTTAGCGATTTTTGACTACTGAAAACGCTATCTTTGTATCATCGAGAAATGAGAACGCGCATTCCGCAGCTTTGCAATCCTGGAAAAACGAGTCTATATCCCTTAAATGAAAACTTTCACGACAGAATGTGAGTGTAACCGTCGTCACTCGCAGACACTCAAACCTGTTCGGAGTGCACTCGAGTCGGAGACTGTAGGTATTATACATTATCAACTATGTCTCTTCGCCGTTTAACGGCAAGTATCCGCGCGAAATCGCCAGCCCTAAACGCAGTAGGTCAATTTAGGGAAGAGAGGAGAATATCTCTCGGACGCCCGTAACTCCTCGGGTAGCAAAGCCCGAGATCGGCCCGACTTGATTGTGTTCGATATCAATGATAGAGATAACGAGAGCACTTATTGAAAGCATTCGGGCCCGGGTACAAACTGCCCGCTTGTAGGGCACAGCTTTATAACATAGAGCGTGCGGTTCTTCGATCGTAATTCGTCTCCAAAGGCCGATAGAGCCCGTACGCTCTTGCCCGTATAACGTATACCGGGTGACCCATATAACACCCCCGTCCTGATCGCTTTTGTCCGAGCCGGGACCGACCCAATTCGACCCTACGACAGAGGTAATTCAACCCACGAAAAACATAATCGCGTTACTAATGGCCTTATGAACCTCTGTTGCCCTCCTGAACGCTTAGGGCATTTTTCCATTTGGTCGACTTCGATACAGTATGACGGCCTTCAGTTTTCGAAAATACCGACGAAACAATTCGGACATATTTTCAAATTCTTATAATTTAACCAAACGAAAAGTCAGTTTTTTCTACTTTTTTTTTCATCTGAGCTTTAACCAATGCGTTTCAATAAAACTAGAATAAATATAGTTAGAATAAATGTTACTGGAATAAACATTTAATGTTGTCTCACATTAGCGAAGCGAAAATACTGTTCACTTTACTGCCGCACGTTCGAAATAAAACAAAACTTCCCGTCCATTTTGTCCCACCGCCAAAACAAAACAAAAATGTGTAACATATACCGGGTGACCCACATAACACCGCCATCCTAATCGCTTTTGTCCAAGCCAGAACGACCCAATTCGCCCCTGGACCTCCGTAATTCACCCCCCGAAAAACATAATTGCATTACTAATGGCCTTTTCATTTCGCGCAGCGCGGCAAACGTCGACAGAAATCGAGGAAGCCATTGTTTAACACTTTGACTGCTACGCCAGTCGTGTATAACTACTACCATTCTCCTACTGATCTTGAAAACGAATTTCTATCAGAATTATACTAATTTCATTCGCTCGTTTAAATTCACGTTCCGCAAACTTGATATTTATCTATGAAACAATAATAATAATTATTCGAAACATTTTCTTTATCAAATGCCAGCCAGAAGAGTGGTATAAAAATAAGAGTAACTTTCACTTTAATAAGAGTAACAACCTTCTTTAAGTGAAAAGTAATATATACAGGCTGTCTGACGAATAATTTGATTCTTCACGTCATTTCAAGTAACTTTTTCCTTTTCGAAAATGTTCTCCGCGGTTTCGTTAAGGAGTTATTAACGAAAAACTTTTGGACCAATCAGAGCGCCGCTACGATGGCTCGCGCTGAGCCAGGGGTTGGCATTGGCCGAGCCGTAACCCGTCCGCGCTGTGATTGGTGCCTGTTTTTCGTTAATAACTCCTGAACGAAGCCTCGGATAAAATTTTCGCAAAGGAAAAACTTGCTTGAAATGATGTCAGGAATCGACTCTTTGAAGGATGTACATTTTTGGGACACCCTGTATGAAGGAACAGTAGAATGCCGCACCGTGCGATTGCCTTGCAACTAATACAGGCATCGAGCGCGATTTTATCGGGCGTTATCGAGCATAATGCTCGGTGGATCTCCGCTAAGCGTAAATTCTTTCTCCGGGACGGCCGCCGCGTACGAGTGTGTCCATCGCGATCACCGCGCGATAATGAAACTAATCGATTAGTATAGAACCGCGGAGAATCGACGCGGCGCGGCCATGTGCGCCCACAACGAGGAACCGGTATCATTTTAGAAATTATACACTCCGCGCGTTTAACCGACAAATATGTTGCGAATATTGATCAGATCCAGTTTATTTCCGGGGTATCGATCAATTATGCGAGGCATGTCGCGTGTACCTAAGGCAAATTGTATATACGCATATATTGAATATTGTAAATGCTTGCGATTCCATCGCTGTTCGGCTATTCGATGAATTCCCGCTGATTTCTGCGAATGCCTTCTGAGAATCCTGTAATCAGAGTCGCCAGATTAAGACTTGTGTCCCCACTCTACCTTCCCCTTCTACCACGCTATCCCCACTCTTCCGCTGCGGACCGATTACGTGACCCGTTCCGTCTCTGTCACGTGACTAGTCGGATACTGGTAGAGAGAGGATAACTTTTCCCCTCAATTCGAGTCAATTCCCCTCATCTAGTGCCTCTGAGTGTTACTGTATCATTTGCCGACCTATGCATTGAATTTATTTATAGAATTTATTTTCATCTTTTGTCATTGTTCAATCGATTTAGATGATTTTTATAAGAACAAATTCGTTTCCATTTTTGGTGGTAACTTCTCCCCTCAATCAGTGCTTTCTCCCCTGTAATATGTGAATGTGATATTTAAACAATTATAACTCCACGAAAAAAAATCGTAGAGCAATCTTTCTAGACTCATCTTAAGACGCAAAGCATCTACTGTCGGATAAGCTATTCAATTTTTTTGAGAACGTTTCTGCGTCATGCAAAATAACGGGGAACCGAAGCTACCTTCTCGTTTCAAAAACTCGAGTGGTGTCCCTCCATTCATAATTCAATAAGTCGGTAATAAAAAATCGTGCATCAAGTTTCTAAACGTCATTTTAACGAGGAAAGTGCAATCTTCAAATCTACGTTGGCCTCATGCCTCAAAAAAATTTGTTAACGTCGCCAGACTCTTTTGAATTTTATCATTCTTTGTTTCGAATTTGCAAAGAGCTGTGCGTTCTAGAGGGGACAATGATCAAAAATAGACACGCGGAGAGCTATTCAATATGCCGTTCGCTTTCCGGGGAGTAAATATGCAGTCCGGGTAAAGGCATCGGCAAAAAAGTGTCGAGCGTAAGTGCCGTCTTCGAACGGTATCTGAATTCGGATACGATCTTGGGATCTTCGGGTCCGCAGAAGCTTTTCTCGCTTTATCTGAGGAGGATCGAGGCGCCATGAAGGGACCGGAGGAAGCGATTTACGTAATTTCTATGGGGGAAACTGACGGACCCGACGGCCGACTTACCGGCAACGGTGGAAATCGTTTTGCATACCGGCACGAGGGTTACATCTCAATCGAAGAACGGTCAGCGAGAGCGAACAGGAAAAGTAACGGGACGTGGAATGAGATAATCGCCTTCGGCGACGTGCTGTGGGGTGAAAATGATTTTTCCAATTGAAATTATACGGGGTAAGCCACCGAAAATACAGGGTGGAAATTATAAAGCGTTACAGTCGAAAATCTCCGAAAATATTGATTATACGCAAAAATGTTTCAGATGAAAGTTGTTCAATACCGAGGGGGGCATCATGTGGTGGAACTTTTATTTTTCCCGGTGGGCACACCAAGGTGAGATGACGGTCAACTTTCTTTTTTTAAATGGAATGATATGTTTTTTTATCCACCATCAAATAGTGCGTTTCAAGACGAATTCAACGACCTATGACTGAAGGTCATTCAAGGTCAAACTTGTAGTGAAGTTTTTGATGTGACAGTCCTCGTTTTGGTGTGGAAGTTCGAAGGCCCGAAGTGAAGTACAAATAAAGCGATCACACCTTTTCTGCATTTCCCTGCAAGTTTGACCCCTGTGACTTTTTCTTATTTCCCAAACTCAAATGACCCCTTCGAGGTCGCCGTTTTGAGTCAGCGAAGGCCGTGAAACAAAATTCGCTGACGGAACCGAAGGCCATATCAGAAAACGCTTATAAGAAGTGTTTCGATGATTGGATTTTGCGCTGGCAGAAGTGTATTGCCTCAGAAGAGGCCTATTTCGAAGGCGATAAAATCAATTTTGACGAAAATTGAAAAGTGTGTTTTATTTAAGATGTCTTGGTATTTTTTCGACATGATGTATAACAAATTTTCCAGTCACATGAGAAGCAGAATCGCCGTGATCCGAATTAGTCGTTAAAACCGCAGTTTACGCATGAAACTTCTTTTTCTATCTACCGCTCACTGTCCCCGGTAAAATTTTATTCCCTATGCGCGACGGCTTCTCTATCCTCCGGGAAACTTTTAATGTCCGACGTAAATACGATACGCAAGTATGAAAGGATCGCGTAGGAAAAACGATACACCCTCAAGTGCACTTGTAGAAGCCGTAAACGAGAGGTGCTCGCTATAAAACCCCGTAACAAGCGGCTCCCCGAGCCTTGTTTATCGGGCACACGGTTATTACGTATCGTGACATCCGCGTGCAACTCCTCGTTAATGCAATTCAAAAGGAAACTTCCGGATCTTCGGCGAAGTACGTTTTAATGAAACCTGCTTCTCCCTCGTCGAATATCCCTGAATAAACCCTCACTCTCGAGTATAATAACGAAAAACAGCTGAATACTTTTATTGCGCAGTTATTATTAACATATTCGTGACATTTCCCTGATTAAAACGACCCCGAACACGGTCCAATTCGGCTCACTACTACGCGTATGATCCACGATAATGTAGAACCTCGCTTATCCGAACTGCTCGGAGTGCCGTTGATTTTCGGATGATACAATAGCTTCCAGGCTAGACAGGAGGTTGAAATTTTACAAATTTGTACAATGAACTATAGGGAATGTAACCTAACATGTCTCAGCGCCATCGGACGCATCATCTTCACAGGAAAAATTCTTGAAATAGCATATAGTTTGGAGTTAATCCCCGTAAACAAGGGTTCCTAAAGGACCACATTTGAAACGGTTGTACCAGGTTTATCGCTTTCAAATTGCATGAATATATAGTTGAAAGTGCACCCGTCGGCGGGGTACACTCCGATTCACAATACCTCTGACCCCCACTTAAATGCAACGGCGAGAACTACACCGATTTCCGACGGAATGCAATTTTTTCCAGCCATTTGTCTCCATTTTCGGGGGTTTGTCAAAAAGTTTCTGGCACCGGTAAGCGAGATTTATGCGCGGGCGGGACACAGTGTCCGGGCTTTCGAGAATGTGTAACCAAAATTTCATAGAATTCGAAGAGGTTCCCGGCCTATTGTGTGACAAGAGGCACACGCGTGCAACATAAATATCCGCCGGACTCGTCCAGGACTGCGACGCAATCAAAGGAGGAATTTCTCACGGGGAATTTGCGTGGTCCCCTCCCCCTCCGCCACGGCTCGACTTTCACGGGAGCCGTGAAATTAAGAGGGATGGAAGAGAATGAAGATTTACTCTCCCGCCTGCGGAGTAAGCAGCCTCGCGTATTATAAATAATGAGGAGACCCTGTTGGAAAATACAAGGCGATACAAAAGTCGACTCGGAATCCAGGAAATTCGTGACCGAGCTGGAATCTTGATAATTATGTTGCGGATTTCGCTTCATCCTCGTTTTGCCATCTTTCGGGGTGGTTGTTGCGGCCAAAAATTTGTTATACAGGATACAGCATAATTAATTTGAGAAATATTTAATTAAGAACCTTGTTAAATTATTTAGACTTGGTTACATTCTCTACGGTATATTGAACAAATCTGTAAAATTTCAACCTCCTGTCTAGCCTGGAAGCTATTGTACCATCCGAAAATGAACGGCGCTCCGAATAGTTCGGATATGCGAGGTTCTACATTATCGTGGACCAACGTAACCCGCGTAATAGTGAACCGAATTGGACCGTGTTTGGGATCATTTCAATCAGAAAAGCGCGACAAACGTGTGAATAAAAAGTATCGTTCATAATTGTGTAAATCTGTGATATTCAAAAGTTTAGTTAATCGGTTTAACGTACAGATAAGTACAGAATAACTTTTTTATAATTGTACCAAACGACCTGATCTTTTATAATCAATTAGAAGCATTGGTTTACGAAATGATATGCAAGAAAGATTTTCTAAAAATTATAATTTACAAGGTTAAATGCGAAAATAAAAATGGCATTTTTTAAAACTTTTTTATTTGGGTCCTTAACGAAAATTTAAAATATATGTTTTGCAGATCTATGTTAGTTATACACATACTACAAATTTCATCGGAATCGGTTGACGCAGAAAAAGAGGGCACGCATCCAAAGATGTAAGAATCTGTCGATTTTAAGCAGAAACTGCTTAAGCAGAATCGATTTTGATGAAATTTTCAGCATGTGTATAACTAACATAGATCTATGAAACATATGTTTTAAATTTTCGTTAAGGACCCAAATAAAAAAGTTTTAAAAAATGCCTTTTTTATTTCTGCATGCAACCTTGTAAATTGTAATTTTTAGAAAATCTTTTTTGCAGATCATTTAGTAAACCAATGCTTCTAATTGATTATAAAAGATCCGGTCGTTTGCTACAATTATAAAAGAGTTATTCTATTTTAAAAGGTGTACGAACACTTTGTACACCCACTGTATGGACGACGTTAACCCCTCGCCGCAGTTATAGTGATTGGAACGTCTTTATTCTCAAAAATGTAGAAGGGAAAAGAAAATTTCTATAATTTTGTATGGCTACATTTATTTGTCTTAAAAGAAACGTGTGACATTCGTATTTGTTAGACTTTGTTAAAATTTTCATGACGAGTCTGACTCGTTAAAATACGGCAGGGGGTTAAGAGATTTTTTTAGGGGATGATTGGAGTCGTCAGAAGATTTTCTGGAGTTCGGAGAGACGCGAAGAGCGACGCGGGTATAATTCATTGCAAATTTGCAAACAACAGCGATAACGGGAACAATAGCACCAGTAGTCGACGATACGCTTTTTTCCTATGGAGCTCGCATTCTCCTCGGTTGCATCCCACCATAATTAAAAGCATAAAAAATGCGTTCCAGTCGGGTAGCAGATTCGGCTGGTTGGTGGTCCTGGATCAGGCATAGGTGTGGTCGGCCCTCTGGCTCGCCACCCTCGTCTTCGAGTGCTCATTTATAACGCTCACCTGGGAAACACAAAGGGACTTCTTTCATACTCGCGCTTTAATGTTTCCTCTTCCCGACGAATCGCGTTTAGCTGTCCTTTTTTGTCGTCACCCGCCCTCCTCCACCTCCGCCAGCTTATTTTTTACCTTCACGCTCCTCCATCTTATTGTTCCGTCCCCCTATCTGCAAGGTGTTTCGAGAAACTGCTCGACGAACTCGCAATAATCAAGATCTTTATAAGAACGACACTATTTTCAATTAATACCATTCCCTAGAAAACTGCCTGACACTTTTCTCGTTAAAATGACTCCAAACACGACGCAGTTTGGATCAATCTCGTATAATCCACGATTTAGTGGACCCTCTAGTATCCGAACTGATTCAATCAAACAAGAGCGTTCAGTAAAAACAGTAAAAATTCGTGAAGCAAGAAAACTGTTCCTCAAAGTAGGTGCATCAATCGTGTCCCTCTTTGAACATTTTCTAAACAAGTTTAAACGCCCATAATGTTATTAAAAAATATTCTATTCAGTACAGCCCGAAAAAAATTCGTAGAGCAAGGCAAATGCTTTCAACTCACTTCGGTTCGGATACCGGAGGTTCCAATTCAAGCGTGGATTAAGTGAACGTGGCGCAAACAGTACCGTGTTTGGGGTCGATCTAATCGGAGAAAGATCGCGGATACGTTGAGATGGGTGTCGTGAAAAATAAGTAAAAAGGATTGTCGCTAATAGAATTTTTGGTTTAAACGACGCGGCGCGGGTTCCGGTTCGGCGATGCTGAGGAGGTAACTATCAGGTGCAGGGCCGCGGGACAAAGGAAACGCCCGTGGGCCTCGATCAGGTGGTCCAGCACGAGAGTGAGGGACATGGATCCTTGTGTCGGACATGGTCTTTCGCAAACCTTCAAATTGCCACTGCGGCTCATTATGTTCGCGTCAGCGCGGACCGGTCGCATCGCGTGCAACGACGCTAGGTAGCTAGGCCAGCTTGATCTCTGGCTTCGTCCTTTTATTTCATCGTCTGGCCCGGGCCACGTTTCGTGCCTGCTTTCGTTTTCTTCTTCTCTCTCCTCTCTTTACTCTTCGTCTAGAATAAATTGATTTCGAAATTCTTCGAGGTCCCGCTCTCCCACCGAATTACTCTGCTACCTGTTTATCCGAGGCTCGATCGCGCGATTAGTAACACGCCGCTGAATAACCGCGCTGCTCGTGCCCGCGGGGATGCAACTGCACCCTGTTCGCTGCGACGTGAGTCCGCAGTTTGGAATTCATGATGCGCCCAATATTCGGTGAAGGAACCAGCAGATACGTACGTCGTTTTATAGTTTCCCTGCCGGAAGCTTATGAACCCTCCGAGGTTTGCGGACACCGCGTGGCTCGTGCTTAGGTTCGGTCCAACGAGGTACCAAACGTGCCAGAGGCGAGCTATTTTTAGTTAGAAACAGATTTCTCATTGGAATTTCTCGATAACTTTTTTGTTTCTAATTATTTTGTATTGAAGATAACTCTTTTCTGGTTAAAATGAGCCCAAGCACGACATCGCGCGACGTATATTTGCAGAGTAATTCACAGTTTAGTTGCTGGATGACTGGACGGTTCGGATAGTCGAGGTTCTACTAAATCGTGGATTACTCGATTAAATACGAAATTAATAGCCTCGTGTCTGGGCTCATTTTAATCGGGAAACTGTTGCGAATATGTCAGTAATACCTGCTATAACCTGCGCACCCCGGCAACGTCAGAATTTTCATGAAACTGGCCTGATCGATGAGTGTCTCGACTCCAGAATCGCGATAACAGGACGCCAATCAAGAAAACTGATGGTTGGGGGTTGCGAGTTGATTTCTAATAGAGAAGCGGTGGGAATGAGCGACATTGTCGCCGCGAAAAGGATCCACTCGGCCCCCGAACAATGACTCAAACACAGATAAGCGGCTGCCCACGCGGATTCCCGGCTAATACCAGCTCTGGATTCCCATCAACGAGGATTTCGAAAAGGACTGGGACATTCTGACGTCGATTCCGGGCGATTCTCGTGCACCGCGGGGTGCCGGCGACTGCACCCCCACGTTGCACCCGTTCATTCGTTCCCGAATAAGAGAACTCTCGCTGCGAGATAACTATCATGGATCGCGCAAAGGTAACAGGGTATCGCGGCTCCCGATCGGGATCGACGAATTTCGAGCAACCGATTCTCGCGTGACTCCGATCCGAATCTGTCGATCTCGGATCAGAGCGATTCCATTCCCTTCCGGACCTCGGAGCTCGCTGAAAGACGACTCCTATTGCTTTCGATCCGATCCACTGTGCAACGAATGGGGCCAATAACTCGCTTTCGTTGTGTTTTTTCTTTTTGGACATTTTCGTCAAAAGAATCGTGCAGCTGAACATTTTGTTAACACTCTTTTGTTCCGAATTATTGTTTCATGAATCTTCCATCGTCGTATCCGCGACACTTTCCCGATTAAAACGAGCCCAAGCACGACATTATTCGCCTTACATCTACAGTGTAATTCACGATTCAGTAGCTGGGTGACTGAGCGGTTCGGTTAGTAGAGAGTCTACTGTATCGTGGATTAAACAGGTATGCCTGATTCGAATTGGGTCGTGTTGGGTATCATTTTATCTGGAAAAGCATCGCGCGTGTGCTGGTAAATGTTTCACAAACAAATAATTAAGAACAAAAAAGTTATGCCACTAAATTAGTATTGTCTTGCCATCTGTTTTCATCTTCTAGCAGGAAGAGACCAGCTTGCAGTATGAATGCAGTATGAAAGAATGCTTGCAGTACACGATATAAGTAACATTTTGGCCCCGAAATTTCCACACGTATCGAGAGATTAATTTTTCAGAAAATTGACTATTTTAGAGAAGAGAAAGTAACAGAAAATTGATTGACATTTCCAGAAAAAGACCTTGAGCGTTGTTAAGCCGGCGAAACAGGGTGTCATGGCAGTGTTAAACCGTCCTTACAGGTGGACACGATCGATGTAAAGATAGAACGGTTGCAGCAGACACGAGAAAGTAAAGTAATCGAGCCGGGGGATCCAGACAGCGCGCAGCCTGCCCGCTTATATTCGGGATAATCTTGCCGGGAGAAAATGGAATCGGGCCCAGGGACGGGTTCCGAATAAATGGATCTCGAGGAGCGTCGTCGAGGGTGGCTGGGTGACCTCGAAGATCGAATTAAACGATTCCTCGCGCGGTCCTTTCTCTAGGGGATGGAGCCGACGATGGCGAGCTGGCCTAGCGCGGAAATAAAAGGGGGTGAAGAACTTGAGTAGTTTCTTATCAGGCCGAGGCATCTTCTTTTTCTCGATTCCGGGATACACGCGCGACGAAAAACAGTTTCCCGACGCAAACGTTCCGATGTTCGAATCGAATCGCCCACCGAACGGCTGCTCGAATCACGCTGGCCGATGATCTAGATCACATCTTGGAGTCCCATGACTTTCCAGGGATTTGTAGACTGTAACAGGTATTACCAACGTATGCGCGATAGTTTCCTGGTTAAAATGAGTCCAAACACGATGCAATTAGCTTCGCATTTGCCTGTTTAATCCACGATCTAGTAGAACCTCGACTATCCGAACCGCTCAGTCGCCCAGCTACTAAATTGTGAATTACTCTGGAGATATACGTCGCACGATGTCGCGCTTGGGCTCATTTTAATCAGAAAAATGTCACGAATGTGTTCACGAAAGTTTATTAAAGTTCAACGTATTTATTTCAAGGCAGAAAATTATGAACACGCTGAGCCGAAAGAGCGGAATAAAACTACTACGCAAAATCACACGAGCCGTTTCTCGCGACTATTATGCCCGAGCGTGCGAGGCACGTGTTAAATCGTTCGAAGACCTATTTTCAGAGAGCGAAAAAAAATTGAAAACGTGTGTCGATCACGCATTGTCACGCAAACCCGAAGAAGACGCGGCTCGTACGGAAATCGCGTGAATAAACCACACCTCAATCCCGAGCAACAATTCGCAATTCTCGGGCGCCGTTTCCAGGACAACGTCGACCGGGTGCGAAAAAAAGAGAAACAACGACGGAGGATGCTCTCGCCGTAGAAATTAGGCGACGCGGACGGAGGCAACGGTACTACGAAAAATATTTAAAGGGATCGGATTGCATTATGAATGAACAAAGAGACGCGCAAGTGGATGCGCGTCTGGAAACGGAGAAGAGGCAACGGGACGACAGAAAACCCCACCCCCGCCCCTCTTTTTAGAAAAAAAGAAAGGAGGAGGGAAAAAATGCTGGAAGTCGGAGGAAAACCGGGCGAAGACGTGGCCCGGGCGCAACATGTAAATGCATGGAAGAAATTATTCATGAAAGATGCCAAGCTCTCGGCGCAACGAGACGGAACGAGATTCACGAGACAGCCCGAACTAACGACGCCGCACGGTGGCGCCATTTCGCGAAAGGCAGGGCCAAAATTCAATTCCCGAAGCACAGTGCAACCATAATAGCTCTCCGTTATGCGAACACCTGTCATTCGAACGGTCGGTTATGTTACAGTGTACAGAAGGTCATCGATTATCCAGTGAAGCTATTGTTCCACCGAATGCTCGATTATTTCAACAGATAGCGGCATTTGTTAGCGCTGTAGCGTTTCGCGTGTATGCGAAACCTTTATCATCTTGTGCGCGGCATTCTTCCGATTAAAATGAGTCCAAACACGATGTAATTACGTTCGTATTTAGTCCGTAAATTCGTGATTTAGTGGAACCTCTTTTATTCGAACCGGCCGATCACCTAGTTATTGGATTGTGAATTACTATGCGACTGTACGTCCGACGATGGCGTTCTTGGGCTCATTTTAATCGGGAAAGAGTCGCGCATATGCTGATACTATTCTTATTAAAGAATAATTAACAACAACAAAGTTTACATATTATCCGAATGAATCAGGAAAATGTGAGGAGTAGGTTCACAAACGTTTGTGTTGGAAACCAGAAAGTTTCTGTGAGAAAATAAGGAAATGGAGGGACGGAGAAAGGGCAAGGGATGAGCAGAGAGACGCAGGAACGTTTCGAGGTTTAGCCGGGTACGGGTCGGCCAAATTTAATGAGCCGATTCGTGGCTCGCAGGTTGTACCTCGAGGCGAGAGCCTGGCATTAATACCAGTAATCGAATAATCGAGGCGCTCGCGTGCGCTCGTCTTGCACATGTTAACGAGCTGCCGATTCGAACTACCGGCCATTTTCCTTTATACGGGTTTTGGCTCGGCCAGCCGGGGCCGATTTCACGGCTGTGTGTATTGTACACTCCGTCGCAATACTATAAGACACTCTCCATAAAACGATGTATACACATCCACGTTGCAAACCGTCGATCTTTGTGCAAAATATACATTCTGTCTATCGATTGCAACAAGTGGGAGCCAGATAGAAGCATTTTTGATAATTATGGTCCGGGCTGAAGTTGATACCTTTAAGATTATTAAATGTAAAAAATATAATTATTATAAAATCAGTTAGTCACTTAACTCCCTATGTACTCCCTAACTACTCCCTAAATGTACTCACACATGACAGATATAATTATTCTAAAATCATCCAAATCGTTCGGGAAGTTGTATATTGTTTTTAAAAATGGTTCATAAATATATTGAGCTAGTCACTTAACTATACTCCCTTTTACTCACATGACAAATATAATTATTATAAAATCATTAAAATCGTTCGGAAAGCTGTAAATTGTTTTAAAAATGGTTCATAAATATATTGAGTTAGTCACTTAACTGTACTTCCTAAATTTACTCACATGACAAATGTAATTATTATAAAATCATCCAAATCGTTCGGGAAGCTGTAAATTGTTTTTAAAAATGGTTCATTAATACATTCAGTTAGTCACTTAACTGTACTCCCTAAATTTACTCACATGACAAATGTAATTATTATAAAATCATCCAAATCGTTCAGGAAGCTGTAAATTGTTTTTAAAAATTGTTCAATACATTGAATTGGTCACTTAACTGTTCTCCTTAAATTTACTCACATGACAAATGTAATTATTATAAAATCATCCAAATCGTTCGGGATGCTGTAAATTGTTTTAAAAATAGTTCATAAATATATTGAGTTAGTCACTTAACTATACTCCCTTTTACTCACATGACAAATATAATTATTATAAAATCATCAAAATCGTTTGGAAAGCTGTAAATTGTTTTAAAAATGGTTCATAAAATTTTTGTAGTATACACACGTATGGTTTAATATAGCGTCTTATGGTGTTGCCATGGAGTGTATACCGACTCTTAAAGCCTCTCGAGTTTCACTAGAGGAGAGGACTAACCGGCCTAGCCCGGCAGACATCAGCTGTGCGCATGCAAATTACAGCTCGACGATGCAACGCCCGTCCATATGGTGATCGACTATTATCCGCACGCTCGCTCCTTGACGTTTTCGTAGCCGGTCTCGCAAGATTAGTCTCTTGTCTTCATCAACGATACTATTATTTTCGTCGCGGGACCAAACCGGAGCTCTACACTGCGCAAGGCCATACCCGAGAGCCTAAACCGACGCTTAAGTTCAACGTGGAACGCTGGGATCGATTTCGTGCAGTAATAAGAAATTTCTGAAATTCAACACGACAAATTATAGCATATAGTAAGTTCAGCAACACATTCGTGGCAGTTTCCTGATTAAAACGACACCCAACACGACACCATTCGGATCACGTTTATCCGAACCTCGATTATCCGAACGGACAGAAAAATTACCCAGCTAGTTAGATTGAATCTCCACTGATTTGCAGAATGAATTATATATGAATCATTTTACATATTTACGTTTTGATTGTACAAGTACAGAGTTCAGATGCCACCCGGTTCGGATAATCGAGGCTCCACTAGATCGTGGATTAAACAGGTAAATACGATCGGAAGTGTATTGTGCTTGGACTCATTTTAATCAGAAAAACGTCGCGCATTCATCGCTGAAGGTTCCATTCAAAAATATTGAAAAATTAGTTTTGGCAACGTATTGGTACAGTGAAAACATGTCCCACAGTGTAAACTTTCTAATTTATACGGTATCGGCGGAAAACTGTCATTTAAACAGCAACCACGCTAAATTCCAGGGCAAGCAAATAGCTGTCGGGACAGTCTCGAGCAGCAACGCAGCTGCTAGACTATCGTCCCTGTTCTTACCGTTAATCCACTTCTCGATCAAAGTAATTCCTGCCGCCGAGCCCTCCGAACGTTCTCTAAACGACACATTTACGTGGAAAGATTCCGCACAATGAAGATTCGAGCCGATCGTTCCGATGTCGTACGTTTAATCGACCGTTCTCGGAGGAGAACCTCGAGGAAACCAAGGGAGAGAGAGAGAGAGAACTGGTGAAACTGCTCGTGGAACGCGCCGTGAACCGATGTCACCTGTATTTCCGGGGCTTTTCGAGATATTAAATTTCGCGAGATGCGCGCGCCCGGAAGACTTGGGGAATAGCGGAAAGCGACAATGGAGCTAGAAAAAGATTGCTTCGAAAAACACCGCGCCGGGGATTAGGAGTTGAGTGCATCGTGCTTCCGGTCTGCGTCTCTCTCTCTATCTTTCTCCGTTTTTCTTTCTCTTTCTCTCCTCAAACAATGCCTTAAGAAGTGTGCGGGGGAATAAGAGAGCCGTGTGCACCGTGTCTCCTCGCCCAAACAATGTCATCGGGCGAGGTCACGTGACGTAATTCAGTCGAAACGATTGCGAGTTCCGCGGAGCATCGCGCTTTAATGATCCCCGTACGTGCACCACTTGCGAGACAACCGGCGAGACGATTCGGTTCGACGACCATTCACGAAAATGTGCAGACCATATTTTTACCCCGCACGACGTTTCGGTAATTGTTCAGTTAACAAAGCGCATCACAGTCGTCTGGGCTCGATAATGAAACAAAAAGAAATTATTTATCTTGAAAAATTCAACCCCCAAAAGTCATGTTTTTTTTTATTCAGGTACATTTTTATCGAAAACTAGAAAGCCAAATTAATTGAAATTTTTCCTATCTCTGTTTAGAACATCTATCTCATTATTTTGTGAAACTAAAGGAGCACTAGGACGGGAGAGAAAAAATTCTATAGTTGAAAAAAAAGAAAGAAAGATGTTATTGTCGAGACAATTTTTATTTGGAAACCTTTTAAAATACTCCGCAATAGACAAGGAATGAGACGGATCCAACAGTATGTCTTTATCTGTTGTAGTTCCTGAGAAAAACGTATGTACCTAAAAAACTGCGTTTCCATCCCCTTCCCGTCCGTGCCTGAGGGTCCCCTGAAGATTTCGCCTTCTCCGACGCAATTGCACCACGCCTCCGATCCGGTCACGTGACGCGCTCCCACTCTGTCGCGCGTGTCACGTGACTGAGCCGCTACTGTCAGAGAGGGGGCAACTATGTGTGAACGCGATATTTAAACAATTATAACTTCGCGAAAAAAAATCGTAGAGCAATCATTCTAGGCTCGTTTCAAAGCGTAGAATATCTACTCTCAGATAAGCTATTCAATTTTTTGAAAAACGTTCCTGCATCGTGCGAAATAGCGAAAAACCGAAGCTATCTCCTCCTACCATTCAAAATTCAATAAATCGATAATAAAAAATCGTACATCAAGTTTGAAAACGTGATTTTAACGAGGAAAGTGCAATCTTCGAATCTGTGTTGGTCCCACTCTCCGAAAAAAATTTGTTTGTTTGGATGAATTAGTTGACGAGGTTCCAAAATCGATCCCCATCTAATTTTGGAGAATCCTCGACCATGCATCATCCTGACGCTCGTCCTCGACATTGTCCCAGTGGCTGGAGAGATACGGATCGGCGCTAATGTCAGCTTTATGGGTCAGTTTGTCCACCGTGGGCACGTAGCGGTTAATGTTTGCGTAGAATTTCAAAATCGAGGGAAGACAAAAAGAGAAGAAGACCAGTGCCACAAGGAAGCCATCATCTTTCATCGCCGAGAGATTCATAAGCTTCTGGGAAGACTATTCAAACACCCTCTTTCCCGATCGTTATCGGCGAGGCGCAGAGATCTTATCGCCACGCCGCCAGTGCTGATCACCGCGCGACGATTACGCGTCACCGGTTGTCCGCGCGCTAACTGTACCCGAAGGTGCGAAAATCCCCCCATTGTTTTTCCTCGTTAACCCATTGTTTCGTTAGGCCATTGTTATTCCGTGACCCATTGTCCCGCCTCGCCGCCCGTTCCGAGGAGTTCCCCGCGACTTTTTCGAGGGGATTTTTCGTCGATCGTCGCCGGCGATGGTGTCTTCCGGAATGTTTCACACTGTATCCCAGAATGTTTGTAGATCTTTCGAAAGCCCAGAACGCTTCCCAGTTCGGATAGTCGAGGTCCCACATTATCGTGGATTACACGAGCAGTGCGTGATCCGAATAGTACCGTGCTTGGGCTCATTTTAACCAGCGAAGAGTCACGCGTGTACTGGTAAAGGTGTCACAAAGAAATAATTGAAAACGGAAGACGTCACTGAATTAGTATTGTCTCATTGATGAATCACCGCGAATATTTCGTTCTCTTATTTTTACACGTCGAGAAAAGAACTCTCTTAATGATTTCCGAAGAGAATTTCGCTTCAGCTCGAAAATCCTTCGCCGAAATCGAAGAGACCAGTCCTCGAGTCTACTGCAAACGGTACCTGAGCGCGCTTAAGCCCCGGAGCGCTCTGCAAAGAAGATAACGCTCGTTGGACTAGGGGATCGTGTCAGGCGAACAGAAACTGTCAAACGATAATTTTCCACGTGTTCAAACAAAGGTGGTACTCCCGGGGCTGGGACCCGCCGGTTGTATCGGCGGTCCTAAGGGGGCGCGCAAGGATCAACAGGCAATTTCGGAGAGCGGAAGCCGGCGTCGTGAAAGGCAAACACGCCGATGCCGTTGCTATTTGAAATCGGCAATCAGCCGCGATCGCTCGCCCTTTCATCGGTTCATTCGCAGCTACTGCCGATGATACGGCACCGCAAAGTCATCCGATGCTGCTATACCTCGGCCGAGAGACGTCGCATGGCTCAGCGGTTTCGATAGCTCTCCGACCTGAACAAAGAGGACTCTCCGCAGGTAAACACCGCTGTATGTGCAGCGTGAGGCACCTAACTTCACCAATAACTTCGAAATTATGCAACTAAAAATCATTTCATTTTGGTATCAAGGAGGGCATCGTGTTTTCTGATTTTGAATATTTTGGCTGATTCTTCGAACCGTGAAAACCTTTTGTATGTACAATAAGCATTTTATATTAATTCAGAAAAATAATGTAGAAGAAAAACGAAGCACAATGTGCATACAAAAATATGTTGAATATTTTAGCTGATTCTTCAGACTGTGGACACATTTTTATGCTGAATAAGCATTTTATGTTAATTTTATATTGTATATGTAAATGTCAAAGGGGAATCATTTGTTCTGATGTTGAATATCTTGGCTGATTCTTCGAACCGTGGACACTTTTTTATATTGAATCATCATTTTATGTTACTTTTATGATATTTTGTTACTTTATATTTTCTATTAATATGTCAAGGGGGACAACATTTTTTCTGATGTTGAACTGTTTTATATTGAATAAGCACTTTATATTAATTTAGAACACCGCTGTATGTGCAGCGTGAGGCACCTAACTTCACCAATAACTTCGAAATTATGCAATTAAAAATCATTTCATTTTGGTATCAAGGAGGGCATCGTGTTTTCTGATTTTGAATATTTTGGCTGATTCTTCGAACCATGAAAACTTTTTGTATGTACAATAAGCATTTTATATTAATTCAGAAAAATAATGTAGAAGAGAAATAAAAATATGATGAATATTTTAGCTGATTCTTCAGACTGTGGACACTTTTTTATATTGAATAAGCATTTTATGATATTTATTACTTTATACTTTCTATTAATATGTCAAGGGGGACATTTTTTCTGATGTTGAACTGTTTCATATTGACTAAGCATTTTATATTAATTTAGAAAAATAATGTAGAAGAAAAACAAAACGACGTACAAAAATATGTAGGATAAAAACTAACAAAAATATGTAGGAGTCCACTATTGTAGAAGAATAACAACCGACCGGATAAGAGGACGTCTACTATGGCAGCCAAGGAGACCACCAAGACTCGATAGCCTAATCAATTCCAGAACGCTAGAGTACGTACTTCTCGATAAGCGACGGGCAACGACATTTATTTACATGGGCCCTGTTCATTTTCGTCGGCGTATGTTGGCAAGCTTTGACAGATCGGTCTGTCGAGAGGTTGAACAAGGTGGACGTCCGGTTTTGCTCCTTGACTCCGGTTGACTGGCCTCGTGGCTTCAGCTCGTGGCTTCAGCTCGTGGCTTCAGCTCGTGGCGTGCAACATGTCGCGTGCAGGCACGTGCTCCGCAATGTATAATCTGACCCGTGGCCGAAGGCAGTCTGCAGGGTCGATGTATACCCGAGACTGTCGGCTCTTAGGATCCACCGAGAAGAAAGTTTTGCGAAAAAGAACGACGACCGACAGGCCCCTTGCCAAACCAGAACTTGTTGTTCCTCTTCTGAAATTTTGCGAACCTGACTCTTCAGAGCTTCGATCGTTCTCTTCCACATTGATATTTGGAAGTCTAGAGACAACTTTCCCAGACTAGCTAGTAGCATTTATAGTTGGCCAACGATTGGGATATGGTTGGTGCTTTTGTCAACAAATCCCCAACATAGAAAATTTATGACTAGACAGCGGATTTTAAAAAGGTAAAACCATTAGAGATATTTAAACGTACTGCTCCATTATTTTCAATCTATTAAACATATTCAGATAGAAAATAAACTCTTTCACTCCACTCCAGTTTGTTGCAATTCAGGTACAACATTTCTATGAAGATCCGCTGTCTATTTATGACAATTTGCCAACGAATATCCAACGTTCAGTCTGCAATTATTATATGTAGTTGGTTGATTAACAGGAAATACACGTACGATAATGCTACATTGGCCCAACCAATGTTTACCAACATTTAACACTAAACTTATCACGAGAGGTCGAATGACCTATTTTAGATTTTTTATTTGACAATTATTGAAATTGTAAAGGTGTTTTCACGTGGGAAGTTATCGAATATATTTTTTGACTCCACTATATATTATAGTAAAAATCACACAAAATATAAATAAATTTAATCTTGTTATTTTTATAATACTGTACACATCAGTCACTTTTGATGGTCGGTAGATTTAGTATCATACACCCCCCCTGCTGAAAACAATAAAAATTACCATGAAGCTGGTTGATACGAGTCTCACAACTGGCGATGACCATAGAAGCACCACTAGAACTTCAGCACGGACTACAATTGACCCAGTATCGGCTCTTCACATTGTTGCACAGGTTGTTACACTGCCAATAATCTCCCATCGATACCATTACTATCGACAAGTTATCATCGGAACGATAACTAACTATAGTTCCTCGAAAGGTCACCTCGCGAGATTCGTCGAATATGATATTCAAGCGAGAAAAGAATTATTAGAAAAATTGTGTCAGCGAATATTCCGCAACGGCGTATTAATTATTGCGGAAAGTGCTCGCGGAAGGGAAATTACGCGAATATTGCGCTGTTAATAAGTGGCCGATGGTTGATCAGCTGTGAATTATAATGGTGCTCGGCTCACGCGCTCTATTTGCACGATGACGGAGCTGTCTAGCGTGCGATAAAATACAGGAAATTATTATATAGTGGCAATTATAAACAATAACGGCGAATTTATTGCTCGGGAAGCTAACCCAGGAGATTCCACGAGAATTCTCTTGTGTATGTTATTTTCGCTTTCGATTTTGCAAAATTACCGTACTAAAAAATTATAGGCTACTAACAGAATTTATAAATTATTCGAACACTTCTTGCCAACAGATTCGTGACAGTTCTCCGATTAAAATGAGCCCGAGCACGACCTCGGGCGACGCATATTCGCAGAGTAATTCACGATTCAGTGGACAGGTTCGGATAATCGAGGTTCTATTAAACCGTGGATTAAACAGCCAAATACGATCCAAATTTCATCGTGTTTGGGCTCATTTTAATCGGGAGAGTGTCACGAATATCCTAGCAGATGTGTCACAAAAATATCACCGGTAACAAACAAGCATATCATTGTTAATGACGAACTTCCCTGCATCTTTCAAATAACCATAATTCACGGCCCTGTCATTTCCATTTTATCTCTTTTCTCGAAACGACAATATCTTCACTGTTCAATCGAACGATACGTGTCCCGATAAAACTCGTCTAATTACTTGGGTCACGGCATTCCGCGCGATCCTGTTCGCAAGTACGTTTCCTCGGAACGCGTCATAGTTGCTCGTGGAAAACAAACGTCGAATTGTCGATCGTTCTCTTCCTCTACGGTTTCGCCCCTTCCCGTTGACAAACGGCCATCAATATGTGAGAGAGAGAGACGATACGTTCAACCGCCTCTCGTCCACGTTTCCGCGGAAAATAAACATTACTCTAATGTTCCGTTTAATAATGAAATTTCAAAGCTATCGATCGCGACGCGACATGCTCGCGCGGAACACGTAATGCTCGCTCACGCGACCTATACGGCAGATCGGATGACACAGAAATGTCAACGTGTCTGCTATCCTTCAATTTTTTATAATAGCCGAACCTAACCATACGCCATGCGCTAGATGCTGTCGCACATCCTCGCATTATTTCGTAAGTGAAACGCGTGAAAAATTGCGAACGCGATCGGTCAAATACTCTATCAGAATGCAAGTAAAAAAACATACTGTTCCATTTAAAGAAACAGAGTTGTCCTTCATATCTCCTTGACGACTCCACCTATCAAAAAATTAGTAAAATCGGATGATCATCGGAGTTGGACAAAAATTTTATTGAAATAAAAATTTCGAATAAAGTGGATTTAAAGCCCACTTGGAAAAAATCCACTCTGTTCGAAATTTTTATTTCAATAAAATTTTTGCCCAACAAGCAATTTTCGAAAAAATTTCTTCTCACATCCTGTAGTAAACTAATTATAATTGCTCTAGCTTCCCAAAAATGTTCAAATCGTATAGTACAATATTAAAAAAGTTATCGTCTTTTTTAGAGCGTCCGAATATTAGTTCGAGTAACTGTATACAGGGTGAGGCAATTAAAACAGGACACCTGAATAACTCGCTTGTTTTTGGAGATAGAGGAAAGTGCCTCAGACCAAACTTATTTGGGGTATCGGAGTTGGGCAAAAATTTCATTGAAATAAAAATTTCGAATAAAGTGGGTTTAAAGCCCACTTGGAAAAAATCCACTGTATTCGAAATTTTCATTTCAATAAAATTTCTGCCCAACTCCGATACCCCAAATAAGTTTGGTCTGAGACACTTTCCTCTATCTCCAAAAACAAGCGAGTTATTCAGGTGTCCTGTTTTAAATGCCTCACCCTGTACACAGTTATTCGAACTAATATTCGGACGCTCCAAAAAAGACGATAACTTTTTTAATATTGTACTATACGATTTGAACTTTTTTGGGAAGCTAGAGCAATTATTGTATAATTAGTTTACTGTAGGATGAGAAAAGAAATTTTTTCAAAAATTGCAATTGATCAGAATTGTAGAAAAGATACTAAAAGTTGCATTTCACAACTTGCATGCAATAGATAATTGATGCATGAATAGTTCACTCAAGTCTTGCGTCCCACGTTTGTCGTTTTAAATCTTACAAGTATTTTCATAGCTATTAAAAATTCACAATCACAAATTTTCAGGGCTATCTGTATGGGGCCAGGAAAAATTATTTTATACTTTTTAGTCCGTCTTAAAAGCGTGGTGTGTGTATTAAAAATCTTTTTCTATTTAAATTTTTTTTATCAAGCCTCGTAGGAGGGTATAGGGGTCGGACGAACAAGTATGAGGGCACGGATGAAACAATTTGTCGGGCAGGATCTAAGATCAAGCGTCGGCCGGTGTTGGTTTGATCCCCGAGGCCAGTGATGCGCTGTTCCCCCGGTTGTTTTTTCGTGGTGGTGTTCGTGGCTCGAGCCACGGCGAAAGCGCGTGCCAGCAGGGTGCGGGAAAACGATTAGTTTTTAATTTGCTTCGGGCCGATTCGATCGCGTGAAATTGCGGCCCGGGAGGCTCGTTCGTTCCCCGCCGGTCTCGCTTTGGATTTTTGGCAGGTCTCGGCCTCCCGTTCTCTCTTCCTTGTTTTTTTTTTGTTATTTTTCACATCGACGTTTACCTGGCCCTACCGTGGAGGGGGCAGCCGTGTAGGAGAACGCGGTCGGATATCCTGAAATTACCGCCGCGCTTTCACCTCGCTCGTTTTTAGCGTCTTTTCGCCGGGTTTCGCATTATCTCTGCGTCCGCGGAACCTTAAAAGATCGATTAGTCCCGAGACACCGAGCAGAGGATACATTGTGCCCGGGGCCTGTGCCGATTGAAATCATCCGGACGATTATTTACACGGGTTCTTGTCCCACGAAATTCAATGAACGCCGCGATCTTTCACGCGGCCCAACGTAATTCGACCGGTAAATCACTTGTTACTTGAACCACACCGGTTTACGGTGAAAATCCGCAGCCTCGGATGTTTACCGATTTGCACGATGAATCGTGTTGGCTGTTGGCCGCCATATCTAATTTATGTCTATTCAAAGTAGAGGTCTCAAGCTTTAAAATGAGCCCGAGTTCGTCACGCTGCGACTTCTCTCTGCAAAGTTACAGCAGCTCAAAGATCGCGGTTCGGATAAGCGAGGCTCCACTATGTATCATGGATTAAACAGGCAAATGTAATGCAAAATGTATCGTGCTTGGGCTAATTCTAATCAGAAAAATGTCGCAAATGTGCCAATAAAGGTTTCACGAAGAAATAATTATAAATAAAAAAGTTATTACAATGAATCAATATTGTCTCGTCGATATTCTTCGATCTATGTAATGTCTGGGCTCGTTTTAATCAGGAAAGCGTCACGGATATGTCGATAAAAGTTTCATAACGGTAAAATAAATGTTCACAATTTTCGATCGATTCAGTGCACACGTTATGATACAGCCTGTATAACACTCCTGCACTCGTCACACTGGTTTCCCCGGTTAAAAGATCCGGAAACGAAGAACGCCCGGATCGGCAAGACTTTCCCGTAGGATAACTATGAAAACGGCCGCCGCGCGACGGTGAAATGCGATTTCACCGTGTGTACATCGGCGACGATGCACACGCGATGCACACGCGATGCACACGCGATGCACGCGACGCACGGTGCCTGTTGCGGTCCGTTAATTACAAATTACTACAATCGATACCGCCGCGCCGTTTGAATTGCAAGTTTGCGGCGTGCATTTTCATGGACTGCTATGTCAAAGTGAACACGGCCGGTATAGAGCAACAGAAGGAGGAAGAGCCGAGAGGAAGGAGGAGGCTGTTATTTGTCTCGTGTCAACCGCAAAGGCGCAGGCTTCCCTTATTAAGAAATAGGGAGCTATACAGCTTTCCCGGCGTTAATTGTGTTAAATTGTATACAGAGTGTCCCGCAGATTTCCCTAGGAACTTCGCCGATGCATTATGCCGCGAAAAGTGGGGCTGAAATGTCGTGTAACCAAATGAGGATTTATGCTTCCTCGGAGTTACAACGCCGTTTAAAATTAGAGACCGCCGTTACGCTCTTCCTCCGAAAAACTGTGAGGAATAAATTATGTCTGTTGTCCACTATGTTACACTCGTTTCCAGAATCTTTTGAAATCAATTTTCGTGATCGTCCAAATTAAATACCAGTTCGTCTTTTGAACAGAACCTTTTTGTATACAATCATTTGTCTATGAAACGTTTGCTAACACATTCGTGACTCTTCTACGATTACAATGAGCCCAAGCACGATACTATTCGGATCATATTTGGTTGTTTATAATCCACCATGTAGTGGAACATCGATTATATCCGAACGACAGAATAAAAAGTAAAGTAATGATATTTGGTCCCCTCGGGGTTTCAAATCTATTTACCAATCTCTCCTCTTCTTTCCACTCTCACTATCGCCTAATTTCAGCGGGACCTACAGTTTATTATTAAGATGGGTTCCGAACCATCTTGGGGCACCACAGTTTAGATATCACATGAAAATCTTTTTCTAATGAAAAGCATTTTCAGAGGTGCCGGCGGGATTCGAACCCGGGACCACGGTGTTCGTAGTCCGAACGACAGAATATATTTATTATTTTCAATCGAAAAAATACTGTATGTATTTTTCGTTTTAAATCTTACGAGTATTTCCATAGCTATTAAAAATACAAAATCACAAATTTCCAGGACTATCTGTGTGGGGCTAGGAAGAATTATTTTATACTTTTTAGTCCGTCTTAAAAACGTGGTATATTAGAAGTTTTTATGTATTTACATTTTTTTTATCGTTCATGATGTGTAACCTGCATTATTCGGAAGCATACAACTGCGTATGTAACTATTTTCGTAGCTACATGGTGCTGAATAATGCAAATTACGCCTGGTAAATGAAAAAATAGGACTTTTGAGGGCGATAGCGGCCTAGATCGATCTTTTATCTACCGTTTTTGACTACTGAAAAACCTAATTTTTGTATTATCGAGAAATGAGAATATGAATTCCGCAACCTGGCAATCCTAGAAACGAGTCCACCGCCTTAAGATTGCCACGCCAGTGTGTAAGGGGCGGAGTCAAAAGTGGCGGCGCGTGCCGAGCGTACCTATGTCGCCACCTGTCGGCAGTTGTTGCACACTCCACCCTCTCAGGCTAACGACAATAGCAACAACACGAGAGCGTGCCAGAGCGAACATCAACTCTACGTTGTACGGTTTACGTTGCGGTTTCTGCCTTCCTACACCACCACCGCCACCACCATTATTTCAACCCCATATACACCGCCCTATGTTGTAATTCCCTGACCTTCCACCTCTTTCATCTCCGTTTAAACAAACAACCGACCTGTTCTTCGGCCGCTGCTGCATTGTGGCGCGCCACTGGAATGGCGTCCTGATTGCTTTCGAACAATTTATTTACCCCAGATTACTTTCTTTCATTTGAGAAATCTAAATAAATCAAATAGCGTGGGCGAACGTGGAATTATATCCTCTAGCTCGGAAGATACGAGTAAATAAGATTATGCAGGCCAGTTTAAAAAATAATTTTATGACGACTTTACATTCTTTATGCTGCAGTTACCTCGTCTTTTATCACTTGCATCTCAATTTAAACAAACGATGGCTCTTCTTGGGGAACTGGGGGAATTGCGACATAAGATGGCGCCATATGATTAACATTATGGAGTTCACTTACCGCAAGCAATTATTTTTTTCCTGGGAAAATGTGAGAAGAGAGAGAGTGATGTTTTGTTTGGAAAATATGAAAAGAGGATTAAATTTATTTATATCTTCTATAATTAAGCGTTTGTAATGTAACGTTGTTAAATTTGAAATAGACAAATTGGGTTGAATTAAAAAATTGAATATTATTAAATTTATGTAGACTCGATGTAAAGTAATATTTTTATCAACTTTCTTTTACTGTGTTCGATTCAGGAAACTAATTACTACAGCATATTGTATAATAATAACGCTAATGAGCACAAGGTAGTTGGAAATATGATAATGCCTGATAATACCTATATGTATAATATATGGTCTATTTTCCTATCCGAAAATGTGTTAATTAGCCATCTAAATTTCTATTGTGCTATTGTATCGTAGATAGCACAGTCAATTTACGCACAATAAATTTATGAATTTATTATAATTAATGGAGTTCAACAGGAACGCCCGTCGAAGATAAATTATTGTATCTATCGCCGTAACAATG
The DNA here is from genome assembly GCA_028455795.1 of Lasioglossum marginatum. Classification (NCBI taxonomy): domain Eukaryota; kingdom Metazoa; phylum Arthropoda; class Insecta; order Hymenoptera; family Halictidae; genus Lasioglossum; species Lasioglossum marginatum. The sequence goes on from CM052277.1 coordinate 2,588,632, forward strand.
CACCCAACACAACAAAATGGAGACGGTGGAAATATTTATTGGAATAAAATTGTTAACAGGGAACGTCGGTGTCTTAAAAAATTGAATTTGACTGTTTTACAATTTTGAGAGAAATCACCAATCGAGTTTTATTAAAAATGTAATAAGAAATCGTGATAACAATGAAAAATGAGAACTCGTATGTGCAAACGTTCCGAATCATAAAAAAGACTTTAGCTGATTCCACCATTATCCCCGAAGTCGCTACGAAATTCCACTTAAAACTGAATTGGACTTTAAATTTTGATGTTACCCATAAGGGTTTGCGACTGCCCGTTAAATCAAACTTTAAACACCGTTTGAAAGTTTACTGCCATCAATCCCAGGTAGATGCCCCAGCCTCCAATTATATATTACGAATGAAATGTAATTTCATGGGGAGTACTATAAAATATCAACTACTCGCAGAAAGGGAGATACCATTTGTCCGTACACGAAAATTTTATGGTTACGGGCTTTCTGTTCAGTGTTAACTTTCCTACAGATTCTCAATAAATCTATTTTCGCATTTAATTCTCTCAATTTATCAAAAAACCTTGAGAAACACAATTTAACATTTCTCAATATACATATTTCGGAAATGAAAAACCCCCAATTTCCACGTCAACGAAAAATCAGTAATACAAAGTACATGTCCAATATGTTATAACTAGACTGCGGATTTTTAATATCTTTATGTATTTATGGCTTAAGAAAATCTTCGAAAAAGGCTACAATATAAAATTCGACAGAATTTTGCACAATTTTTATTTGTTTTGGATCTGCAAAGGCTGTTCCCATTAAAAATAAGATTTTATTTTATTCCACTTTCTTAAAATTTGTCTACAAAAAATTGGAAAACGTGAACCATGTTAACACATTACCGACCGGCGATTATTATTATAATTTTGAAAAATCTATGGTACACGGCTAAACACTTTTTAAAAGGAACCTTCAATAGCAACAGCAATTTTCATTGTGAACTAACAAATCACCCTCAATAACGTAGTTAATAGTTTCATCTAAGATTCCAATGTAAAAGAAAATTTCTATGCACTCTTTTGTTACAGCTAAATTATTAAAAATCCTATTAACCATTTGCTGTATCCCGAAAAATGTCGTAGAAGAGAAAATTTATATTTTCTGTATACATTTAATTTAATGCTTAAATATTGATCCACAATATAATCGAATCAAATTTTATTCCATCTGAAATGAAACGCGTAGCATTCATATTTATTAGACTTTGTTAAAAACCTTCATTACGAGTCTGGCTCGTCAAGATACAGTAATAGGCCTCCGGGTAGGTAAAGTGTTAATTAAAATAAACTGTAAATAAATAAATAAATGATAAAAAATCGGAAATAATAGTCCGGGTGTCTGGGATTGCAGATTGCAGCTACACGAAGGGAACGGTCCCGGCCACCTGGAGGATGTCGTCGCGTGCCATTACGAGTCCCGTTGGTAAACGTTTAACGAAGATATCTTTGGAGCACGTGTCAGGACGTGGTTCTCTATAGGTACAGCAATAATGGCCCCTTTAGACTCTGACCTCGTTCTCTCTCTTTCTCTCCTCGTAGCCACTCGATCCTCCCCCGCTTGTGTTTATGCTGGAGGGCACAGAGACGGTGTGTGTACACACTGCTCCTTGCCAGGATCAGAGCCTAGCGTTTCCTGCGGGGCACGCGACTCGGTGGCCAGCTGCTTCCTGTCTGCCGTTCTTCCTCCTCCTGTTTCTCTTTTTTTTTTTTCTCCTCTTCCCATCGTCCTGTTCCACCGGTTCGCGCGACACTGTCCTCCTACGTTCGCAGACTGTCCCTATCCACACCCCCTCTCCCGTGGTCTCGCCATCTTCGCGATTGCAATTAGAGACAAGCTCACCTTTCAGCGAAACTCTACTCGTGCAACTCCTAATTTTTATGAGAACGATCCTTGTTTCTACTGCCCGACGGTTTTCTGATTAAAATGAGTCCAAACTCTCGACACTGTTCGGATCACGTTTGCTCGTTCAATTCTCGGTTACTAGGTTCAATGTCGATCGATTTGTAAGATCAATGTGTTGGGATAGTCTAGACTTCATTTATCATTAATAGACTGCGGATGTGTTTATGCAATTTCCAATTTCCGTAGACAAATTCGAAGAAAGTGGAATGAAATGAAATCCTATTTTTGATGGGAAGAGCCTTTGTGGATTCAAAACAAATAATTCTATATTCTAGTCTTTTTTGTCTTCATTTATCATTAATAGACTGCGGATGTTCATGCAATTTCCAATTTCTGTACGTAAATTCGAAGAAAGTGGAATGAAATGAAATCCTATTTTTGATGGGAACAGCCTTTGTGGATTCAAAACAAATAATTCTATATTGTAGCCTTTTTTGTCTTCATTTATCATTAATAGACTGCGAATGTTCATGCAATTTCCAATTTCTGTACGTAAATTCGAAGAAAGTGGAATGAAATGAAATCCTATTTTTAAGGGGAACAGCCTTTGTGGATTCACAACAAATAATTCTATATTCTAGCCTTTTTTGAACATTTTCATAAGCCATACAGACATAACGATCCGCAATCTAATTATTAACAATACTGTTTTATGCGTATTGATACTTTTATGGAACATCTACCAACAACTCCGTGACGCTTCTCCGATCGAAACGGATAAATAAACAATTTAATGATATCGGCGCTACAGGTTCGATCAATTGTTACTCACAAAGTAATTTTGCAATTTAAATTGTTCTCAACGTTTCAATCCCAATGTGGATCATTTTCAAGAGAAATTTCTGCGTCTGTAAAAAAACTGTAAGTTATAATATTTGTTCAACAAATGAACGGATAAAAGCGCGCACAAATAACAGAGCAGTTACCTCGAGTTTGATTGATTTGTATAATATTTGTAACGACGATCAAAAATCACGTTAAAATTCCCATGATGCAACGTACAGTGGCCGGAATTAATATTCGGACACTCTTAAAAACACGATAACTTTTTTAATATTGTACTATACGATTTGAACTGTTTTTGGAAGCTGGAGCAATTAGTTTACTACAGGATGTGAAAAGAAATTTTTTCGAAAATTGCAATAGATCGGAATTGTAGAAAAAATACTAAAAGTTGCATTCTACAATTCTTTTAGGGTGGGCCTACATTGAAAATTTGAAAAAATACGTTTTGTAGATCTGTGTGAATTAAACATATTCTAAAAATTTCGTCAAAATCGATCGACGTTGCAATGAGCTACAAACGTCTAAAGATGGTAAGTAAATTGCAGATTTTCACGATTTTCGGCCTCTAACTGCAATAAATCTAAGGATTCTTCCAATGCCTGTCGTTTTATCTCGCACCAACCGATTTCGATGAAGCTTTCACAGTGCATATAATCGACACAGATCTACAAAACATATTTTTTAAATTTTCAATATAGGCTCACATAACAAAGTCGTAAAATGTAACTTTTAGTATATTTTTCTACGATTCCGAACTATTGCAATTCTCGAAAAAATTTCTTTTCACATCCTGTAGTAAACTAATTGCTCTAGCTTCTAAAAAAAGTTCATATCGTATAGTACAATATTGAAAAAGTTATCGTGCTTTTTAGAGTGTCCGAATATTAATTCCGGCCACTGTATGAGACCTGCCAGAACCGTTCCGATCGAAGGGCAACAATGACCTAACGCGTCCCCGGTGGACTGGCATTGTCGTAAATATCGGAAGTGACGATTCGAAGGGTGGAAGAAGTCGAGGGACAGGGTTATCCGGCATTTAATAGAATAGCCTTCTGGGTAGGGTCCAGATATAGAGGGCAGGCAATCGAGCTGGTAAGCTGAGGACAAAGAAGTTTGCACGCAGCTTTGTCTTCGTGGACAACGGAAGCGATATCGCGCGGATTCGAGTGGATCGAGCTCGTTTTCGGTGGAGTCACCCCGTAGAAGAGGACGCGAGAAACGAAAACGGTCTCTCTGCAGCATCGGGACGCCGCTGTTGGCCGAATAAAGCACTCGAACAAACAATACGGCTTCACCCCAGATGCTTCCGGTCTCTTATTTCACCGGATAGCCGCAGGAACACGTGCCCCATTTCCTTTTTCTGCTTCCTCTTCCTCTTCGTCTTTCTTGCGAGATCTCCTCCCTCTGTCCAGCTTCTTCAATGCATCCGATAATTTGATAGCGACCAGGGGTGGGACGATGAAAAATCCCCCCTCTTCATAACGCTCCCTGTTGCATTCTTGCATCGATTGTTCAGGCTCAACCCTTCTCCCGAGACCATGATCGCGTGCCTCGCGGACGTCGCACGATTTTCTAATGGAATTGTTCGTGTTCTGTTCCATCTGGTTGCTGATGCATGAAATTTATTATGTTCCCGATGTAACGTTTCGCGTCTTCGCAGTTTAGTATTTCAGCCGTTTTTATCCGTGAAAAAATTATTTGGAGAATGTCAATATACATTATTTATTTGGATCAATACTTTTTTAAATTAATTACTTATAGTAGCATATTCTTGTATATTCTATTACTATATTCTAGTATATTCCTGCATGTTTTGGTACATCGTAGTACATTCTTGTATATGTATTCTGCTATGTTTAACGAATTTATTATTGCCTTTCACCTTTTACCGATACATTCGTGACATTCTCCTGATGAAAATGATACCAAACATGACACCATTTGCAACATTATCCGACATTTGAGTTCTCCATGCAACAGTTCAATTTAATGCAACGCGATCCATTGTGCAGATTGATAAAGACTGGTCCTGGCACTCTAACTAAGTAGCCGTTCTGTTATCCGACCACTCAGGACCCAACAGAAAGCGAAGAGAAAAATTTGTCCACATTCAGAAACTATTGAAAATTTCTTTGAAGACAGTGGACACTTTTAGACGTGATCTTTATGAGGCAAGAAGGTGGACAAAAGGGAGAAAAGAAGCAGCGGAGAAAGGCTCGCGAGGGGCTACTAATACGCAACCCTTTGCAGTCCAGGTGGTTTCGCATGCTGTCGGTAACGAGACACCGGGGTGGGTTCAAGGGGGAGAGAAAACAGCGAAGAAAGAGAAGTAGGCGGAGAAAATGCGAAAGAACCGCGTGTACGCACAACCTGCCCGCTCTTTCGCACCCGCGACAGATGTTTCCCCGGTTTCGGAAGCGGAGAACCAACAACTATACTTACCGAGCATCCTCCGGCTGGAATGCGTCGGAATTTCTGCTCTGAATTCTTATACTGGGTGCTCGACAAGCTCGACAATTTCAACGAGCGGTGCTCAACGCGAGCTTACAAGGTGGACACAATTCTTTTCATTTCATTTACAGAACTATTGGGTCGTTCGGAAAGTCATTTCATTTTCTTAAGAGAAAATGAAAGCCAATTTTTTACCATTTAGAACAAGTTTTATGACATTTTGTTCTATGATCTCTTGCGATTTTTCAGGAAACTTGAAGATCCCATGCTCGTAGAATTTCTGTTTTTTATTAGCAAAATATTGAGTTGTATGACTTTTCACGACTTTATTTGAAATGGAATTTGCACCGCATAAAAAATGTTGAAAAAAGTGAAAAAAATAGCAATCGATGGTACATCCTCTCTTCAAACAGCGCACAACTTTTTCTTTCGTGCGCTACATTTTTACCCTTGCGGTAATAGAAAAGCGAAAGATGATGGAAATGCGTACTTTGATTTTGCATATTTGATAAAAACATACTTGAAAGATTAGAAAGCACTACAAGGTAGGAAATTACGTCCGAAATGTCAGCTGTCAAGATATACCACGATTTTGCGATTTAAAATAAGGTTGGTAATAACAAATGGAAGCAATGCTATCTCTATACGAAAAACTTAATGACTTTCCGAACGACCCAATAATTCGAGTAGACACAGATTCGGTATTTCAGTATTAGGGTTAACCCTTTGCACTCCAGCCTAGTGACTCATATCGTACATCAATAACTCCACCACTATATTAGTTACCAGTATATATATACAAATTATATATATAATAAAAATTATATATATACAGTGGGTGTACAAAGTGTTCGTACATCTTTTAAAATAGAATAACTTTATTATAATTGTACCAAACGAACTGATTTCTTATAATCAATTAGAAGCATTAATTTACTAAACGATCTGCAAAAAAGATTTTCCAAAAATTACAATTTACAAGGTTGCATGCAATAAAACAAAATATTTATTCCTTAGCTACATTATATAAAACAAGTTCAAGTTTATAAATCTTTAACGAAATGAAAATTTTATGTTTTGAATTCATATTTCAAACAAACAAGTTGTACCACCTTGATGGAACAACATTTCTGGAAAAGTTAGAAATCACTCGTTGCCAATGGTGTACTGAAACATGTGAAATTAATAATTATGTTGTTGCCACGCTAAAAGTATAACAGTATCGGAAAGTGTAAGCTCCATTATCCTAAAAATTCCTCCGGACTTAAGGTAGAGCAAAACCATAAAAATACATTGGTAGTTGTAAATTAAAAGACTTTTTTGACTGATATCACGACCAGAGCGCGTTGCGCTGAACCTTTCTCTATCAAATGAACCTTTGTGCAGCTCAAAATATGCTCGTATAAGGACAAAAAACCGATTCCCGCAAACCCATGTTTCGACCCAAAAGCCAGTTAGATTCTAATTCCTTTCTAGTTATGTCACGTGAGTACCCTTCCCCCTTAATAATTCAGACAATGTAGGTTCTAATACAGTTTAAAAGTGACCAGCAACTTTTTAAGCTGCAAACACATAATCAAGTCTCGCGCGAAGTTCTTCTAATTAGCTTCCGAAGCGCAGTCAGGCGCGGTGACCATACCGTGAATATAAAATGGCCAATTACAGAACTCTTTTGTGCAGATTTTCCGGAAACGATCGGCTTCCGTCGACACCCTAACCGTGAGTCTCTTTGCTTTTCATTTGCTCAAATTTCACCGCAAATACACGAAATCAGGTGGCCGTTCATAATAAATGTGATTGTTTGATTCCGTTAGGATTCAATCTAGAGTTTATCCAAGTATACCGGTCGCAGTAAGATATTCATTGGGAGACTTCGGAAGCGCATTTAACTTGCAGAAGCTTTTTCCGAGGATCGTGGGGGAGGAATACTTGGACAACTGGCTGCAGGCGATGCTCAGGTAAAATGTTCGATGTTTTGTGTCGGAGAAATCGCGTGGAGGGTCCATCGAAGGTGTTTCCAACTCCATTAGAGGCGGCAGCTGGGCCACGGAGGGTCGAGGTGTTATCCTTGCACCCTTTAAACTCGGAAACCGGCTGCACCCTTTCACCTTCCCCCGGGAAACGTGTCCCGATTGATCTATGGATGCGGACTACACCGACGGATCGATCCAGATTTAAGAAAATATTGATTTCTTTCTTTTCGATATTTATTTTTACCCATTAATGCTCTAGTTTCAATCGTTACAGCGATTAACACGTCTTTATCCCCAAAAATGTCGTAAAAGAGAAAAGAAAATGTATATTTTTCGTACGGCTACATTTATTTTAATGCTTAAATATTGCGTATAAATGAAACAAATTTGATTTCATTGAAAAAGAAAGGCGTAACATTCATATTTGCTAGACTTCGTTTAAAATCTTCATGTGTGTGACTTCGAGTGTGACTCGTTAAAATGCGGCAAGGGATTAAAATAATAGGGACTTCAATCAGGTATTCTAGAATTTTCAGAAATCTTTTTATTCCGTTCTAAAACAATTCTGCTAAACAAAAAGCCGACTAAAAAATCATACTGTTCGCCGGCCAATTTTACGAGGAATAAATCCAGAAAGGGAATGCTCGTCGCCGCAATAAAAGTGGCGCGAAAGAATACCTCCATCACATGGGAAAACTCGAGAACGCAATCGATCTTGTAATCAAGGGAACGTGGAAAAAGGGGGAAAAGGAAGGTGGCGGCTGGTTTGCGACAATATGCCAATATGGCAATAAAGCCAACACCGCCGCCTCGACTCCTCTCGCCCCCCACCCCCGGCCTTCCGATATAAACAGGGGGTACAATGTCGACGCAAAAGTGCCGACAGATGGGATTCTATCCTCTCTTTTCTTCTTTTTATCGGAGCCCCCTCCGCCGGGAATTCTCTGGAGTGCATGCGAGACTCCCACGAAAACCACCCACAACGTTCTCTTTCATAGAATTTCATCGTTTTTCGTTAGTTTCCCAGCGCGCACGGGGGCTGTGCCGCACGCCCCTGAATATCCTCGATGGAGGAGCGGGAACACATGTGCCCCGGGACGGGGATATCGATTTTTTCTTTTTTCTCCACCCGGGCTGGGAAAATAACAGCATGCTAAAGCGGAATAATTGCTGATTCTGGCGTAATCGTGTCTGCGATGACGGATATGCAGTTATGCATACTGACCATTTCGATATTTTATTGTATTTCGTTGTATTTTAGTCTATTTTTTATTCAACTGAATTTTATTGGATTCTATTTCATCCTATTTCCGTCCATTTCAGTCTGTTTCGTTCCATTTTCATCCAATCTATTCCATTTTATTCGATTTTAATCGATTACGTTCAATTACTGTCGATTTCATACGATCGTATTCAACTTTACTCGATCGCGTTCGATTTTGTTCAATGCTATTTGATTTTATCCGATTTTATGCGATTGTATTCGACTTTACTCGATCCTATTCGATTGCGTTCGATTTTGTTCAATATTACTCGATTTCAGTCGATTTTATGCGATCGTGTTCGATCGTAATCGATTATATTCGATTTCAATCGATTTGTTCCGACCATATTCGATATTAATCTATTACATTCAATTTTATTCAATTACATTCGATTATAATCGATTTGCTCCGACAATATTCGATCTTAATTGATTACATTCGAGTTTGTTCGATTTGAGATTCGATCGTATTCGACTTTATCCGACTACATTCGATTTTAATTATTATTATTATATTTATTACAAACGGACCGAGGTCCTTTTACACAAATGTTTATTAAAGACTTAACCTAAATTAATTAAGAAGGGACATGCACACAAAAACTGTTGGAATAAAGGTAATGATGTTATGAGTTAATCCAGCGTAATTTACTTTTGAAAGTGTGCAACCCATTAAAAAAATCAATAATCTTATAAAGCGTATTGGAGTTGGCAATAATTCGATTTGCAGTTAGGTTTTTGAAATCCCTGTGCTGTAGATCCCAAAACACGTTCAGGTACGTAAAAATTGATTTGCATTAGGAGAGAGGAACAATCAATACGATTATTAATTAAATTAAAAATAAAGCTCTGGTCGGATAGACTTCTTCGAGCAGACAATGTTTCCAGGTTAACTATGTTTAAGAGCCTGTTCAGACGCGGCGGAAACCGCGCGTTTTCGACCACGCGATTTGAACCGCGCGGATCTTATTACATTAGCGTCTATGCATTCATTCACACGTGACCGCGCGGTCGAAAACGCGCGATTTCCGCCGTGTCTGAACAGGCCCTAATATTGTGGAGTAATCGTGATCAAAGATTGACATAGGATTATTTCTGTTAAGGGATATGATTGAAGTGGAATCAGACAGTCTAGTGAAATAGGTAATTGTAAAACTTTATTATAAAATGGCTAATATATAACTGCACCTGTCTATACCGACTCTTTCGTCGAACTGAACTCGCGACTCGCGTCTCGATCGTCGCTTCGGCTGCTGATCGTCTTTTTTAACCATCGATCGTCTTTTCAACCGCCGATCGTCACTTCGAGGTGACGCACACCACTACACACCACTCTTTACATAGTAACAGCATTCTTGAGTTTTTTATTACAGAATTGTTTTACTTCAACAATTTCTCTTATATGAACAAAACCTGAGAAATTTATGCTTCACTCTCTCGAACATGATTTCGTAATTAAAGCTTCTCAGAGGCCATATAACTGACGCGTATTCCAACAGGGGACGGACGGGTAATATATAGCAGTCTAAGTTTAATCGATTACATTCAATTTTACTCGATCGTATTCGACTTTCTTTCGAGTTTATCGGACTAATCCAAGATCTGGAATCTGCACGAAGTCTCCTCATCATCCGAAGAACTCGTGTCCAGTAGTTCTTTCGCCGAGGAAGACACAAAGCTGGTTACTTAGCGGATAAAGTATGAGCACGCGGCGCGGAAAGTGGCTCATCGTGGCACCGCAACAAGCGCCGGTGCCACCGGGCTGGTTCTTTTCCCCGTTCTTTTACCACGCTCGGAGGAAATTGTCCGTCAGCCAGCAGAGAATCCTTTTGTCGTGAGGTCCGGGCAGCATTCGCGACAGCGTAAACAGCTGCGACTGCCATTTCAATAACAGCAACTAGCCCGGTCAGATAGGATTTTGGTGGCGGTCCTCTGGTTTCCCTTTGATCGGCCCCCGAAAACCCCGCTCGAAGAATAAATTTTCGCGTTCCTCCCTCTCGACCTTTCTCTATCCTGCTCCGCCAACCCTGCCCTATGCAGCTGTCTCGCGAATGAATCTGCATACAGCGTCTTTTAAGTCTCCCGGCTAACTCCGGTTTTCTCTCGCGTCCGACGGCCGACGCTGCATCTGACAGGCCGCTGAATGGGAAAATGCGTTATAGCCCCTTCCGAAGACGAAATTCGGATTGGTGATCGCGAATTATCGGTTACGGCGGAAGTCGAACTTCTAGGTCTTATTCCGTCTTAAAAACCGGCATCTCAAATATCGCCCGATCTTGATCTCCGCGTAGATGTTCGACTGTGTTAAAAAATTATTTCGTTAGCAGTTAATTTATTAATTAAACCCTCGCCGCAATGTGTTCCTGACAGTTTCCCGATTAAAACGAGTCCGAACACGACACAGTTTGGACCGCAGTTATCTGTTTAATCCACGATACAGTAGAGCCTCCGTTATCCGAACTGGTAGAATACTTCTCCATTGCACACCTAACGGATAAAAATAAGCGACCTAATCTTTCGGTTCGGATAATCGAGGCTCCGCTAAATCGCGGATTAAACGAGCAAATGCGATCCGAATCCTATCGTGTCGGGTATCATTTTAATCAGAGAGATGGCATAGATGCATCGATAAAGGTTTCGCAGCGGCACGATTCGAACCGGAACCAGGTCTGTGGTGTTCTCAAGTTTCTGTGCAGGTAAAATCACATCGAATGAGTTCGTAGGAGCGAAGATCTGGATAGACTATCTGCGCCGGGTGGCAACGCTGGCAACAGGCCGCGGTATTCGAGGAGATAAGACACAAAGGCGCGACACGGACGCCTTAAAAACGTTCGGAGACCTCGGGAAATGGGTAGCCGAGACAGGTAGCGTCTCAATGCACAGAGAGGCCACGTATATACATAGATTGCGGATCCCCCGCAGCGTCGTATCCCGGGTAATCCCTGAAACGACGCTGCGAGCACGCACCGCATTCTACATGGATATTCTCACGATTCCTTGGTCGCCTTCGGGTCGACCGAGGTTCCATTCTTGTGTACATCCACCCATTCGAGCCCCTCGATCGTGTGTCCCCGTGTTCGCCTAGCTCAGGTGTATTCCGATTCTCTGTTTGCTCTCTCTTTCTCTCTCTCTCTCTCTCTCTCTCTCTCTCTCTCTCTCTGTTACTCTCTATTGCTCAGCTTTGCCTGGGGGCCTCGGAACGACTAGAAACGACACCAGGTAGTCCTTCAGGATTCGCACGAGACACCCTGAATAGCCGGACGACGTTTCGGAAATTTACAAACCAACCCCCGCAAACACGATTGTCCCGCGACCCCTGTAAACCTATAATGGACGAGTCGTGATTGGAAATAACTTAAACTGATTTTCCAGTTTCGAAACGCAGCTTTTCAGGGATTTCGACAACTGAGATTGCACAATGGCGACTGCCGGTGTCCCTATGTGTATTACGGTTTTTCTATGGTGATTTATGGAAGCACTAGTACGGATCGACAAATTTTGCACCGGTGGATTTGTGTCCTTTTTCTGGCAGAATTCTTTGTTATTAATTATTTCCTGGTGAAACTTGTACAGTAAATCCTCTATAAACGCGACAAGGCCGTACACGATAAACGCAACAATAATATCCCCTCCACTGTGTAATCTGATCTCGGCTCGGGTATATCGGTGTAAACTACTACTAATGCGACGCGGAGTCGCAGTCTCTGTTTACACGCGCTGTCCTTCTCTACGTTCGGCTCAGCCTTTGAAGCTGAAAAAATAGTCCCGTCTAGATAAATGCAATCGAATCCCCGCGAGGCTGTTGCGTTTATAGAGGATTTACTGCACCAACATGTTCCTGACACTTTCCTGGTTAAAATGAGCCCAAGCACGATACAGTGATACTCTAGAACCGAGTATGAACCTTAGAATGTAAAAAATATAAATTTTCTCATGAATACGCTTGATCTTTCTATGAATCATGAAAAAATGTTTATTATTAGACTGCGGATCTTTATGCAAAATAAAAATGCTCTGCATTTATTGTGGGAAGCAGGAATAACATGAAAATTGATTTCATCCCTTAACGATTCTGCTACATTAAAAGCAATATTATAATATTCTTGAATTTTTTAAATCTTTCACTGTCGTAATTCGTCCATCCAAGATCCACAGTCTAGTTATAACTACTGTAGGATTCTGACGGAGAGCTTGTTCATACATATATTTTCTATGTAAATGAAAATTGATTTCATCCCTTAATGACTTCGTTACATTAAAAACAAGATTACGATATTCTTAAATTTTTCTAATCTTCCACTGTTTTATATTTCACCCGACCAACTTTCTCATAAATTCATAAAGATCTGCAGTCTATTTATTTATTATTTATTTAGCTTGTTCATACATGTATTTTCCACGTAAATGAAAATTGATTTCATCCCTTAATGACTTCGTTGCATTAAAAACAAGATTAGGATATTCTTAAATTTTTCTAATCTCTTCCACTGTTTTATATTTCACCCGACCAACTTTCTCATAAACGCATAAAGATCCGCAGTCTATTTATTATGATTAACAATATCTCAAAAGTTTTTCGCTGTGTGTAGTATGTCTCGTTTTAAAAGGCCGTGATTATTTGAAAGTTCGTAATCAAATTTTTTTAAAGTCTCGTGGAGCGTAGGTGGCGCGTCGTTAAAAATAAAAATTCGAACGGGAGTACGCGCGCGCGCCCGAAATGTATTTATTTTCTGTTTGTAAAACCGGGGCGCACTGTCGTCGGTCGGACTCGTTCTAAATTGCAGCCGGAGAAGCGGCCGAGAGATTTTCGCATTTGTACGCGGACTGACTACGGGTTGTTTCGCGGTACGAATCGATCAGCGAGCAATTATCGCTCGAACGAGTGGGCACTTACCGCCGCCTCGTTAACCCGTAATTATCGGTGGGCGGTAAAAGTTTCATTGCCATTAAAATCATTGTTTTTTTCCTCCCTCGTGTACTGTCCCTCTATTTCCGCGGTGTGCTGCTTCTCCCGTATATACTGTGTGCCCGAGGTAACGATTTACCCGAGAGCTCGATCCTTCAAACGTATCTCGCTTAAAATGTCAAATAAATTTTTTTTAGAAAAGTATTAATTAATTTAGATTCAAAGATAAATTGTTTCGAATTTTTTAGGAAATTTTCGTGGTGATATAGCTGCATATAAATGCAAGGATTAAATTGATACCCCGTTTGGTTGCTTTTAAAAATTGTGATTATTAGTATAATAGATAATTATTTTTTATGAATCCTTTACCAGCATATTGGTGACAATTTTCTGATTAGAGACATGACAGGCTTATTTGCCAGTTTAATTCGCGAATCAGTGGAACCTCGATTATCCGAATCGAGATTTTTGATGTGTTGTTACTTCGTAGAAAAAAGAGCATTTTGAAATATTAACGCCTTGCCCTACAATACCGTGTCAGACTCGTGATGAAGATTCTGAACAGAGACCAATACAATGGTTCATTATTAATGGTTCATTCATTTGCTATTCATTTTCTTTAAACCGAAATAAAATTCTATATTGGTTTTGTTAATGTACAGCTATTGGAGAATATAATAGGCATACAATATACATATAAATTTTCCCCTTTTTCAGGAAATCACGAACTAGGAAAAAGTTCTAATCACTGAAACCGTAAAATAAATCGTAGGTCAAGGGGTTAAACAAGTAAATAAAATCCAAATCGTATCGTGTTGGGTGTCATTTTAAACAGAAAGGTGTAACGAATATGCCAGTGTAGATTTTACTTGAGAATTGTATGAAATATATCAAGTTTTTCTGATTGAATTAGTATTAGTTATTAAGATCTCTAAAGGTTAGCAATTTTTGTCAGTAAACGTTCGAGGGCACGGTGGTTCTTTAGGAGAGGAACGAGTAGCCGGTGAGTGGGCGTACATAGAGATACTAAATGAGGGAAGAATAGGAAAGTGGTAGTCCCCTTGTGTTCAGGTTTAACGACGGTAGGCGTGGAAGAAGCGAGCCGCCTTTGTCCTCAGCGCCGGACGAAATGATGTCGAGCGGGCCCAAAATCACTCGGTAATTGGCAAGCTGTTTGTTTTGTCGCAGCCCGCGCCGACAACAGATGGCCCCTGGTTCAGCTCTCTTGCTTCAGAGGGACCTTATTACGATTTCCTATTACCAGTCGACCGGCTAAAATCGATTTGACCGCGCTTTCCGAGTGAATTGCAAGGTGGAGAGGCCACTTTCGGCCTGAGACGACCTGGCGTGTCGTAAGGAAACGGAACAAGACCGTAACACGTTAAATAGAGACGTTTCTCGACGCACAATGTGCCATTTCTTCGAACGGGAACCAATCCTCATAACCAGCTTTATACAAAAGAAAAATTCTCTGCAGCAATCGTAAAAAAAATAGGAGAAAAATCAAATTAATTCAAAGGTTTCATCATTTCTACGAGATGAAAAGTTCTTCTAATTTTAAACAGACCTCCGATTTTTATCAAAATTCTTTTATTGTTTTTTTAAAGATGAATTAGTATAAACGACGTTCTCGAGAATTCTGAAAACTCTGCATCAATCGTAAAAAAAATAGGAGAAAATTCAAATTAATTCTTTGTTTCATCATTTCTACGAGATGAAAAATTCTTCTAATTTTAAACAATCCCCCGATTTTTATCAAAACTCGTTTATTGTTCTTTCAAAGATGGATTGGTGTAAACGACGTTCTTGAGAATTTTAAAAATTCTGCATCAATCGTAAAAAAAATAGGAGAAAAATCAAATTAATTCAAAGGTTTCATCATTTCTACGAGATGAAAAATTCTTCTAATTTTAAACAACCCCCCGATTTTTATCAAAATTCGTTTATTGTTCTTTCAAAGATGGTGTAAACGACGTTCTTGAGAATTTTGAAAACTTTCTTACGATTCTCGTGAACATTCTTGTTGAATTTCTTTGTTTCAACAAAAATGCAAAATTCGAACTGGATGTACTATCATTGCTATAAGCGACATTTTTGATGTAATTAAAACTTCTACTATACGTATAAAATCCGCCCTGAAATTCAAAGTGATTTCACCCCTATGTGGATTTACATGTAAATTTAGAATGCTCTCATATTTCATAATTTTCTTGTGTTCGTAATAAAAAATTACGAGCCTCGCTTGAACTTTCAACCAAGAAAGTTACCGCTGCTTGTATACATTTTAGTAATCGTTAAAACTATGCAAGCATCCTTGTATTGTTAGTAGCTTTAAAGATCAAACACCTGCGCAGACTATAAAAAAACGATAGCAAGATTTAAAGTCGAGTATCTGCAAACTAATAAGAGAGAAAAGGAGAATGGTTCAAGAAAGTTTCGTAACTGTCGTCAGTTGGCGACACGGTGCAGTCTTTCCCCTGTGATTACTTCGATCAACCACCCAGAAGATGGCAGCACGTGCTGAACCAGTTGTCGCGGGAATATCTCGCGCCTGCTTTAAATTTAAATTCTGGCGCCGCTTCGTGCGCGCGAAATTCAAATTCAAACATCATACCGGATTCATACAATAAAATCTTTAATATTTTTATCTTGCATGAAAACCTACAGTCTAATGATAATACGTTGATTAAATACATTTAATAAATAATGTAGTAATGCATAGCTTGGGTACATTTAAGAAAATAATGTAACAATAAGATATATTTAATAAATAATATTATACACTGCTCTCCAAAAACATAACTCACTGGCACCCTTAATTAGCCGTCGATCCGAGCAACAAGATGTCCACTGCCAAGACACGCCTATCACCACCAAATTGATTGGACAAGTTAAGAAATTAAAGACGTTGATAAGTGAACAAAAAGGGAAACATCGTGAAAAAACGATAGCAGTTCGTGGAACTAGAAAACTTTAGCCAGACCGATGTCTCCTATCTCAGAAACCCTGTGTCCCCTAGATTGGGACATGTCTTGTTCCGGCTGTCCCCTAATTAGAAGTCGCCCGGGCTTTTAAGTTCCAAATGAAGTTTGACTGAAGCCGATCGAGCACACGATAACACAGAGGTAGCATTTCTTCATTTCACGGTCTATTCGACTTCTAGGCTGCGCACAGGATGAGCCTTCCGATATCTATTTAAGGGTTTGATGGTCTGGGTGGTCAGAGACCTTCGCTGACGAACCAGGGAAAAGTCAACGATCCTGATACCTTCGATCCTCATAGATAAAGTACTATTTAAAAATGCTTTTAACTAGACTAGAGATAATTACCCTTAATTGCTGAAGCTTGTCCTCCAACGGGATCCACCATTTTGTTTTCACTGTTTGTTAATGAACCTTTAATTCCAGTACTCGAAATGTTTTCTGATGCTTATTGTTGCTGATCTGCATTGTCTCAGTGATTGAAAATTTTTTCAAAAAAACAGGAGTCCATTTTTTATTCGTGTTTTTAAAAAATGCGTAACGTCCACAATCTACTGATAAATGCTGACTAAAGTCTGAAATTGTGTATTTGAAAAATCGATATTTATTTGTGTACGTCCAACGTGAATTTTCACTGAGATTTTCCGCTTATAATGTCGGAAATATTCCGAAATCGATCCTCCGGGGACCAAATAATTCGCCGGCTTGGCAAATCCTCCGAATTTGCAAAATTCCCCTTTCTCTCGGTCCGCAGGAAATATTGCCAGAACTTGGCCAGTCCGACAAAAGTAACTCGCTGCGACATATTTAGCAGCCCGCTTTGATATTCGTTACGAACTGGGAATTGCGCACAATGAAAATTTTCACTTGCAAATTTCTTTAGGAATTCGCCGGCCAGTTTTCCCATAGCCGACGCTGGATTTCCATTTCCGCTGTTTCCGGGAGGAAATACATTTTCCTACGAATTACATCGCCTTCGCGAGATGTACCTTTAAATAATCTAATTTTTCCGAGCAATTTCTGTTGTAAATAGTTCTAGCAGTTGCTCTTGCGCCGGTACTTTTTATAGGACAACGTGAAATTGTTACAAGTCGGTCACAAGTCACTGTAAATGTGCACCATGCAAGAAGAAAATTGCATCACAAGCAATGTCTGTGAACTATTAATTTAGTGATAGAACTTATGTTTTCAATCATTTGTTTATGGAGTTGTCACCAACATGTTCGCGACACTTCCCGAATTAAAACGATACCAAACACGGCATACTTTGCATTATTCTTGCCTGTGTAATTGAAGGATTTAATCGAATCTCTATTATCCAAACCGAGATTTTTGATGTGCTATAACTTCGAAGAAAATGATCGGAGGATGTTCTGTTTAGGCTCGTTTTAAAGCTTGAAATTTTGTCGCCAGTAGTACCTCGATTATCCGAACCGAGATCTTTGATCGGTCATAACCCCGTAGAAAAAAATCGGAGAATGTTCTCCTTGGGCTCACTTGAAAGCTTGAAACCTGTACTTTCCACATACCTAATTTACATTTTGTTGCGATACAGTAGAACCTAATCTACCTAAAATTTTGTCACGAGTGGTACCTCGATTATCCGAACCGAGATCTTCGATCAGTCATAACCCCGTAGAAAAAAATCGGAGAATGTTCTCCTTGGGCTCATTTGAAAGCTTGAAACCTGTGCTTTCAACATACCTAATTTACATTTTGTTGAGACACAGTAGAACCTCGATGATCCGAGTTAATCAGCGGAACATGGTCGCACAAATACGAGACTTTTCGCCGGTATCGAATTCCCGAATACATAATTAGTGTGAATTGATCCATCAAAGGAGCACCCAGAAGCGAATTGGTGCAGCTAACGCGAGTCAGTGGATAAAGCAGAATCAAAATTGCAGATTGTTGTCGCGCAAATCGCGTTAGCAGCAGCGGAGTTTCGACAGAAGTTAATTCCGTTCCCCATAAACGAAACGCGTTCGCCATAACAGAGCGAAAGCCGTCAGTTACGAGAGCAGCTCGGTAAACGGCGAACGATCTCGTTCGTATCATCGTCCGATTGCGGGTATCATCCTGAACAGCGAGAAAGAGAGAGAGAGAGAGAGAGAGAGAGATAGCGAACAAACTCGAACCTCGGACTGCAGCGATAACAGTCCGGTGGCATCCGCTTATATTTCAGGAAAATCAACGATTTGTTAATAATGCACGGTCGGTTCCGGGCCAGCTGGAACAGACAAAGGCTCATAAATGAACCAAAAGCGTTCCACAGTTTAAATCACCGGTCGGCTGGATAGAAACGCATCTCTCTCTCTCGCGAGTATATTCGTCGGCCACGATCACGGGTTGGAGAGAACAGGCTCAAAGAGATCGAGGCGCGGCTGAGAATGGAGATTTAAGGGTCCGACGTGTGGGTGGCGACTGCAGGGTTTCTCTGCCCGATGGCGAAGTCGTCCTCGTCGTCGTCGTACTCGTCCTCGTCGTTGTCGCCGCATCGTTACATTCGCCGCCAACGTGACGCCCCTGCGCTTGTTCCAACCTCTCCCCTTCTGGAAACGTTGCACACCCCGAGGACCCCTCACTCGCGTGCCATTTACAAGGTGTGCTCAAAAAGTTGGACGCGATGCGCCAGTCTGAGGACTGACGAGGGGATTGTCCAACAGTTTACTTGAGCTGACGCGTTTACATTGGTTCGGCTAATCGAGGTACCACTGTATCGCAACGAAATGTAAATTAGGTATGTTGAAATAGATGTTTCAAGCTTTAAAATGAACCCACGTATAACTTCCTCCGGCGTTTTTCCACAGAGCTATGACAGATCGAAGATCTCGGTTCGGATAATCGAGGTACCACTCGAAAAAATATTTGATATTGAAAGCAGAGGTTTCAAGCTTTAAAATGAGCCTAAGCAGGACATTCTCCGATCATTTTCCTCTGAGCTACAGCAGATCAAAGATCTCGGTTCGGATAATCGAGGTTCTACTAAATCCTTCAATTACACAGGCAAATATAGTGCAAAATGTATCGTGTTTGGTATCGTTTTAATCGGAAAAATGTCACGGTTATGCAGGTGAAGGGTTCATAATGAAATCATTAGCCACAAAGCAGTTTTATCGATGAATTAGTATTAACAATTCCACGTTACAGGTGACTTTTGTACAGTGTCTGAAGAAGACTGCTCGGAAGGGTACACATAAATGTGTGTAACATCAGGAATAAAATAGTTCTGGACCGCCGGAACTTTTCGAACACACCTTGTACATTATTCGGCCCTGACTCCGAATCTAATATTATGAATCACGAGCCCTGTCCAGGCCGTGCATAATGGGGTCGTAGGTCGGCACCGCCTCGCGCGGAATTCTTCTTTGCTGTTCTTCCGATCCGCAGGATCACCGATGGAACAAAGGCTTTCCAGGACCTTTTTGCGGCCGGATGGATTTTCATAATGGGTAATAACGTTCTTGCTAGTTACACTTAATTTATAGATGCGGCGCCCGACGGTCTAGCGCGCTCGCAGTGCTCGGGATCGCGGCCGAGGATTACGACGTGCAAAAACGTACAGCGTTCTGAATAATTCTGCGGCTGGATGGCGAAGCGACCCGGGCGGAGCATCCCGAGAGCGGGGAAAAATATTTTCCGACTGGAGAATCAACCGAGTTTCTCCTTCCTTTCCCGAAGTTGCTTTCTTTTGAAAGTTTTACAAGTTCGAAAGATTATACTTCATCAATCATACATTTTCTCGTAAAATGTATACATTTGAACGCGGATCTTTATGCAGGAACTAGAAGCTGCAGAGACATTTATTTAATTTAATAATTTCAATAAGCCACAAATAATACAATCGTTATCTTAATGCTTCACAATCTCAAATCTATAAATTTGGTGTTTCAAGCAAATATTTGTTTTATAAAGTAGGTACTTTATTGGATAAAAATATATTTATGTAGCGTAGAATCTGCAATCTAATTATTTTGCAAGAGATAATAGATTTTTAGCTTGTCTCATTTCTATTCTATCTCGATGTTTCATAGAATCGATTTAATATAGAATGATAGCGCGCATGCTTACTAGCACTTCGGCTAGAACAATGGAACATAATCGATGTCGCGCGCGTCATGTAAAGGTCACTCGAAGGTCAGCATGCTGCACATCTATACACGCTTCTACGTGGATGTATATTCGTCCTTTTTGTCAACTGGTATATTAAAGCAACGAAAATACTGTATATTCTGTCGAATTGTTAGCAACAAAGTATTTCAGATTCGGATCTCAGATCAGCAAGCAAGTATGTGTACTCGAATATTCTTCTCGTTACCTCGATCTGCTGTATTTATTATTACAATACTTGAACTAATGGATCTCGTATAATCTTTGGAAATCGACTTTGGCGAGTTTGTTTATGCGACGAGGAAGTTGCATCGGTATACCAGATTGTCGATGTACAGGGTGTCTCTTAAGTGTCTGATTAATTGTAGCTTAATTCCTCATAATCCACTGATGAACTGACTTGCGTCATTTTTGTCGCAGTAGAGGCGTCAAGTGGCACCAATGTGCCACAAACGTGGCGACGGTGACATCAGAGAGGGAGAAAGAGGGGGTAGCCAAGGAGAAAAAGGTCCCAAAGCTTCGGTAAATAAGTCCGCTCGCGGCTGAGTGACGGTAGCGCGATTTATCGTCGAGATTTGCGAATGGGAGGTAGAGGGGAGCATAACGAGACGTGGGGGACGAGGAGAGGCGAGACGAGAGTCGAGAATTTTCTTAAATTGCACTTTGTAGCTCCTGAGAGACCTTACACAGGGATTTCGACGCCCACGGCGAGGGATAACGAGGCTGAAGCTGAAGAAACCCAGCTTCCCACCCCACCCGTGGCCACCCCCGCGGAGGTGAGACACACATCAGTGGGGTCCTTCCATGGTAGGCCCACGGGGACATAATTGATATCCGGCGGGAGCAAACGAGAGAAGAATGGACCCGACAGAGAGTCCTCTCGAAACCCGGACAGAGGAAAAAATTACCTTACGCAGACCAAGAAGGAGGAGGAAGAAGAAGAAGGGACGAGAAGGCCGAGGGAACACCGAAAACGAAGAAGGACCACCGAGATCGTGTCCAGAATCGCCGACTTGTCGAAACTCCAAAGGCCACCTAAGCGCCGACTATGCTTTTCCATTCCCTTTTACCTTCGCCGATCTCTCACTCTCTTTCTCTTCCTCTCTCTCCCTCTCTTTGCTTGATTCTGCCTCTCTCTCTCTCTCGGTTTCTTGTAGTATAGATCTTCTATCTTCTCCTCTTCTCGGCCAACGTCAACCCGGTCCTCTTTAATGGACGGTTTACCGCTCCGCAAACATCCACTGACCCACCACCTCCGACCGGACTAATTGCTAATCGCAGTTCACCAAATGATCCTCCTACTCCTGCGAAACCCCCAGGACCAATCGCGCCCCTCCATCGGCCTCTTATGTCTCATTTACCGAGTCGACTAGCTCCTCTGCGGGAACGCTGCGATTCGACGGCGAAGATTGATATAGAATAATGAGTAATTTAGCAATAACACATTTGTCGATAATGATTTTACCTTTGCATTGATACCGTCGTGTGCCTTGCAGCTTTCTGGTCAAAATGATACCAAGCACTGCACTGTTCGGATCACGTTCGTCGGTTTAGTCCGCGATCTAGTGGAGCCTCTGCTATCCGAACTTCGTTGGTGATCGCGAGAAATGCATTTCTCAGAATTGAAACAAATCGCAGAAATAGTTCGCGAGGCTTGCACGATTATTCTCGCGGGGAGTCGGCGGTTCTTAATTAGCCCAGCAGTAAAGAAACGAAGGTGCGGGACAAAATAATTGGCGATAATTGGGAAATTTCGCGTTTTTCCATTGAAATCGTGGAGAATCTATGCACCGGTGATATATACGCGGTGCTCGCTCCGCGAGGAACGAGATTATCACGTTCATTCGTGGCTCTGCGAAATAATAAGTATGCAGAGGGGTATATGGTGCAACGGGCGAGAGAGTAATAAAGAGAATAGAACAGAGAGAGAGAGGAAGAGGGGAGGGGGACGCATGCCACGGAAATCCTGGTTTCCGTCGTTCGATCCCGCCAACCGTAAATCATACCTACCGTGGGGAGAATGCTTGCGATTCCAAGCTCCTGAATAATTGCGTCTACCTTTAACCACCTGCGGGTTTAATCCTATCATCCTGTGTCGTCTCTTACGGCGAAAGAACTGAATTCCTGGTATTCAACCGTGGATAACAAACCACGAAGAAAACGGGCTAGGCGAGCGCGCGGGGTTCACTCTTCAGCCTGGACAACGGCGATCACCATCGCCGAGGTCGTTCATCATGCGCCACCCTAATCCATTGTCTCGCTACTTTCCTGCACGGAGTTTAAACTGCGAACAGTCCGCAGAATCGTTCCGCGGGAGCAGCCTAGTTCTTCAGCATGGAAACAATCATCATTAGGGTTCGACTTTTGAATTTCTTTTACAGCACCCCCGAGGGTTGTTCCAAATGATTAAAAAAAAATCTGTGCAAAGTTTGGGGGCCCACAGATAACGGGGAAACGTGCCCTTGAGACGATTAAACAAGAAAATATAATTAATCCAATGCCGATAAAATCGTTTACCTAGAATGATCTTCTAAACTATTTATCGCGTCGAAAATTATGTTAGACAAGACCTGTGGATCTTTTCTGTACCATTTTTCGTAAAACAAACGGTTTTCGGACAAATTGTGTGGTTCGGGATCACCGAATCGCAGAGAGAAAAGAATTATAATGGAGGCTCTACTAAATCGTGGATTAAACGGTTAAATACGATCCGAATTGGGTCGTGCCGAATATCATTTTAAGCAAACATTCGAAGCAAAGAAATTCTGTCAGAAGAAAAGGAGAACCCAAGCAATTCGCTTCTAAAATTTCCCTGGATTGGTCGCAATAGTTCCGAGAGATTTTTCGCTGACCGATAAAAAAACATAGCGCACGTTCGGGAGTCGTTCGAGCATAATCAAAAACACAAAGGGGCCGAGATAATTTTCGAGTGCAGTCGCGAGTGGCACGATCTCCGCGGTATGTCAATACCAGGAGCGGCAGCTCCCTTTACACGTCGTTTAACCTGCGATTCGAATGATTTCGATTTGTACGCAGACAATTTTCTGCCACTCAACGTCAGACCTGCTTACGGTCGCAAAACCGCCGAAAACTTGTCAGCGGGTTTCGAACGCGAACAAAGGGTCGCGGTGCCTTCAAATGGCGAGATTATCGTTGTCCCGATATTTATCTAGCAGTTTGCTGGTCGCTAAAACCGCTTCGCCTACTGTCGTCCCAGTTCCGTGGAAAAACGGAATCCCCCATTTTCCCCCGGTTGACAAATAAAACGGACAATGAGCGGCTTCGAACTTGCCCGTCGAGTGGAATAAGTCTATTTAACTGTCGCGAACCTTTTCTAGCAGCTTCTGGCGAAACAGATCTCGATACACTTTCAGGAACGCTTCAAAGACTCGAGGTTCAGTCGACTGTCATTAGACCGAACATTTCGGGGACTTACGGGAAAAGGGGAAGCTTAAAACGGCGGAGAAATTGAAAAATTTTAAGCGCACGCTTGAGTGCAACCGGTTCAACAAACTAATATTTTTTCTATTGGGTAAATCATAAGTTGACAAATTTTTCGTCTTGCTTGATTTTATGCAATCACTAAAATTGATTTGGAAAGAACTTATGAAAAGAATTTATGTGCTCGACAACTTCGCGAAATTTATATTTCATATATTTTAGTAATGTTATACAATTAATAGAAATAATTACTGTAGAAATCATGTGAAAAAAGCGCAAGTATTACCTCCATCGTTCAAATTCGCGCGCCGTATGAATATTTACTTCGTCGGTAACATCGGGCGCGACATAAAAATAGTAATCAGGCCACAGAGATGAAGATCTCTGCAAACCATAAGCAAGATATAAGAATAGACTAATCAATCAATGTATTTTTTTATCACTCCACAAATGATACAAGAATAAACTAATTACCATACGAGGTAATGACAATCTGTAATATCGACACAGCTAAAAATCAGAGTGTCCCTCACGCCATCTACCTAAGCGGAAGAGTCATCTACTGAACTACGGACGACTGCAACACAAAAGGTTATCTAGCCAGAGAGGACAGATTTGACAACGTTGTCGGCTTTCAAAATACAACGTTGCCGCTTGAGTAGTTCCAACAATGTTTTGCACAAAGCTTTTCGGTCCAATTACTCGATTTATGCCGTGTGTAGGCTTGTTTTAATCGGGAGATCATTTCCAATCGATTGGAAATGTTTCTGCAATGCAATTATGAAGTAATAACATAGGGAGCTAATATAATATTAAGCATAAAATCATTTTATCGGCTGAAATAGTTAATCCACAGCATGAATAAGAAGACCTGGAGCAATTGCGAGATTCTAAATGCGATCACTCACCACATTGACGAAATCCTGGAACGTCACCGCTTGAACACGCGACTCCTTCGCCCTGGCGAGCAGAATGTCTCGTTTATTCGGCGGTATCTCGGCTTTCCATTCGGGACTTTTCAAAGCCGCCAAAAAATCTTCCACTGGTATCTCGCCAAAACCCTCCGGATCAAACTGGAGAACAAGAATCAGTCAAGCCCCCCGTGCCTCAGCGAATCTTTTGGCACTGAGTACTCCAAGAAAAATACGTTCACGTACCTTGTCAAATAGCATTCGCCATTTCTGCAATCAAATAAAGATAAACGATTATTTAGCAACTGGGTCTATGAAGAGCTAGCAGATCGGTTCTCGGTTTAGGAAAATTGTTGCTTACGTCGTTGAGGAGCTCCCGCCTGTACTCGGACTCGTCGATGTCGATTTCGGACGCGAGATCCGTGTGATCGGTGACATAGCCATCATAGTTTGCGCTGTTCGCCTCGCTGCGTGCATATTCTTCCTCCTCCTCGACGGCACCGGCGATGGTCGGTATCGGAGCACCGCTTGCCAGTAGCATTACCACGTGTGGCACGAGGTCACCGGATGAATCTCCTCATTCCACCCACTTTCGTCCGTTTCCTGGAACACCATACCACCCCCGTTATCACTATCAATAGCTACCAGTCACAGAATGAAGAATTTTGCGGTTCTAGGTCAACCGAAGGTCATCATGTTATAGGTCATTGAATTCGTCCCTTCAGCGCCTAGAGTAGACTTTAAAAAGATATACAGGGCGACTGTTTAAAAATAAAAAAACTCAAGGTGGCCTTGACACTTCAGAAAGTTTAAGGTATCCAAGAACCAAAATTTCTTTTCTTATTATTCCTTTATTGCTCTTATTGAGCTGCGTTAAACACTTTATACAGTGCACGTAGATAGCTATGTACACGTTCAAGGTATGCTTTGAAAAGAAATTGTTCTCTCCAGACAGCGCGAGTGCCCTTAGAATTTTTCGAAGCTCTTGAAATCACCCTTACGCCTGAGTCGGCGATAGATCGATGGCCTTGAAAATGTCTGTACTTCACGCCAGTACTTCTGCGAACTATGCAGTATAATACGTTGGTGCGACGGTGCCGTTTCCATGGCGATACATCGTCGATAGGACCGGGTACAGACCAGTCATCCAAGTATACATAGCTGTTGTACATGCACAAGGAGTATCCAAACTTTAACCCTTTGCACTCTATTTCTACTCGAAAATTAAACATTTCCTGCGACCCAGAGAAATTTCATTTTTTTAATAATGTATATTTTTAATAATGTAAACAACCAACATATATTTTAATAGCGTAAACAATATTTTGAATAATGGTACAGCCATTTTCAGTAGCAACTCTCTGAGTCATCGCACGAGTGCTAAGGATTAACCCTTCCCTCCGGGACGGTAAACTAATTTGACTTTCAAAAATTCAGATAATCATAACACTTGCTTTTCTTTTAATATATGTACGAAACTTGATGGGTGTCGGCTTCAGCTACTAACGATTACAGGTTGAGAAGCACTGACACGTGGTCGCAGAAGCCGATCACGTGCTAATAAGTGGTACTGGGGAAGAGGGAAGAATGTATTGTCTTCGAATAAACCTAAAAGCACCCAGTAATGGTATTACGGTTCCGCAGGGTGAAATATACATGTGCACATAGAGAGTACATATACCCGAAGCATTAACACCTTCATCAAATAAATTGCAGTGCGAGGGCTACGTGCTCTTTCGCCTCCGTCTATAACCCATTTTGAGATCCAATAACTTTCGCTAATTTTCTATGATTTCTTATGAAATCAATTTTCGCCGCTAGTCCAGAATGACAAGTAGCAATTATGGTTTCGGACGTGTATTGAGGATACACGGGTACTGAAGTAAACGTGTACACGCGTATCGAAATACACGGATAATACACGAGTATCCGTTTCAATACACGTGTACCTGTATATTCAAGTTCATAGTTATACCCGTATTATCCATATATTTCGATACACGTGAACACGAGTATTTCAGTACACGTATATCCGTGTATTAAATAGTATCCGGACTTCTGCACGGATTATATTAATTACACGTGAAATGGATACCTCTAGTCGCAAGGATTCCCGAAACCATAACCGCGATGCAACCGAGGCGTCCACGCGGCCACCCCTACGCGTGCAGTCACTTTCCCTTTCCCCAGCCGACGACGCGGCGGCTCCTTTACACCAGCGTTCATTCGTTGCCCTCGGTTTCGGCACAACGTCACCGAAACTGCACCCCCTGCCCCTTCGAATAGACCAACCAACTAACCCCACAAAGTCACCCCCTGTCCTGACGCACGCTTGGTGCCTGCTATCCCCTCTCTCTGTTTATCTATCCTCCTTCCTCTCTCTCAATGTGCCATCTCGTTTATCTATCCCCTCCCGCGCCATCTTCCAAGCACAATTACGTCTCGTGCAAGCACAGACCGTTCATACGAGACGCTAAGGTCGTCGACCTTGAAGAACCACGACGACGACGACGTGTACGATGCCCGGTGTCTTCTTACAACCCTCGTCTTGGGGTTAGATTACGGGCCCATCCCTTATCGCGAAGCACGGCAGGTTTACCTTTCGTCTACCCTGGTCGCTGCTTAGCTACCCGGCCGAGCCACCTTGTAATTTACAGAAACAAACGCCGGTTTTAATTGGCTGGCTCCGATAAGTTCACCCATCCCCATGGTAGCTGTGTTTTATCGGCGGAATTGTTTCTGGGTCGCTATTGTGAGAATAGGACAACCTTATCGCTCTGACCGAGTTCGCTGTTTACACACGCTGGTCAATATGTCACCGAGTTTGCTGGATGCAACCTGGAACTTTATTGACGCAGGCTACCGTGATAGCGGATTCAATGTCTGCAGGGACAGTTAGAGATATTTTCAGGCGAACGATTGTGTTGATCTTTGAGGGACAGTCGGTGCTGGGACTCCATTCAGTCAGTGACCTTATCTCTTGTGTGATCCTGATGACTTTGGGATGATGATTACGGATTAGGTAGGTGGTGCAAGCTCCGATTCCAAAGGCTGCTGAAAAATTTAGTTTGTTTACATCTTAGTTGCAGCAACCCTTCTTGCCTCAGAGATAGTTCAGACCCCTTTCCGGAGATTGCTGTTAGCTACCCTGTGGGTAAACTCTGTTTCAATCTATCCTGGGTAATCCCCAAACTTCCCAAGTATTGAGAAACAATTGTTCCCATCAGCCCCTAACCTAATAGGAGCTAAAATAATTAATTACTACTGTAACAATTACTGCAGACTACAAACTGGTCTAGAACTGACAGTCTGCGACTGACAGAATCGTTAAAGTGACCAACCCAGCAATTTTCTAGGCACAAGACCTAATATCTCGAGTCCCTGATGAACGTGGTCACCTCAAATAGACTCGAAGTTTGCCGAAGAGGTTAACCCTAACAAGGGGAGATCGCCAATCGGATAAGCGCTTTTTGGACGAAACTGGGTACACGTGTAGGGGATCACCTAAACAAACCTAAAACGTCAGCTGACAACTCAGCTCCAAAAAAAACTGATGATCCTATCAGAAAAAAAGGATAAAGAGAGAACAGGTGTAGCCCATTGTTGGGTTGCAAGTCAATGTAACGTTTGGTTAAACTTTCGCTCGGGGGACCAAAAATTTTCAACTTTTCTGAACGTAATATTATACAATTCGACGATTAGATGATGAAACTTGAAATTCTAGCGCGAGGAATCCATACACGCTCCCTTACACCACACATCTTTCACAAATAACCTTTTTTCTAAATACTTTCTACGTAAATACGTAGATTCTATACTCTAAAACTCAATTAATGCTTAAACTCAAATTTTTTGAAATTGTGAAATATGTTTTACATTTTGTATTATCTTTTTTTATCAATGCGTATTTTTCTTCAAATTGCTCTTTCATTAAAAACTCGCCTTTATTTGTAACAACAGCCTGACATATTCAATGCATCCTGGCAATTAGTTTTTCGAATGTTTCTAATTTGATGTATAAACTATACAGGAGTATTATGGGCATAAGAAAATGCTGACATCTGTTTAGAAATATTATTCAACTAGTTAATATTTGATAATATAACGGCGAATCATTTCAAAATTTATCGATATATTCGATTTTTACGAAAATCAGCAAGCGATTCCAAACCGGTCGTGCATGTACGAGAACCAATATGGCAGCGTTCTAACCTCTAAAGCGCGCTTGAACTCGAGCAGCTTTACTCGCGTATAACTTTCAAACGAGTGAACTCCGCGCATTAAGATTTCAAGTTTTATCATTTCCTCGTCGAATTGTATAATATTACGTTCAAAGAAGTCGAACATTTTCGGGCCCCTAATTTGAAAGTGCAGCTTGACACTTACCTTTTGGAATGTGGATTCGGAGACTCGGCGGCGGCTTCCCGTGAGTGACCATCCACAAACGGCGGAGAGCAAGAACCACTTAACGACGACAGTAACACCATAATCTCGCGCGAACTTTGTGTCACAAGAAACACAGTCGAGAGCAGCGTCTACGTGGACCGAAGGCACAGAAAACTTTCATTACAAAGGACGAATTGCTGCCGATCGAACGTAGATCGTTCGAACTGGCAAACACCAACAACACAGTTTTCCCGCCAGAGTGTTCATAAATCGCGATACCGATAAAACAGTTTCGAAATCGATCGGCGATCGCTGGCCGACTTTCGAGCCTTTGTTACACCGAAATCCTCGAAGAACAGGGAACGAGATCAAAATCCTGTGGCGCGTTCACGAACGAGGTATCGTTTTCCACGAGACGAACGAGTTGTCGAGGTTGGATGGCGAGGGATTTCGTCGACGCGATTTGAACCGGAACAATGGCGGTCGGACGGCGTTTTTGACAGGCAGCGTGGACGCGGTGGCGGCACCGTGAGATCATCCTAATCTCGCAGAGCACCGGCGTGCAGCACGAGACGCGGAAAATCGGCGATTTTTCACGGTTGTCGACACAACAAAACAAGCCCAGTGCCGTAGGTGCGGTACACAGGTCCCCCGGTGTGTCACGGGGAACTGCGGCAACGTGCGCAATGCGCGTTCGATCGATAATACAGGTTTTCGACCAATGAGCGATCGGGCTAGGGCCGGAGACACGCGAGGAACACGTGGAAACGTGGAAACGCGGCCGCGATTTAATATTATTGGCGATATAGCCGATGTTGTCGGCGGGAAACGCGTTACACGACTGCCGGAGCACTTTGCCACCCTCATGGGCTCCCCTTCCACCCCCTATCACCCCTCCCTCCCACACACACACCCCCGATCCCTCCCTCCGCCTCCGTTTCGCCACCCCCTCGATTCGTTTCACCCCAGACTCGTTCGTTCAACCCCAACGTTTCAAGAATATGCAAGGCCGATGCAAGCATCGTTATTGACACAAGACGAATCGGTGTCTTTCGGGCAAAAACTTTTACTGTTCACGGGGGTGGCTGTTCAGCGGATGTTCTAGCATTATCGAGCCAGGACTAAAACTGCTTTAATGGTCGCGTGCGGCTTAAAATAACATTACGTAACGCTATCGATGAGAAAGGCATTTCTGGGGAATGTCAGGCTACGCGAATTCCGGATTTGTTAACTTGTATCCAGAACGGCTAGCTACGTAGGAGTTAGCGGAACTCGTTATTTACTATAATATTATATTATCTTGAAATTCTATCTGGAATTTGTTCACTTACTTTTAACAATGTTTCGTTTTTGTTCTTGGTTAACTCGTGAGAGCTAACGAGGTTAGAGGCTGTTCTCACGCACCTCGATTTTCTGCAACTCGTGCTATTTCTGCAAAAATAATATTTTAAATTATATTAGGCATATTTAAGTAACGTCGAGCTGTTAATTGTTCACGCTAGAACGACCGAGTAATAAATTCGACTAATCGGTCTGCAGACGAAGCTGCATCTATTCGGACTTTGTACAATTGTTGTAACATGTGATTCAACGAATATGATCAATGAATATCAATAATTGTCGAAGAAAAAGTTAGGAACCAGTCATTTCGGTCCGGTAGTTCTAGAGTATTCAGTTTCGTTACAGTTTTCACATAACCTCGTCGTATCGATAGTTATTATTGCTATAAACAAGATAGGAAGTTTATAAAGATATATTGATGACTTTTGACTTCCATAGCCCCACGGTGACCTAAGTTTGTAGCAATACAAAACGTGTGCACCCTAAGCGTGGAGTTTGGGGTAAATTGACTACGAAAGTCGAGTAGAGATGGAATAATAGACGCAGCTGCAAAGGGTAAATCACCATAATGGGGAAAGGGGCTGGAACGTGTATTAGAAAACTGTCCATATGTCATATATACCTAGAATCATCCGAAACCTGCGATAACAATTACATAAAAATATGTTTTGAACAAAAAACATATCGATAACAACTGAAAAGATAAATCTTCTTTTATCCCATTATTTGAAATTGTACCTACCCTTATCATTCATTACCGTCGACTAACCCTTGGTTTTCTACTTATTCCTTACAAAAATTTCTACAAACGATCATACAAAATATAAATACTACTATTACACAAACCTTTATTAACCCTTTGCACTCGAACGGTGACTCCCAGGCGCCATTAAAAACTGCCATATTACCGTTATTCAAAACAGAGCAGAGATATTGTGCAAGATTTCACGCGCATGCGCGACCAAACAGTAACTTATTACAATGATGAGATAGCAGAGCCCTGAGACAGTTCTATTGGCGGGAATGTACCGAAACAATCTGTTACGGACAAAATGACTCCAGGACGTGTCCTACGAGTTACAAAATATACACAAACACATGTCATACATTCAGTTTTCACAATCAAATCACAACAATTTTTAAAAATTTTACTGAGGCTAAAATCGCCGCGCATGCGCGAGAAATCTTGCACAATATCTCTGGTTCAAAACAATTTTATGTAATATTGGTAAATTCGTCTGTATTCTATAAATTGTAAAAAGCTCGACTGTTGTTGACTTATTTCTTACAAAAATTTCTGCAAACGATCACCGAGCAAAATTTTCGAAAAAATACAGAAAACCTTTATTAACCCTTTGCACGCTTTAACAAAATTGCCGCCATACCGTTGTTCGAAACAGTTTTAATATTAGTAAGTTCGTCTGCATTCTATAAATTGTAAAAAGCTCGACTGTTGTATGAGAAAACAGGTTCAATTCGATATGCATGATGTAAAACAGATTACATAGATTAAAAATGATCTGGGTTGTAAGAGATATCTTGATTTCGGAATTAAGAAAAGGGTTAATCGTAAGTAGAAAATTTTCCGATTTTATTTTTACCGCTGTAATGTTGAATTCAGCAAAGATGGCGCGACGGGCGGTTGTCAACGTTACCCCTTTCACCGATAACATCCGTGATGGAAGCGGAGGTTAGGAATAGAATGAAGAACCGTAACCTAAAGATGTCATATTTACACGACTGGAGACAAGCGTTGCGAGCACCTCACGTGTACAGAGTTGCGAACAGCACGTTTCGCATTCAGAACCAATATGTGGCACTAATTTTCCTACTGTTATCTGTTCCAATGTTCCTAATCGGTTTTCCATTATTGCACAGAGCCATTAGTTCGTCGAGTCAAGTTTCAACACAATGCCGCTATTACAAGTACAATAATACGTATCCTTTGTCGCCTCCTGCTAAGACACCGCAAGGCATCACCTACAGAATAGCCATAGTAAGTGATCTCGATCATGACTCAAAAATCTTGGATAAAAAAAACACATGGCACAGCCTTATGAAAACTGGAAGTCTCTTGTGGAATCCTAGCGCCTCGCTCATCTCCGTTGTTTGGGATGACAAGACTCAAATCTTGACAACGTCTTTAACTATGAAAGGGCGTGGTATGGAGTTGTCCGAGTTGGTCACCTTCGACGGACGTTTGTTGTCTTTCGATGACCGTACCGGAGTAGTATATGCCATCGAGGGAGAGGAAGTTTACCCTTGGATTATATTAATGAACGGCAACGGGAAGAACACTAAAGGTATACTCGGTTTTTGATTTTAACCATTTTAAGGGGCTAGACTATCGTTACCAGGATTGCAAAAGTGAACCAGTAAAGGTAGAGTTTTTCCAGTAGTCAAAAGCGCTAGATAAAAGATCAATCTAGACCGCGATTGTCCTTAAAAGTCTTATTTTTATGTTTACGATGCGTAATTTGCATTATTTGGCACCGTAAACCTAAAAATAGGACTTTTGAGTGCGATCCCAGCCTAGATTGATCTTTTATCTAGCGCTTTTGAAATGAAAGGAAACCTAATCCTAGAAACGAGTCTACCCCTTCAATGCTAGGGCCTGTTTCAAAAACCGTGTCGAATAGTGCTAAGCAGCGTGATCGCACTGTTTTCTAAACTATTTTCACAGGTTTTCGCACAACCGATTGATCGTAGCAACCGAACACCATGGCATTATTTGACATGAAATCTGAACAGTGGGATCGCCCTGTGTGGCGCTAAAACAGTTCAGCTTTGATTAGTGTATTTACTGATTTTAAGGTTCATGTTACACGTGCTAAATTATTGACAGGATTTAAATCTGAATGGGCCACTGTTAAAGATGAACATTTATACGTCGGCAGCATGGGAAAGGAATGGACTTCTTCGACAGGAGAGTTCGAGAACAATGATCCTCTTTGGGTAAAAGTAGTCTCCCCTCGAGGCGAAGTATCCTCTTTAAACTGGATTGCGAATTACAAACGACTGAGGCAAGCGATCAACATAGAATTTCCAGGTATATAATTGTTTCTATCCAATGCAGCTCTAGTTCTTACAAATATTAAAATTGGTTGTCGATATTCCACAGGTTATATGATTCACGAATCAGGGATTTGGAGCGACGTACACAAAAGTTGGTTCTTCTTGCCCAGACGGTGTTCTCGCGAACGATATAACGATGATACAGATGAGAGAATGAGTTGTAACGTTCTGTTAACAGTGGATGAGAATTTCGTTGATGTTAAGGTTCCATCTAATTTTGATATTACTCATTCGTTCGTGAAATGCAAGTATTTATTGAACAATGCACTTACAGGTCACCGAAATTGGTAGTGTAGTGCCAATAAGAGGCTTCTCGAGCTTCAAATTCTTGCCAGGTTCGCAGGATTTTATTATCGTCGCACTGAAGACGGAAGAATATCTAGGCCAAACTGCCACGTACATTATGGCATTCACAATTAAAGGTGTTGTAATAATGCCGGACACCAGAGTGATAGATAAGAAATTCGAAGGTCTAGAATTTATATAGACAAACATTCCACGTAGGAGTATCACTTGTAATACAAGCGATTATTTATGTTGTATTAATAACTATTCGATTGTCTAGTTGAACATTGTTATAGAACATAACGGGAAAAGACTCGCTATCTTTTACACATTGTCTATACATAATTGTGTATAATGAACTAGTAATAAGTTTTAATATATATAAATTAAATATAAAATATATTTAATTGGTATGTAGGTAATAATTCATTTACGTAGTTCCACGCTGCTGTGAATTGGTGATGAGCGACGAAAAATAAATTATTTAGTTATTCTATAGGACAGAATATATCTTTAAGAGTTTCTCTAGAGTTAAACGCTGGTTCATATACATATATCGATCCGTAATTCCCCGGATCCGGTGAATTGGATCAACACCGTTTATGGGCATTGCACCTCGAACAAGATTCGCCGCTTCAGTTTATCGTTGAGTTAGTGCAATACCATCGGCGCTCTTCTTTGCTACATTGCTCCATCGAATCTATATATACTTACCAAAGGTAAATAGCTTTCTTGTAACACCAATTCTAGTCGATGTTTTTCTAATAAATGATTTTATTCTTGTAACTCCTTTCTTCTATTTTATTCGAAACCTCAACGACAATCTCGAGCATTCGAAGATTTTTATCAAAACTACTTATAAGTACCAGCGATTCAAATGAAACTGCAACTTGCGGTAAATATACGGCTGCCACCGCACATACTGTAAAATCAATAATATATATATGCATATAGATACATCTATATATATACACGTACATCTGGAAACCGGAGGTGGTGGCAGCAGCATTGCGCCGAGAGGATTTAGTCAATTCGTGGCATCATAGTGAGCAGGCTCCCTTCGATACACGAATTCAAACCTTCCCCGACACCGAGCACCCTCTCCCTTTCATTTCTAACCGTAAACATCCCCTCGTTAAACAAATCTCGATCCTCCTCGATGGTGTCCGAGACCTTTCGAAAAGAACACGTGTCTCTGTCCAGGCGGTAAAACAATAGAAAAACAAAGTTGCAGGGAGAGGATCAAGTTCGGAAAGAGGAGTGTCGTCACCGGAAGAAAAATCGAAGGGTTGTCCGTCCGAATGAGTCTACATTACATAATATTAGCTACTTTCCTCGTAGAACGTTGCGGTTGATATCCGTCGAAAGTGGTTTTGTCTGGTGGGGAGGACCAGATAAACAAGACTTTCCTGTTGGTTCGCGGATCGTTCTCCCGGATGACGGCTAATGTCTTCGCCGGCATTGTCACTCTATTGTGTGCCGCGAAACCATTGTCTTTGGATGATCGCTCGCATCCCACGATGATAACACCGCGAAGCTGACACCGCTCTGAAAATTGGGGAACGTGGTCGTTAATTGCTAAACACTCTGTTAGACGTTTTCCGTCGATGGCCAGAGACGGCCACCTGACGCACCCTCACGTGGCAATCAGTACAACGCGGAAGATAGTGTACCTCTCCCCGTGATCTAATCGAACTCGTGTGATCAATTGTCATTGTAATACGTCATGGCTAAGAAATCGGAGGACGTGCAGGAATGGAGGATCGCCAGAGAAGGGATCTCCTTGTTTTTGAATAATAAGACCGAGGAGGCGAAAGCTCTGTTTAGCAAATACCCTAACAGCTTCCATGTACGGGCCAGCCGCTGCTTCGTCTCGTTTATGGTATGAAATGTTGATCATTAGTTTTCCGTTCTTCCGAGCAGATTCCTTTGCGTTTTTTCGATTTCGTTTGGGAATGATCAGGGGCTACCGGGGGAGGGGGCGTTCAAGGTCAGGAACTGCGGGCAGTCTGTACAGGGTGCTGTGGGTAATTTTGACCATTGCATCGCTGGGAAAATGTTTTAGATATGAAATTGTTGCTTTTTGTTAAGCAATTTTGAGTTTCAATTTTTCTGATTATTTTGAAATTTAATATACATATATTTACACGATGAGGAGGGAACAGAAAAGCGTTGTGTTGTCTTTTCGCGTAATTTGTTGGTACGAAAATGTAAGATGCGTGTACAGGGTGTCCCAAAATAAGTGACCGGACCATTTAAAATTTGGATTTGTTTATAGAAGAATAAGTCTAATGACTTTCAAAGACATGATTCCACATGACCATGGCTTTTGTTCGCGTAAAACATTAAAGGAAGGCCTGCATCGCGTGCCACCGTAGGCGGCTTAACGTTATTGACTAAGGAGCTATTTAAATGTCTGTCCTGATGACGTCTTACATAGAAAATATAGGCCACTTCGATATTGTGATTATAGCTATCACATTCTTTATAAGTGTCCGTAATTTTTTCCCAACAAGACTATTTTCTTCTCCAATTTTCGTTTTCAATTTTGAGAAAAGCACATATAACATTTTCATATTCCATTTTTTTCATATTCCACAAGTTCATATTCAACATTTTTTAAAATGTTAACTAACGAAACTTCTCGTGTCTATTTAAAATTTTTTAATTGCCCCATTATATCGTCTCCACCGTAATTTATATTTAACTTGTTCTAAATTTATCCGCTAGTATTTTTATTCATTTCTATTTAGGTATCTTATTATACATATAGTTGCTCGATCAAATCGACATTAAAGCTCGAAAAATTTCACATAATTTTCAACCAACAGATTGCGATTCGATGACATGAAATCAATAATTTTTAGAATGCGTTAATGACATTCGAGGATGGTTATCTCGACGCAGCCATACAACTGTTGAAAAGCATGGAAAGGGAGTGTGCAATGGACATAGGATGGCTGAAGTCGATGAAGAATCAAGTCTTCAGAACGGAGGAAACAGGAGTAATTATTTAAATAACCATTGGATAGCGGATTTTATGGATTTATGAAAACATTTGACGAATTCCAAAATACTTTTATATTATCTTCAACCTATTAAACATATTAAGAAAAAAAAATACACTTCTATGTCACTCCGGTTTGTCGCAATTCAGATGAAAAATGTTTATTTTGCATCAAGATCCGCTGTCTAACAATCATGTCGTTTATCTTAAAGTACGGGCTGGTTAATTTTTATTCATTTCGAATAAAAATGAACCAAGCGTTCAAAGGGTCAATCGAACCAACCAAAAAAATGTTGATCATTGCAGACGGATTACGTGAACAGACTGGAGAGCCTGATAGTCCTAGCAGACTCGATGTTCTGCAGAGCTATACTGACGTTGCTGCAACAAGAAATCACCGGTTACGTTCGCGGTGGTTGGACGTTACGTAAAGCATGGAAGGTCTATCAGTATGCACATTCGCAAATCTGGCAACTGTATCAACACACGTTCGGCAGAAAGCCCTCCGGTATGCAGTAGTTTGCATCCGCATTGTTCTACACTCTCGAGTGTTCTTAATTTCTCTGACAGTGCATCCTCTCGATGCAGTTTTCTCCTTGAGAGGATCATCTACAGTAGAGTACTGTACTACACTATACGCTCCACGACCCCCAGCGGGGTTTGCCGGTTTTCCTACTTTCTACTTCTACATAGCTTGACTTTATCTCCAAAGCGGACCGCATACTGTTTCTTTCATAAGTTCGGATGGTGGGAGAGACTGGAAGCACTGAGAAGTGCTCTGATCTTTTTTTTTATAGATAAGGGAGAAAAATACATTTGCGTACACCCCTGAAGGGGTAGTGTGGGGCTCAGGGAGTACCCACTAAAAAACTTCCTCACCTGGGACAGCCAATGGGCTGCTCCTCTACCATCCGAGCTAATAGAGAGTTCAGGGCCCCCGCTTTTCGCATTGCACCTAAACTCGCCGTACCTCGGGCCCGGCACCACATCTGTTCTTGCTCTTTATGCCCGGCTCTGATCTACAGTAGAGCACTTCTTCCCTGCTGCGCGACCCCTACTATTAATTTTCTGGTCTCCCACTCTTCAGCAACGCTCTTAGCTTCACTTTATTTGCAGAGGTGGGGAACTGGCGTGGCGGCCCGCGGGCCCACGCTATTTCTTTCATAGGGTACCAGTCAAATGGTGGGGGACGTTACTAGCCACTGAGAACGGGAGAGAAACAGTACCATGGGCCGCCATGAGCCAGTTCCCCGGCTCTGATCTATGGAAATAAATTTTTAATTTTTCGAGGAACAGATCAGCAGATCATTAATGCGCAATTTTATATTGCAATTTTTCAGCGGGTGTTCACACGAGATGCAGCACACCTTCCTCCATCGATTCCACGTATTCTCTGCATAATCCCTACAGCCAAGGATCATCAGAATTGTCCATATCGTCTTGCAATGATTCGGCGAACACCCTGACGCCGGTATCTTCGCCATCGAGCCTGAGAAGCACATTGTCGATGCTCTTCTCCCTCACTGGCTTCTCTTATGAACAGCAGACTCCGTAATTATTTTCAATAAACATTTCTTTGATACGACCTAGAGTAATTCCATTTTATAGGATTTTTTTAATTTTAAAGATTCGCTGGTACCAACACATTTAATAATGTAAACAATTTTTACAGCAATTTTTAGCGGTGACTCACCCCTCGACTGCTAGGAGTTAACGTTTCGATTATTGTAAAATACGTGGAAATGAACATTCCGCAACATTCGAAAACTAGTTAAACAATTCTGTTGGCAGATTCGTGGCACCAGCAGAGGTCTCCCGATTGATGTCAGCGGTGAACTTCGGTTATGGTATTTACCAGCTATGTGTCAGCTTATTGCCACCGTCTTTGGTGAAAGTGAGCCATCTTCTTGGCTTCAAGGGTGACAGAGAAGCGAGCCTTGCTGCCTTGGAAAATGCACGTCTCAGCGAGGACATGCGAGCTCCTTTGGCAACGTAAGACCTTCTGCATATCATTTTAATAAAACAGGAACTGTCATGCTCGAATCGAGCTATCAATCAACTCCAGAGACCTTGGGGAACCTGTCAATCTTATTTGTCGAAATCGTCGTCCGAAACAAGCTCGCTGAATAATTAATAACTGACTATATCGACTCCTATCGATTCATCCATATTTATTGGATCGCTTTAATATGAAATAGATATTATTGAAAATATGGAATGGATTTTATGTAATTCTTTCTGTAAATTTTACCTAAAGTATTACCTAGAATTTGTTTATTACAGTTTGTCGTTACTCTGGTACCACACAATCGTACGTCCATTTTTCGGTCTTGATGGCAACAACCTAAGAGCTGGCGTGAACGCTGTGAAACAATTAATTGTAGAGTGCCATCCTGAATTCAGCGAGTCTGCACTGTTCCTCTTCTTCACCGGCCGAATCGAACGACTCGAGGTATTTTAAAAATCCGAACCTGAAATTGGAACATCGATTTTGAGACTTCTTCTTAATCCGATGTTGTGCGCGGTGGTTAAATATACAGTAATTGATTTTTTTAGTCGAACGTCGCCGGTGCTCTCGATGCCTACAAAAAGGCCGTGGAAGTTTCGAGTCAGAGAGAGGTGAAGTTGCTATGTCTGCACGAAATGGCATGGTGTTACCTAATCCGTTTCAACTATGACAAAGCTTATCCGTCGCTGTCGCGATTATGCTACGAGTCCAGGTGGTCGAAGAGCTTGTACGCTTACTTGGGAGCAGGTAAAAACAGTTTATAATTAACAGTAAAATTATACCACGATGGAATAACTGCATTTTATATTGCTTCAGAACTGTTGAAATTATATTGCAACATAAATTAGTTTATGCAATTAACAAAACCTCTCTGCGTCGGTACGATCGAAAATATTTCATTAATCAAAGTATCTCCCAGGTAAAGCGAGAATTTAGTCCATTATTTTTATTAATTCAGTGAACTAATTTGTATTCGCAGTCTGTTGCGGGGCAATCGGTAATTTAGACGAGCTAGACATAACTTATCAGAAGATTCGTTATTTCGCGAAGGGAAGGAACCGGGAGACGCAATTAGGGTTGTTCATCCAGCGCCGTTCGCCTAAGCTCGTGGACCAAGAAACTGGGCAACCGTACACAGTGTTATACTACAGACTACTCGTGTACGAGCTGCTCTACTTGTGGAATGCTATGCCGTCCTGTACTCCGGACTCATTACGAAAAGTGCTTCTGGGTAATCGAAACTTCTAATTATTGGGTTGTCTAATAAATTACTGAAAAAAATTTTTATTTCTTCGTTTTGTTAAGGAAAGTATATACAGTGGGTGTAAAGTATTCGTACGTCCTTTAAAATAGAATAACCTTTTTATGATTGTACCAAACGACCTTTCTTTTTCTTTTTGGCAGGGGCTTTAAACCCTGTCTAATCCGGCTCGGAGTAAAATGTGCGCAGGGTCCTACTTTGCGCATTTACGCCTGCGCAACATTCATGACGCGTCATCTCCGAGAGTACTTCCGCAATGGGCTTATTCTATTCCAAAAATTGTGCCAAACGACCTGATTTTTTATAATCAATTAGAAGCATTGGTTTACGAAATGATATGAGAAATAATTTTCGAAAAATTATAAATTACACGGTTATATGCAAAAATAAGAAACGCATTTTTCAAAACTTTTTTATTTGGGCCCTTAAAGGGAATTTAAATTTTCATCTTTTAGGTTTATAGTAGTTACACACACGCTAAAAATTTCATCGAGATCGATTAACATACACACGAGCTACAAGCGGTCAAAAATGGTGAAAATCGTAGTTTTACACGATTTTTGATCAGTTTCTGCTTAAAATCCAAAGAATCGTACATCTTTCGATGCGTGTCGTTTTTTCCTGCGTCAACCGATTTCGATGAAATTTTGTAATTAACTTAATGTGTGTAATTAACATAGATCTACAAAACATATATTTTAAATTTTCATTACGGGCCCAAATAAAAAAGTTTTAAAGAATGCCTTTTTCATTTTTGCATGTAACCTTGTAAATTATAATTTTTGAAAAATCAATTTTTGCATATCATTTCGTAAACCAATGCTTCTAATTGATTATAAAAAATCAGGTCGTTTGGTACGATTGTAAAAAAGTTATTCTGTTTTAAAGGGCGTACGAATACTTTTTTCTTGCTCTACAAACCTATCTGTTTCAATTTTTCGAATGAATTAATTTTAATCAATTTTCAGGCTTTTCCAACGGAAGTTCCAGGAGGCAAAAATGTTCATTTTCGACATCTGCTCTATTTCGCCTTTCGTCGTGGTCAAAAAGCTACGGAAGCAGCTCCGAGGGCCGCTCAAGATTGGTTTGCCAAGTTCAAAAATGGCAATTTCGACGTTCCGACTTCGACGAAGATTGTCTCAAGACGTTTCTGAAGGGAGATGGTCGTCAAACAACATGAGAGTTGGCCGAAAAGATGGGCTGTGCTTCAAGACTATCGCTAACTATCTTCACTCCATGGGCTTTACTCAAAAACTTGGAGCTTGGGTGCCACACAACTTGAGTGAGATGTCGAGCAGATGACGAAAATGAATTTTTTTGCCTCCTGGAACTTCCATTGAAAGAGCCTGAGAATTGATTAAAATTAATTAATTCGAAAAATTGAAGCAGATATACTTTACCTAACAAAACACAAAATTATTAAAACAAAATTATAACACACGTTTATTTCCTCAATAAGTTATGTAAAGAAATTGTTTTCACACAGCAAGTACGGAATTTCTCGTGATGTAATAGCCAATATCCTATTCAGTTAACATACATTAAAATATACGATTTTTCACAGACGCAATTTCTCTTGAAAAGGATCCATATCCGGATCGAAACGTTGAGAATAATTTAAAAATTTGCAAAATTGCTTGTTGGTCAAAATTAGATCGAACCTATGCGCCGAAATCATTAAAAAGTTTATTCAGTAATTTACGATCGACAAAGAAGAATTTCTAAAACACAAAATTGCAGGAAAAGAATAGAAGACGCGGGAATTTATTACACAACCCAATACCAACTTCTCAATTTTTATTCTAAAATCTAATGCAACGAATAACAAGCTTGAGAAGCCTCCAATTTTCTCTAAAATCATTTCTAAAGTCATAGCTGGGCGAAAAAACAATCACCGATCTGACAAAATGCTGATTTGTTGTCAGAATGCAAGGGAAACAGATCCGACGAACCTATGGTTGGACTAGCTGACCTAATCGAGGGTGCAGCTCACTCTTATCTCGGAGACAAGGAGTCGTCAATCGAGAGTTTCCGGAATTGCCTGAGACGACGAAGTCCGTCCAATGATTTGTTCGATCAACATATTAGCGCGTTTGCGCTGTACGAGCTTGGCAGCGCGCTTTGCATCACTAATGTGAGTATCGCTCTTATTTATTCTTGTCAAAATTTCATTTACGGCAGCCTCCAGAGTTGTTCCGAATAATTCGACAAAAAATCTGTGCAAAGTTTGAGCTCAACGAACGAAAAAAAAGCAATATGATATAAAAGACTGTCCAGATCTACAGTCTTGTCCATCCAAAATGTTCAAGAAAACACGATTTTATGAGCATTAATTATTTGAATGTAAGTTTTTTTTTAAATTTTTTTTAATATTTGCAACAACCCTGAGGGTTGCCGTAAAAGAAATTCAAAAGTCGAAGATAAGAGCCACCCTATAATGAAGACGTTCAATAAAAATGTTTAATCAAAATTGCAAAGTGTTATCGTCTTATGAAATTAGAAAATTGAATTGTTTAAAGTCGCAATAGTGACGTTCGTTTATTTACTTTCCAGAACGTCGAGGAAGGAAGAACAGTCCTGTTGAAAGCCCTGAACGACTACACAGAGTATGATTTCGAGAGTCTGCTCAGCGTACGAATACGTAGCACTCTAAGAAGATTCAATGACGATTAATGAACGTTCACTGACTCCGTCTCACCCCCCTGTACATAGTGCAACTATATAGTATCCTCACGCTAATCAATAAAGAAAAATACTGGCTAATCGTCGCTATATAAATTAACCGTAACACTAGAACTAATACGTCCAAGTAACGGTTTCCAAATTTTATAATATGTATAATTAGTTTAATAATATTTGGAGAAACACATTCAATAAATTTATTCCATTTGGACAAACGAGCAAACTGCGAATGATTTAAAGTGTTGCTTATTGGCTTAATGCTCCGATATTTTCAGGTATACAATAAACAATTATCGAGAAGCTTTACAAATCTTTGATAAGAATGAAAGTTTGGATAGTACAAGAAATATTACTCGTTTTCATTATGGTTGCAAGTTGTATAATATAATTATCTGAAATCTGGCTCGAGATCGATCGAACCGGAAGTTAGGCGTTTATCGGTGAACCTAACAAAACCATCGAATTTGACAAAGCCGAGAGAGAAACAACGTTAATAATTAATAAGGTCCTTAAATATTCTGATTATGAGGACAATCCGATGAGCGTGAGAAACACGCATTGCTGCGCCAATGGAGGAACCTGTCCAGCTGTTATACTAAATTCCTCTCGCCCATCCCCTTGGTACTGTAAACTCATCAAACCATTTGTATTTTGCGTGATTACGTCGTTATTAGGTACGTCTCACTCGTGATTAAACAATTAAACATTGTACACGTTACCCTCTAACGATCCTCGATCATAATTCCCTAATTGTCCCTGTGTCTCGATCACTATACTCCTCAGAACATTCTTTTAACCTGACAGATTGTGCTTGTTTAATTTTATGAATAAAAATGTCGTATACCGATGCTTTTATCATTATATTTGAGAAATGTTCTTTGCAGACTAATTATGACGAATATTTTGAGGATTAAATAGATGTATGACTTTTGTTATTTTATTTGTGCTACCCTTTTGTGCTATTTCTGTTCATTTTTTAAGTAATCGCATAGAGTATGCAATCCAGTCATAATGAATATTTTTATTTTCGAAAAAATTGCCTAAATAATATCCATACTTAACAAATGTGAACGCAAAATTTCAGCAATGTCCGTGTCCCATATCTGCGACAAATACTCCGCGAGCTCCACCTTCAAAGTGATCAGATCGGATCTAGTGAACCTGAGAGCTCATTTGAATACCCTATCGGTAATTAGTATACCGTTGATCACGCATTATTGTAAACTTCTGAAATTGTATCTTCAAGCGATCTTTGCTCAGATGGAAGTGCAGAACGTGATGGAAACGCGCGATGACGTGAAGAGTAAATTGAAAGAAGTTGGATACGTGATCCCGAAAATGGCGGAGGCCATTCTGTATTTGAGGAACGAGATTTCCGAAGGTAATTCAAGTCTCCAACGAATATTAGACTATGTTATTAAATCTTCGATTTTTCACAGTTATTCTCAATAAACATTTGTTTCCTAAATAAAGCCTGTTTATATATCTACTGCTTCATTTTGTAAAACATCAGAAAAGTTTCTTTAGGACAAGCAAATTTTGTAAAACATCAGAGAAGTTCTTTTAGGACAGGCAAATTTTGTAAAACTTCAGAGAAGTTCTTTTAGGACAGGCAAATTTTTTAAAACTTTAGAGAAGTTCTTTTAGGACAGATAAAATTTTGTAAAACTTCAGAGAAAAGTTCTTTCAGGACAGACAAATTTTGTAAAACATCAGAGAAGTTCCTTTAGGACAGGCAAATGTTGTAAAACTTCAGAGAAGTTCTTTTAGGACAGATAAAATTTTGTAA